>SAYR01037151.1:79780-153834 GCA_004382745.1 Argopecten irradians irradians | reverse complement strand
TGTCGGCGGTGGAGCATCTTTGATATAAACAAAAGTTGGACTAACTTTCTTTCCAAATTAAAAAAAAATGGACATTTTAATAAATGAAGATCACCTCATTTGTCACTGGTAGCCTACCATAACACTAATGGCAATACAGCAGCACAGAATTCAACCTATTTGGTATCCCATGTTCAGGAGAGACAGAAAACCTCTAGAAAACGAACTACGCCATACCAGAAGAATGAACGAATGAATGAGCATAATATACCGATGCCCTTGTCTTTGTGATAGTTTAGTGTAGATACTATAACAATGAAAAAAAAATATAATTACTTTGTAACATTTTAACGCTAGTTTATCAGTGGAGATATTTTATACGATTCACATTTTATACCTTTTATAGACTTACCTGTGCCCATTTAGTCACTAAATGTAGACAGCGATAATTTACACGGAGCGGTACTTACCGATAAGCGGATTTATAGAGTTACCTACCATCTACTTACAATAGAAATTAAAAGATAAAATAAAAAATCCATATTTTACGCAAAGGTGAAATATCTTATCAATTTATGAATGCTCAGAAATTACAAAACAGCGTTCTGTGAAAATGTAAGTTAAGAGTGAAAGAAAACGAAATAGGGATCGACCCGAGTTGTTGAGAATCTGAATATTTAATAAGATCGGTTTCTATCGTATAACCGTAACGAAATTGACAGTCATAGTTAATTTTAAACACAGGTACACAATGTGTAATCAAAGCTCCCCTATACCCTGATCGGCCTTCCCATAGGTTTGCCCTGATACAAATGTAGATATTTACAGTGTACACACTCACATCTACTTTTGTAAACTTTCCTCTGGATACTTCTACTGTGATAGGATACGTTTGTAGGTAGTTCTCCTGTCATTGTATTGGTAGATGTTTCACTGGAGAGGAAGTGAGAGTGGGTGAAGGAGTGAGACATCACATTTTAATATAATTTATGGTTAAACCACAGGGATATGATAATTAATCACAGTTCATAATATAATATATGGTTAAACCACAGGGATCTGACAATTAATCACAGTTTATAACATAATATATAATTATATGAACCATCCTATACATGGAATACGGTGCTATTTTGCCGAATTTTAATTTACACCCTTAAACTATTAAAATGATAAATGGATTCTCATCTTCGATATTCCAGGGGTTCCGATCACTTACGATCTCTACATCCCTGTACTATCTCATAGTAGAACCGGTGGGAGCCAAGGGGAACAAATCTGAACCAATCACAGGCCTGCAAAGATTTCCATTGAAGACTACAGAGAGAGTGACACCAAACATCAAAGCCACACAATCACCAACAGTATACCTTTGTATGTTTTTTTAGTGTACATTAAATGACTAAATTACCTGTTCTATTCTGTTGCCTCCAATTTTACTATGAGATAGTCTAGGGGTGTAGAGATCGTAAGTGACCGGAACCCCTGGAGTATCGAGGATGATGTATACTCTGATTAAAGGAGCTTGATGTTTTGTCGATAATATTTAGCATGAATATATATATATGTAAACAAATAGCCCCTATATTACAATATAATTTCTATATATTATTGACAGAACGTCAAGCTAAGTTTCTTTCGTGTACGATTTTCGCCATCAAAGCAAATTTGCGAACGTTTACCTATCTCCGCGAATTGATTTTTTTTTTCATTTTGGATAGTATTTGAATCTAATTGAAAAAAAAAAATGCGAAAGCTAATCTCAACGAATTTTTTTTTGAAATAGAGATCGTGAAATCTAGTAGACGCGAAAGGTTGATTTGCTTTGTGTATGGTGGTAGTCATCCACAATACTCCAGGGGTTACTATTACTGACGTTATATCTACTTCTGGGCTATCTTATAGTAAGTAACTGGAGGCAATATAAAACATAGGGCTGTAATTGGTCTTTTTTTTCTTGAGCTGCCTTCAGTTGTACTATGAGATACATATATGTAGTTCATGAGTGGATATAACGTCAGTGTTAGTAACCCCTGGATTATCAAGGATGAATGGTAGTATGACGGTAGATACTGTATGATGTGTATTGTAAACTGTTACTAATTATAACGCCCCTATAATCTAAACCGTAGTTAAGATGCAGTTCATGATACCTCTAACTTGTGGCCTATTTAATTAGTAGTAATTGGTTGACTTTTTTCATGTAAACACCCCAATCTTATTAATAATGCAACCATTATATTGTTAGCTAGCCAAGGGTATTCAGAGCAATTCAGGGAATGTATTCGTTTCCTCATCCTCGATACTCCAGGGATTAAGTCTATAACTGACGTTACATCCACCCACAGGTAATTTGAACATCAAATGAATTTTATAACAGTGTAATTTTGTTGATTGTGTTACTTTGAAGTCAGGCGTCGCACTCTTTGTAATCTTCAAATGAAGTCTCTGCAGGCCTGTGATTGGTCATTTTTTCATTTCTGAACTGCTCCAGTTCTACTATGAGATAGTCCAGGGGTGGATATAACATCAGTGATAGAAACTCCTGGAATATCAAAGATGCCTTTCCAATTGGTAGCGAAGTTGAACTTACTTAGACAAAACCTAACCGGTTATTGCCTTTTTTTCAAACAGGCAACGTGAATGCATGAACGTTTTACATATACACATATAATCCGATGAGATTTTAATATTACATGTATATACATATAACTATTACAAAGAATTCTGCTTATTTCCTTAGAATATTTCCCAGAAGAAAATATGCAAATAGCCGGCATATCCTTTGGACGGCCGTAACGTGTTTATACGTAATTATTCATTTGCCCCATTTCATGCACCTTTCTGGAGCCCCACTGAGACCGTTGAAAACTAAATACTAGTTTTTTGAAAAGAAGATGTTCATACCTATATAGCATGTCAATATCGATTCGGTCATTGCATTAATGACGTCACAAATCACCTTTGAACATGCCCAAATAAGTCAAAAATTGAGGTCTGAAATCCGGATTTTAGTGTGTGCCCGGAAACCTGTCGTTGTGTGCTTAATTATCAAGATACAGACAGGCAGATGGCAGAAAATAGAGAGAAAGGGAAAAGAAAGGGGAAAATAGCACCGATCAAAAAAAAAAAAAAAAAAAAACAAGTCCCACGCGCAGGTTTCTGCCTCCCATGACCCGTGCGTGGTGACCTTTAGGGGACTTCCGGTGAATGTTTTTGCTTGTTTGTAGTGTGTGCTGTTTGTTATCATCGTGAAAATGGCATCAAACCGAAATCTAGATGCAAACTGCTTTCATAGATGGCATTTGTAATAACCTACTATCAAAATTGAGTCAAGTTCGAATCCTGACGGCCGTCGAAAGGATATTGAACATTCCTTTGTACAATAACAGGGCATGCATTTCAAACCAACGGTGTATATATGTATTATAAATACTGTAATATATGATAGTTTGTTTATTAGTGCTAGTATTTTTTATAATTATTTTTTTTTATTTCCCAGAAATTTTTAAGGGATGCCAGGATTTGGACCCTATGTTCACCTCTCTTTCATCGTGTAATCTCTCGCATGATTCGTGTGTTTTAAAATATAAGAAAGGTACAATAGCTATTTCCTAAAATATAATTCACACATATACATTTACATGTGTGTACGATGTATTGTTACATAGTATTTGTTAATACTGATGGGATGTAAAGACTAAGTTAATGATTTGATATGAACTTTCATTCGGTAACTCCCCCTCCCAAAAAAGAACAAAATACACCTCCTCACCAAAACAACTCAAACAACAACAAACAGAATGTGTAGAATTTTTACTTAAAACATGCCAACTATTTGTTATTGTGGACAATTATACAGCTCTTATTATGTTTTCGGACATTGACATTGCATTGCAATATGCAACAGCTTTACATAATTCAAGTCATCCTCGATACTCCAGGGGCTCCGATTACTTACGATCTCTACACCCCTGGGCTATCTCATAGTAAAAATTGAAGGCAGCTCAAAGGAATAAATCTGAACCAATTCGCCCAACTTCAAAGCCACACACACTCAACCACAGTGTACCGTTATACGGCTCTTTAATGCACATCAAAGGACTAAATTACCTGTTCTGTTCTGTTGCCTCCATTTTACTATGAGGTAGTCCTGGAGTATCGAGGATGCATATAACAAAATACTATTAGATATTAAAACTATTCTTTTACTTCTACTTCTACCGGTTATCGACCTACTTCAACATGGTGAAGATTATGTCGAGTGGTTGTGGAGCATGAAATGTGGGAACTGGAAATTGGAAATTAATATTTGTGTTTTGAGATTGCGGATTTGAATGATGGTACAGTTTCAGAAGATATAATTTGTATAGGGAGGTGGTTCCATTTTCTTTTCTGGAAGTTGTTCTGCATGATGTTAATTGGAATGATAAGTGGTGGTTGTGTCTTGTGGGTCTTTTGATTGGAATGAGGTGCTTTGTTGTAATAGCAACCTTCTGGTGGATGATCTTAAACATCATTGTCATTCTCGCGTCTTTACGGCGATCTTCGAGACTGCGCCAGTTTAGTGCTTCCAACATACTTCCGAGACTAGATGTGTTTTTGGAAGCGGTTGGAGACAAAACGGGTAGCTCGGCGCTGTACCATTTTCAGGTAAGTTTCAGCCAAATCGAACTGGTAGAACTTGAGAATCAGTTCAAAATATATTTTCAAGAGGGCGGGTGTGGCCACCATCTTGGATTTCGGATGGACATCAAATATAAAAACACTTGGTCGGGACCATGTCAGGATCATTTCATGCAAGTGTCAGCTAAATTACACTGGTAGAACTTAAGAAGAAGTTTAAAATTCAAGATTTTAGAATATTTGACCACCATGACCTTGATAGTAGGTCAAGGTCATTCATTTTCATAATTTTGGTAGCCCTTTATCTCTGCATGATACTTTGGACTTTTAGGTTAGTTAGAAGTCGTTCAAAGATTTTAGCCTAATTGACCCCTGTGACCTTGAAAATAGGCCAAGGCCATTAATGTTCACAACTTTGGTCGCCGTTTATTGTAGCATACCACAGGCCAAATATGAGTACCCTGGACCTTTCGGTTTGTTAGAAGTCGCTCAAAGATTTTAGCCTATTTGACCCTTGTGACCTTGAACGTAGGTCAAGGTCATTAATTGTCACAACTTTGGTAGCCCTTCATTGGCATGCTACAGGCCAAATATGAGTTCATTATTTCTTATGGTAATGAGAAGAAGTTGTTTGAATGAAAAGTTTATGCACGGTGGACGACTACAGACGCTGCATGATGACTATATGTCATCCTGACCCTTCGGGTCAGATGACTTAAAACTGAAAGCAATTGGCTCAGTGGTTAACGAATTATGGCTGTCTAGGTTAAACCGGAAGTGTCGTCATTGCGGCCACATTTGAATTTGAATCAACACCATATTACCAAGAATTGGTCACGGTGATAAGTGGAAGATCTTGTGCGAGTTTGAGGTTGATGTTTCATATATAATTGCCGAAATTTGCAAAAAAATTCTTTGTTAAATATTAATTACGTCATAAAAAATTGATTAGTGGACCAATTTTAGGTTTGAAGAAAATTGAATAATGAAAAAAATAATCTTAAAATAGTAACATTAGGTAAACATTAACCTCGAGCGAGCTTTTTAACGAGACATATTTTGTATTAACATGTAACTGAAAAAAGTTAGATATGTTCATTCCCTACCATAAATTACCTTCGGAGTTGAAATAACTTTCATACTTTTTGAGTTATAGTAGTTTTTTTGTTTTTAGGTTTTCCGTCATGGCGTCCATATTGGATTTTTTGACCTTCTTAATTTCATTGGTGGAACACTTTCAGTTCAATGGCTTAAGCATACTGAAATACATTTTATCTGATGTCTTACCGTTTGTCCGATAAAACGTTCACAAAAAGAGGAAGAATAATAAGAATAAGAAACATAACGAAAACAATAGGTCTTTTCACAAATGGTGAGAGCCTTAATAACATTATTATAGTTACAAGTAACATACACGCAACACACCGCGTACATGGGAGGCCGTCCTTACATGACCATAGCTGTTAGTAGGACGTTAATTAATCAAACAAACAAAGCTGTTATTCGAAATTTTTAAAAAATAATTTTTCTTCATTAATCTACTGAAAACCATCAGGTTTGATGAATATAGTTGTGAAAATCATTCAAATGGACAGACATACATGTTTGATGTCTCTTAAACATTAGATACAATACAGAATTTATACAAAAAGTACTACTCTTGTTTTCTATGCCTGGTGTATGTTTAGATGGACAAAAATACATTTGAAATCACTTTACAATTATTACTAAAACAGTAAAAATCTGAAATGAAACGAGAGAAAGTGTCCGATCCCGTCCCTGATGACCCATCTCATCATGCACCATAATATATAGTGGAGAAGTGGAGACTAATGTCCGCGTAGCAGCCTGCTGCAGAATAGCAACTCCATTCTTAATGATGTCTCTATACAGAATATCATTTTTAAGTTTCAGCTTGTCAAAGTTCATTTACACGTAGGAGTGTTCATGTAGGCTCGGTATATCGCGACGCTGATGCTTCTGACCTGACGCAAAAAATGTCAAGTGGCTCAAAAGATGGCGTCCAGCGTTGTTGAAGACATAGAGACTCTCTGCACAGGGAATAATATATATCAATCCTCTTACTTATGGCCTGAATGACGTCATTTGTAATCACTTCGAAGTCAGGATGACGCGACACGGAGCGTCAGCGTTGTTTACCCCTGCTCGGTATTTTATATCAAAATTGTATTCTCCAAACGCAGCAACCCATCTCTGAGACGTCGCATCTAAGTTTTGTTGTTGTCAAAGATATTGATAAGAGGGTTGTTTGTAATAACCATAAAAATATATCCACGCAGATAGTTTGAGCATTTATCTCTTAATTACAATTAATATATACTTCTTCATTTATTCGAGTTAATGATTATCCATCTAGCACAACATTTTATTAAAACATAAACTCCACTTTTCCTTTCCATGGCAGTACACTGGACCGTCTCCTGGTGCCCCTCCGTCCACTATCTAAATATTTTTGTATGTTTTCAGAATCGTCTCTTTGACATTTTCTTGTTACAGCTGCAGCGACGTAAAAACATATGGCGACGACAAGAGATCCGGACACAGTATAGAATGACATGGTATAAGATCCTGTGGTGTCCCGGATGTAACCTGAAATGACAAAAAAATGTATTGATAACGAAATGGTGTTTTGGGAGGCTGTGGTATATTCGTGTTGTGTCTTTTTGTTTAGTGGAACTGTTGCCCTTTTTATAGTGCTATATCACTGAAGCAAGCTGCCGAAGACACCAAGGAACAGACCCCACCCGGTCACATATTAATTGTAAATAAATTTGGTTTATTATGTTTAACATTAAAAATGGCTTTAAAGGGCGGCCGCCCGTGTGTGCAATGTGCTGCGGTGTATATAAAATGACCGTATAGTTTAGGAGGCCGTTGTCTTAAAATAGTGGAACTCTTTGTCCATTTTAGTACTATCTCAATGAAGGAGAAATTACCAATTGCAAAATAAAATTTGGTAAACAACATTGAGTTTTATTTAAGTTCTACGGCCCATCGACAGCCAATGTCATTTAGGGCCAAACTACAAGTCATACATTTGTACGAAGAGTGATCAATGGCAAAACTACCTTTAAGCAAACGAGGTTATTAATTTTAGTTTATCTTAGCAGAATTAAACAGTGACATATGCAAAGTGAAATAATCAAATTTTGAAAATAATGTCATCACGTGCACATGAAAGCAAGCGTCTTATTGAGTGCGCATGTTTTCTGGCAAATCTATCATTTTTTTCAACAACACGTTCCGATCTATCAGCAATACTTCCCTTCCATTCATTTCACTAGTATTTTATTCATTTCCTCATTTCTGACGGCAAATGACGAAGGGAAGTAAATCTGATAGATCAAAATGTTACAACAAAGGTAAAACATCAAACGTTAGAATCTTACCTGATACGGGTCCTGCGCACGTGTTGCTAATTCCTATGGCCGTTATTAAGACACCAAGTCCGGTGGAGTAGTTTTTCATTCCCACGAGTTTCATGGTTGTTACTGACAACAGTGTGACAGTTCCACCAAGCATTGCTCCTAACATTCCTAACAACACTACATGTTCCTCATACGTTCTCGCTCCCGGAAGTAAAGCACACGCAACGGCACCAATACTTACAAAGAAAACTGGTATTGCAAGGACGCTTACATGTGGGATCTTTTTACATAGTCCAGGAACAATTCTGAACACCGTACTGATAAGGTTCATGAAGAAATAGAGAAACACCGCTGATGAGGAATCAAAGCCTTTCGTTTGTAATGCATTGACTAGAAAAACAAGAATTCCATTGACGGACGGCAGAGCTATTACCATTGAACACGTGAATAAAATGTAAATTTTGTTATTTCGTAACGTTTTCAACTTTGTGAGGAGTGTCTCGTCTTTCCTTGTGATAGGCAGAGAGCTTGCTGTTGAAACTGTTGACACAACAGATAGTCGGTTTTTATTTTCATATTTAGGTTGAAAACACGGGAAGCATCTTTTAAATAACGACCGCATCGTACCATTATTACCATCATTCATCGATACCCCGACATTACGGGGTTTACAAACTGCAAATCCAGGGATCATATTGGCGACTATGCCTGATACTACAAGCAAGCATCCTCTCCAGCCGTACTCTCTAATCAGTACATCAAGGAGGTAGGTGAAAGAAATTGACCCGAATCCAGATCCAAAGGACGCGAAGGATAAGGCTAACAGTTTCTCTGTCTTCCCGTCGAAGTATTCGCCAACACTTGTTGAGGCCGAGATGTAGCAAGCTGAGAAACCTATACCTGGTGTACAAAAAGTAGCGAAAGGCTTTAAAACATTTTTTTATATTCCTAACATGAGTGACTTTTTTTCAAATTCTATAGAACATAAAAGTAACAAATTTAGAATAAAATAAGGATTGTTTATCTGATTATTTTAATGTTATATTAACAGCCAAGGTCATGTTAGGGCTGTCTCTCATGTATGCAGTGTGTAGCGTGTGTGAAGTGCGAGGTGTAAGAATTAAAACAAATCATTAATATTGTCCATAATAACGATGGCGCAAAATAATATATAATCGAACAAGAGGCCCATGGGCCTAAGCGGTCACCTGAGTTCGGATACAGAATGAAACAAAGACATGTTAACACTATATATTGGCTCATGAGGCCCTTGAAGTCAGTCAGTAATTTATAAATTTAACATTTTAATCTATCAAGAGTATTTGGTTCCCGTCAAATCTGAATTCAAATAAAATTTCAGCTCACCTGCCTGAATGGCAAGTGAGCTTTTGCTGTTGTGCAGCGTCCATCGTCCGTCCGTCTGGCAACAACTTTTCCATTGAAACAACTTTTTTCTCTAAAACTTGTAGACCTAGAGTCCTCAAATTTGACTTATAGCTGGGGTACTGGGCTACAAAGGTTGTTCAAATGAATGACCTTCACCTTCATTCAAGGTCACAGGGGTGAAGTAAGTGAAAATCTTTAACAGACTTCTTAATAACCAAGAGGCCTAGAGACCTGAAATTGGGACGGCGACATGCTGGGATGAAGCGCTACAAAGTTTGTTAAAAAGAATGACCTTGACTTTCATTCAAGGTCACAGGGGTCAAATAGGCTGAAATACCTTTTTAAGACTTCTGCTTCATAACCAAGAGGCCGAGAGACCTGATATTTGGCATGTGACATGCTATGATAATGGACTACCAAGTTTGTTCAAATGAATAAACTTGACCTTCATTCAAGGTCACAGGAGTCAAATAGGCTGAAATATTTAAAAGACTTCATTTTAATTGTTTGTTTGATTCAATTATCGTCCTGTCAAGAGCCAGGGTCATGTAAGGACGGCCTCCCGTATGTATGCTGTGTATTGTGTGTATGAAGTGCGAGGTGCGCGTTTTGGGAGACTGCAGTATATTCCTTTTGTGTCTTGTCTTCTTGTATAGTGGAACTATTGCCCTTTTTGTATGTGTTATATCACTGAAGCATGCCGCCGAAAACACCAAGCAACACACCCAACCCAGTCACATTATACTGACAACGGGAGAACCAGTCGTCCCTCTGATTGCTGAGCGCTAAGCAGGAGCAGAAACTACCACTATTATAGACTTTGGTGTGTCTCGACCAGGGGACATAACCCAGAGATTTCCTCCTAGGGGCGCACGCTAAACTCAAGGCCAAAAGTGAGACAGTGCCAAGGGAGGCATTAGGAAAGATAAAGTCAATTAGAAAGAGAAAATATAAGATCCTAAATTTAGTCGCCTTTTACGATCATGCAATAAGGGCAGCAGATGCAATTCTAACCGAGAGGACAAGGGACCTGACATTTAAGGAATGTTACATGCTAGGGTGAAGGGCTATTAAGTTTGTTCAAATGAATTACCTTGACCTTCATTCAAGTTCACAGAGGTCAAAGAGGCCTAAATCTTTAACTTCTTCTAAGGCATAGGGACTTGATATTGGGTCTGGGTCATGCTTGGATCAAGGGCTACCAAGTTTCTTCAAATGAATGACCTTCACCTTCATTCAAGACACAAGGGCCAAATAGGCAAAGATATTTACATAACTACTTTTTAACAATCAAGATGCCTAAAGACCTGATATTAGGCCTGTTACATGCTTGAATGAAGGGCTACACAGTTTGTTCAAATTAGTGACCTTGACTTAAGGTCACAGAGTCATAAAGGCTAAAGTCTTTGAACGACTTCTTAATAACCAAATGGACCTCTAATGTGCTTGAGGATGATATAAATTCTTATTCACTTTCCTATTGCCATGCATGATTACCAGATAGAAGGTGAGCGATTTTAGCCCATTGGGCCCTTGTTTGAAATTCTAGTCTTTTTGACCGCAATTAGCCCTGCCCTTCTGCTCCCTGGGGATCGATATGGGTATGTGAAAATGCTATATCTCAGGGTAATAATTCTAACCAAGTTTGACTCATTTCCTATGAAAATTGAGCAAATAATGCTCATAAATGTGATTTTCCTATATTTGACCTTTCAATCTATGAAGAGGATTTGGTTCCATCAAAGCTGTGAATTCAAAGGAAGACTATTGAAATTATAGCCATTTTGACCCATTTTGGCCCCGCCCTCTGGGGATTGGCCAGAACCAACATGGATCTGATGTTAAAATACTATCTCAGGCTCATAATTCTAGAAAAAATTGACTCATTTCATATGAAAATTGATCAAATAATGGTCATACATATGTTTTTCCAATATAAACTATAGTAAACCCGGGGGAAATTGTGAGACGCCAGGGTATTATAATTCACAATTTGTGTTAAGAACCTGAAGACCTTTCCATCTATGAAGATTATTTGATTTTACCATTTCTGGAATTTCAAAAGAAGATTTTCGAAGTTTTAGCTGGACCCCTTTTTGACCCCATTCTCAGGCCCCCGAGGGTCAGTCGTGGAAAAATTGTTAAGATTCAATGGCCATTTCATACTGAAAATTACTACAACATTTGACTCATTTCCTATACAAATGGATACAAATGACCAAATAATGCTCAAAAATGTGTTTTTCCAATGTAAACTAATATAAAGTAAAATTGACCCCCTCCCCAGGGGGAAACGTGAGACCCAAGGGTCATATAATTCACAATTTTTGGAAAGAACCTTAAGACCTTTCCATCCATGATTTTATAAAAGAGTTGCATGGGATAAATAGTTTTAGTTAAAACACAATTCATGTACAATGTTGATGTAACGATGAAATGTTGTGTTTGCAAGATGAGAAAACGTTCATATTTTGTTTAAAATGCCATTCTCATAGATATAATTGAAAATACGATTATGTTTCACTACACGGAACAACGTGTATATGTCGGAGACTTCGTAATACTTATCTCCTATGTGTTTAAAATCAATACAGTGCACTAAAATATGTTCCACTGTGAGAAGAGAATCCGATGCATGGCATTTAGGAAGATCCTCCCCTCTTTTCTGTTGCAACTGTTTGTACTAGTGAGATGTTTTATGGCAGGCTTGGTTTTGGTAATACAATTCCAAAAAAAACCCCATAAAACTACATTACCGCAGAATAAGCACATACCTATTTAGTTTCCAAATACGGCATGCTTCAATGATATCCACTATTGCAAAAAATAGCATGAACATACTTCAATCTCCCAAATCACGCACATGGTCACCGATGATCGACCTAGTCTAATCCCACTACACATTTATTATCTACATCGAGTTAATGTTGGGTAGTTAGTTCGGATATTTGTCACTTTGGGCTGAGAACTGCCAATCGGCAACGCATGCCTTATTAATTCTGATTGAAGCGAATATATATAAATGTGTATGAAATAATTTTTTGCAACGAGTAACACAAGCTCGTCCGAAGATAGTCGGGGGAAAACCGTCTTCACGGCAAAGAGAACTCTACGATTTAGTGTCATTGTTTTGTGGACGAAAACTATAACTACTAGTGTTACAATATGCTGTGGAAAGAGTTTACCTGTTGTAAATCCTAAAGTCACGATGAGATAATGCAAATTAGGCATGAAGAAGGACAACAGGGTTCCCACAAATGCTAGAAATCCACCACAGATCCCGACCTTTCGTGTCCCGTAAATACTGACAGCAGTTCCCATAGGAAAACCTGTGGTAAAAATCGGAATCAAGCAGACACAAAATACAGTCCAAACAACTCGCAACAAGTAGCAAACAATCAATTGGTGAGACACATTAGGAATATACCGTAGTCTCCAAAAATATGCAGCACACACTTTATTCACGCATGCTTGGGAGGCATACATGACTGGCTGTTAATAGGACATTAATCAAACAAACAAACCATTGGTCATTACAAATAACGACCAATAGCGTACAGGTGGTGATTATAGCGGGAAAATCAAATAAGTTTTTGACCAAAAACGGGACAAATCAATTCTAATTAATCATGCTACAATGATGTATACGGCACTCCACACATGCAAGATACCACAGCCACGGAGGCCGTCCTTACATGACACAACAGCCACGGAGGCCGTCCTTACATGACACAACAGCCACGGAGGCCGTCCTTACATGACACCACAGCCACGGAGGCCGTCCTTACATGACACCACAGCCACGGAGACCGTCCTTACATGGCACCACAGCCACAGAGGCCGTCCTTACATGACACCACAGCCACGGAGACCGTCCTTACATGACCCTGATTGTTAAAAGGACTTAAATATAACCAACCAAACCAACCACGGGTGTAGTAGTTACACCACTTCCCTTTAACCTAGCAAGGCGAGTGGACAACATATATGGCGTTATTGATAACTGTTAAACGCTACGTACGTACCAGCGATAAAGAACATCCCTGTTGACACAGATTGCACAAGCGCAGTTTCCGCCTTACTTTTCCCAAACTCCTCCAAGAATGCTATATTTAGCACAGCCATATTAAATGGAAGTCCCGCACAAATAAAAAGAATCATGAAAGAAGATATTAGGACAATCCACTTCCGGTGTTTGACGTCTGATGATTTGCCATTCGTTGTATTATTTAATTGCTGACTGACACTGTAACAGAACGTGTGATTATAACAATTATGTTATAGTCTGTCTGGAATATACGATTGGCTTTTCAAAGGTGTGTTTTAATTTTATCGCAAAAACGTAGAAATAATTAATTCAATAAACCACGTTTCTTAAAGTTATATGTGCCATAGCTAGACGAAAATTCTGACATGTTGCTATTTCTTCAGTAATTTATTTAACATCATTAGCCTTAATGATTTAAGCTTTGTGGTTGATGCCTTATCAACAATAGCTACAACACAAAATATATGCAGTGAAATCTGTTTTATACTTAATGTATGTTTAGACTAAACTTAACTTGCAGTAATCACTGTACAATAACTAATAACAAAATATAAAATGGACTTGAAGACCATGGGTTTGATCCTAGCCTGACCGTTTGTACTGATTTCACTGTAGACGGAATGAGTTTTGACAGCGCTGCAAATATTCAGTTAAGCTCTTATTTATACATATCAAAATTAAAACTATGCATTGTAGGTAAAGCTGTTCTCACTCAAAATAATGGTAGCTTTTAATCTTGAATAACATATTAGAAGCTCTTCTTCTTGATTCGACAGTATTAAAATTACGACACCTATAATTTCTATCCTAAGGGAAATTTGAAATACAAATATTTGACTACATATCAATAACACAAGATATATGTTTTTCAATCAAATTTTGCAATGTCCTCGCCCGAAGAAATCGAAGACGAACAACTGATGTAACTAATCACAGAACATGTACACAGTGAAATGCATCTATTACGAACTGATTTGGTAAAACATGACGTCACTTACAACGTTTTAAATGTTCCTGAAAACTATAATTATAGGTTTTCACTTCAATATTGTACATTTTATCTTAAATATTTTATCAAACTTGACCGCATTATAGTTCGGCCCTAAATGATATTATCTGTCGATAGGCCGTAAAACTATAACAAGCACGTCTAAACCAATTTAAAAAAAGGTTATAACGAATTTATATACCTGTCTGATATTGAAGTTGTTTCACTGATTTTGCGGTATGTTCCAGTAGGAAATATATTTGTATCCTTCGGTTTGTTAGATAATCCTCCTAATTCATTTCGATTGGAACCTTGTATATCCCGTTTTCCAGCAGAATCATCCATTTCTACCTGCAAATTGAGGTCTGCAATAATGTCGACTGTCCTGAAAGTAGTATTTTCATATTGCACAATATACCTGTTTTTGGTTTAATCAATGTCATTCAGTATTAAAAATCGTATTACATTGTATTTAAAAGATGCTACCCCGCCGACGAATGGTCATGTTTATCAATTAAAATAGGAGCGGATGAATTAGCATGTTTCAACAGTGACAAACGTTATTTACTGTACACTATTACGGTCATTCAAAAGTTTAAGCTTCTTATTTTACTTCAATATATATAGTAAAAAGTATTTTAATTATTTAATTAATTGTGTCCCGAAAATGTCCATGACACTATACACTATGTAGTATTTTATTTGTATGTTGGCAAGAGTTCCACTATACAAGAAGACACAACATGAATATACCGCAGTCTCCCAAAACACGCACCTCGCACAACATACAAGCAACACGCCGCATACATGGGAGACCGCCCTTACATGACCATAGCTGTTAATAGGACGTTAATTAATCAAACAAACAAACAAACAAATCAATAACACACATTTATATACACACAATTAAATATTGATTGTTTGCTAATTGATAAACATAATATGTTCTGTCGGTGGTGAGGCATATTCTAACATAACAACAAGAATACTGCTAATGATGAACAATAAACTTATCCTCATTTCTGACCTTCTCAACCCAGAATATTAGTCCCACAATTACCATTTCATATTAATGCGCATGGTCTTTCATATGTAAATCATGTTTATATTTAGATGTTCATTATTCCTTTAAATATCTTACTTGTAAAATGCGTGCCTTTGGTCCGTTCCAGCGTAAAAATTTACATATTTTACAGAGGAGACGGGATAATTCGTACAGATGCTCTACTGCCGACAGTCATTAACATTAGGACAAATTTTGATGTTTAATTGTTTGAAAATATATATCATGAAGAGATAATAGAAATTTTTGTTTATATACATATATGTTGTCTGCGCAATCAGTACCTCATTTCCATAAAGGTTTCAAATACGAATTCGTCTATCCCTGTTTTTTTAACCAATTGAAATAAGAATCATGTGCAGTGTAACATTTTTTACTGAGAACCCAGAACAAAATTGTTAGTTTGATAGATTAATTAACGTCCTATAAACAGCCAGGGTCTTGTAAAGACAGCCTAACATATCTGAGTGAGTGGTGCGTGTTTTGGGAATAAACGGTATATTCGCGTCATGTCTGCTTCTATGGTGTAACCGTTATCCTGTTTAAAGTACTGTATCATAGAAGCATGCCGCCGAAGACACCAAGCAAATACTCACCCGGTCATACTATTTTGACAACGGGCGAATCGAAACAAATAAGGTAATGATTCATATTTAAGATAATAATTCTCGTATAAATTTACTTGTAAAACCTGAACACGATTTATCAATAGAAGAGTTTGAGAAAACCTATATCATGTGCCGTCCTTACATGCCACTGACTGTTAATAGTGAATAAATTTAATCATTCTATCATATTAGTTTGGACTGAAGAAGGCGCTATAGTGGCTGAATATGTATTCCATAGTAATTATTTCTTTTTTATTTTGGCCTTTTATTTTGGATTATCAATTTACTAGCTTTATATTGTGTATTATTTAAAGTTGATCAAACAAACAAACAAATCTTGCGGAGAAATGTATATACAGTACACAATAAAATCAAGCCTAAGCCACCTGGCTGTGCCACAATGACTTAACCACAGTAGTAGTAATCTGCTACTTCAGAATTCATCAAAATGTTAAATCTATATCACAAAACTACTATACATTTGTAGATACATATGTATCATCAATATTTATCGAGTCTGTTTATGGGTATATAAAAATATGTGCTAATTTTAAACAATATCCATGTGTCATTTAATAGCATACATATATGTACATACGAATTAATTAAGGTTGATGCTAAGACTTATTTTGCCATTCTACTGGCTGTTCAAAAAGTAATTAGCTTTATCACATTGTAAGTGAACTTTTCATTTACCATCCATCTTATATAGTCTCTCTATAGTTGGCAGGTATGTAACAACGGAGTACCTCAGATATGTTAGAAATTTGATATTGATTTACAAATTGTCGATAGGCTGTTATTAGACTAATCACTTTTTAAACACCTTGTTCAAGATGATTGGTTATTTTCATTGTCCTATCAATGATTGTTTTAGTCCTAAGTTAAATGTTGACGATTCTAACCCTGTCTTACCTGCTACTGACGTGAAGGCCGCGATAATTGATCTCAACTGTGCTTAATATAAACCATGGGTCCCTATCATGTGAACACCCGCTTACATTGCAGAATATGTCGATATTAGTACAGTGTTAGCTCCCTTCCGTTCAAGTATTCATGACGTCAGTATTTTGTGAGCGAAATACACATAGTTTTCTGAGATAAGAAATAACGTTACGAACACACAAACATGACTTCAGAATCAATACCTACTCAAACGAACAGTTATTTTCTTAATATGAAATAGTTTATATTAGTCATAATTGTTGAATATTAATGTTAATATGAAGTAATACGTATATCTCTCCGTTTTCAATTTACCAGTTAACTTACATCTGGTATCCTACAGAATAAAGATATGACGATGTCACGCTTGCATATAAAAAAAAAATAAATTAACTAATAACAGATCGAATATAGCAATGTTTTTCATATGTATATGTATTTCCCATTCTAAATCATTCATTTTATTTTAATCTGTTCTGGTATCTATATCTGGACTTAATTTGAAAACGACAATGAGAAAGCACCTGTATTAGCCTAGTCCAAATGTATTATAATGTGGATATTACTGTGCATATGACTTACGCTTCAAATTGTATTGTTATTGTTACAAGACACGATCTTCAGCGGTTAACCCGTCTATTCTATGACAGACAATACGATTTCTCCGACTTTTTGTACCATGTTGGATACGGTTACCCTTGTGACATCTAATATATGTTTCGGATCATGTTTGTGGGAAATTTGAAAATTATGTAAGCTCATATCAACATTGTCTTCAATATACATGTATATGTAGTTCATCAGTCGAGGGTATGTTCTGTATTGTCTTAATTACGAATTCAAAATCGTATTAAAATTAAATGTATCTACATCTACACGAATAGTAGAGACACTGTTCATGTATATTTTTTTCCAACTTCTAATGCGTTGTAAAGCCCGTTAAGTCTAATAGATATTACTTTATGACTTTAATTCCACATAGCGAATGATTCAATTTGATGTAATTTGGATGCTGAATATTGTTGGCCATTTGTTCTTATATATGCTCCGACGCTGACAAACGGTATTAAAAATAGGAGCGGACGATTTAGTATTTTTCTTCAGTTACAAAAGTTAGACACTTTACACCATTACCACCATTGAAAAGTTTGAGCTTCTAATTTTGTTCAAGAAATTGCGTCCCGAAAAAAATCCGTGACACTATGACCTATATTGAATACACTACTGATTGCACATTTACCAAAACCAATTATTTTATATTACATTTTGTTTTAATTAGACATATGTATTCACAGTTAAACACAAATTATTGTTAAAATGATGAACATCGTTTTCACTCTATCGGCAGTGGAGCGTCTTTTACTAATGCAATAATTGTGTTCTTATTAAATCAAGAGATATTTAAATTAATATCGTATGATTGAACATCTTCAATAATAAAATTGATATATAATAGTGAACGTGTATACCTTACATACGTTAAATGTAAGATAAATATTACCGAAATACGGTTGTGTATATTTTGTATCATATTATTTGGAATTAATGTGCTAGTGAAGTGGGGTACCGTAGGCCACGTGGCCGACTTGCCAAACTTATATTATATATCTTTTAAGCATGCAAATGCCCATGGCAGGAATTGGCACAAAATCGAATATTGGCCGGCATGACTTAGGGTTATATTCATAGCCCTCTTTTATATATATACGATAACAAAACTAATAATGTGAATTTATTATTTGCAGATTGCACCTCCTGGAGATATTTCGTCTTTGCATATTATAGGGTTAGCTCCCTTGTGGATAGGTATTGATTGTTACGTCATTATTTTGTGGGCGCAATTCACGTTGTTTTCTTCGAAACGTATAGCGTTACGATCGCAAACGCGTGACGTCACAATCAATGCCTACTCGCAAGTTCAGATAACTCTGTGAAATTAAAATTCGGAGTACGGCGAGCTCGAACTATACTGACCGTAGACTAAAGTGTGATCGGACTTCAAGTTGACAATGCAAGTTAAAAAGTATACATTTGAGATAAAAAAGTCATTGTTTTTTCAAAACTCGTTTCTGAGACAACCCTTTGCGTTTCTAAAGACGGGAAGTCGCTATTTTGTTTTAACTCTGCTTGGATACTACTTGTTTCGGGACTGGTGGTGACGTGCACGTAGCCAGTCGATGACATCGGGTACGATAGTATACTCGGAGATATGTGGACGGAATATTATTAGGATTTCTATTCATTTGTGTGGAAAGTTCAATTTGTAAAACATCTAAACGACAGCTTAGAGGAGTTGACATGTTTGCTGGCTAAAACAAGCCCTACACATATTTACAGTTTTTGTGTTAGTAGGTGATACACATTGGACAGCTGTGTTTATTACATGACTGAGCGCACGTGTGTCGATTCACGCGCTTTACATAGGGGTCGGTAGGCGTCTTGTATCCAAGCAGAGTTCAAACAAAATGGCATCTGCCCATCCTTAGAAACACAAGGGGCTGTCTCAGTAACGAATTTTGAAAAAAAACTTCATCATTTTGTTTTAATCTCAAATGTATATATTTTTTAACTTGCATTGTCAGCTTTAAATTACTTAAGTTACATGTGCACAAAAAAAAGAAACTGTAGTTCGCATGTCTCGATCTCAACCACCGATTTCCTTGGGCGAGTTGCCCTGCAGGTAGGGCGTTCCATTGAGTGCTCAGTTGAGTGTTTGCCCCAGGTACAATTCTAACGCCCTACCCTCGGGGCAGAAAAAAGTAAATACATTTAATCTGAATATTGACATTCTAATATTTCAAGAAAACTAAACATCAATTTCATATTTTTTTACCGATTTGTTTCCTATCTCCAGGGATGAGTTGGCATACCTCCGACTCCCTGCAAAGTCACAGACTGCCTTTTTGATTGGTCGGAAGAGACCCACATCAAGTGGCTGCAAGATGTGGGTCGTGTGCGGTGGCAGGCACAAGAGCTCCAAATGGTTTGCCCTATTAAATTTTATGCGGTCAACAGATAAATGCGACTCATGGTTGTCCATGGTCAGAAGTAATGGCCGAGCCCTTGAAGCATGAACAAGGAAGATCTGTTCAAACCATTTCATAAACAGTTCAGAGTCAATGTAGCCATTAGGGGAGGTGGCAAAAAGCCAGTTTCCAGGTATTCCTGTAAGCATATGAAAGAAATATATTCTTAATAATGAAATCTTTTTTTCTATAATTTGACGTTGACCATACTTTTATAGTTAATTTACCCTATAGATGTTTTATATTCTTGTGCATTTGATTTGAATTTGTATATTGAAAATGTATATGTAAGGTCAGTTTGATGTAAATATTTCTATACAATGCTATCCTTTTCATTATGTAATGCAGTTATCTGCTCTTAAAACAATTCTTTCAAAAGAGGTGTCATAAATTTTATGTTTGACCCCATTGTATTTTATATTTTGTTACAGAACCTATTATCCCTGTATGCTCCACTCGGAAATGACTTTTCGTAGATAAGAAATGTGGGCAGGACTTGGCTACTGGCAGACACACAGACTGCTGCTGTTGTATGTGTTGACAAGGGTTGTCTTTGTTAGAGTGTTGCCATTTGCCGTGCAGACTTTGTCTTGGGCTGTAATGTCCCTGCCAAATCTGGTTTCATCGAAGTTAAACAATTGATCAGGCCCATTGAGAAGTCCTGAATGAAATGAATTTATTACGCTGTATACACATGTACATATGTTAAATTTTAACAATCTGTTGCTACTGAATACTCTGTCTCTTTCTTCATTCTACATTCATTCAGACTTTCTTGATTCACATTGTTTTGGTTGATATATTATTGTATGTTTAAACATTATTCATTTATGTTTGTTTGAATAAATTAGCATTTACCTTCTTGTGTTTAGATGATAGCTCACCATGTTTTTCCATAGTACTTTGCAGGAGTTCAAAATGTTGTCTCATCACATTGACGTTCCCTATTCGAACCCGACCCCCGTCTATGGACTGTGGCTTCCTCATCTCTAAATCAGGATGACGTGATATAAAACTCCTAAACCACTTGTTACTGGGTCCATTTTCTCCGATGGTTGATGGCTTTCCACTTTTTTAACTATGCCCCTGACAAATGTTTTATTTTTATCATTTTGGAAGTTGGAGGCATTGAGTGTTTCTGTGAATATTAGTTTACCAATGTTATAGTAGCTGTCTTTCAAGAAAACTGTGATTTCTTTTTGAATAGTTAATGAAACAAGAGGCCCAGAGGGCCTGTATCGCTCACCAGGTTTATAATGCCAAGTAATGTTCTGAATACAGGTTCATTGCATGTTTCTTTTCTGAAGGAATTTTAATATTAACCTCTAAATCCCCTATTGGGCCCCACCCCTTCTGCCCCCAGGGGGTCAGAGCCAAAATTTATACAAGTTCTGTTCCCCTTCCCCAAAGGATGTTTATGGCCAAATTTGGTCACAATCCAAGCAAAACTCTAGGGCAAGTAGTGATTTATAGGATTTACCTCTATTTCCCCTATTGGGCCCCACCCGTCCTGCCCCCGGGGTGCCAGAGCCAAAATTTATAAAAGTTCTGTTCCCCTTACAAAAAGGATGTTTGTGGCCAAATTTGGTAACATTCCATGCAGAACTAATGACTAGTAGCGATTTAAAGGATTTACCTCTATTGCCTCTATTGTCCCCACCTCTCCTGCCCCCGGGGTGTCAGAGCCAAAATTTATACAAGTTCTGTTCCCCTTCCCCAAAGGATGTTTGTGGCCAAATTTCGTTACAATCCATGTAGAACTCTATGACTAGTAGCGATTTAAAGGATTTACCTCTATTTCCCCTATTGGGCCCCGCCCCTCCTGCCCCCAGGGGGTCAGAGCCAAAATTTATACAAGTTCTGTTCCCCTTCTAAAAAGGATGTTTGTGGCCAAATTTGGTAACATTCCATGCAGAACTAATGACTAGTAGCGATTTAAAGGATTTACCTCTATTTCCTCTATTGGGCCCCACCTCTCCTGCCCCCGGGGTGTCAGAGCCAAAATTTATACAAGTTCTGTTCCCCTTCCAAAAAGGATGTTTGTGGCCAAATTTGGTTACAATCCATGTAGAACTCTATGACTAGTAGCGATTTAAAGGATTTACCTCTATTTCCCCTATTTGGCCCCGCCCCTCCTGCCCCCAGGGGGTCAGCAAAAATGTATACAAGTTCTGTTCGCCGTCCCCCAAGGATGTTTGTGGCCAAATTTGGTTACAATCCATGCAGAACTCTATGACTAGTAGCGATTTAAAGAATTTACCTCTATTTCCCCTATTGGGCCCCGCCCCTCCTGCCCCCAGGGGGTCAGAGCCAAAATTTATACAAGTTCTGTTCCCCTTCCAAAATGGATCTTTGTGGCCAAATTTGGTTACAATTCATGTAGAACTCTATGACTGGTAGCGGTTTAAAGGATTTACCTCTATTTCCCCTATTGGGCCCCGCCCCTCCTGCCCCAGGGGTGTCAGAGCCAAAATTTATACAAGTTCTGTTTCCCCTTACCCAAGTATGTTTGTGGCCAAATTTGGTTACAATCCATGCAGAACTCTAGGACAAGTAGCGATTTAAAGGATTTACCTCTATTTCCCCTATTGGGCCCCGCCCCTCCTGCCCCAGGAGAGTCAGAGCCAAAATTTATACAAATTCTGTTCGCCCTCCCCCAAGGATGTTTGTTGCCAAATTTGGTTACACTCCATGCAGAACTCCTTCGGGCCAGGTGAGCTAAAAACCAGCATGAAAAAGCAAGACATTTGACCTTAGTGATACATTATGAAAAAGGCTTCACTCTAGAGATAAGTCACTGGACAAATAAGTTCAGCTTTCAAGCTAAATTACATAATTTGAAAAGGGAAGAACAATATTGTGATTCAGAAGAAAACAGAAAAAGAATGGTTTTGCGTAAGATATAATATTAATTAGAATTTTTTCATATCTGTGTTTCAATATTGAATAATAAACATACCGGTATCATTTGTTCACAGTCATACCTGAAAATATTTGATATATGAAACAAGTGCCATTTCTTCATTTTTTGTTATCATGCGGACAGGATGTCCCTTCAATTCTTGTGTTGCATGATGTTGTTGGTGCAATACCGTAAATGGCGGCTGCCTTTCTTACACCTCGAGACCTTGGGATGCATTTCAGTGCCTTTTCTAATTCTTCTTTTTTCATATCTTGTATAATTACCTGCAATTCATGATACTCAGCTTGAATAAAACACATAAAAACGGCTATTTTCGCAACAAAAGATTTAATACTTTTAATCAGGTATTTGCATGTGTAAAAGTAAGGATGTATCAATCTTGATATGTTAACACCTTCATAAATAAATATAAACTGCTGCTGATTGTAAAATATGCATTTTTCTCAGCACTCAAAACACTCAAATTCAAACTGATATTGTTCACATTTTCATTTCAGTTATGCATTCCTTCAGTGTATCATGTTATAAAGATATCTTTGATAGTTTTAGTGTGAAGTTTCAGTTATGAGCGATTCAATGGTAAAAGGGAATTAACTCCCGAAAAAATGTTGTAAATCCGGAAATTTTGACCGGGCATTTGCATTATTGTAATGTCTTTGGTCATGCGCAAATTGTTGATGTTAAATGACGGCGGTCGACATGAAATACTGCCGCATGACAAATTAAACGTACTACACATGACAAATTATACCTGTAACCAAACATTTCTGCCTCGAGTATTTATTTTGTATATATTAAAGATGCTCCACCGCTGCTAAATGGTATTTTTTCACTATTGAAAACAGGAGCAGACCATTTAGTATTTTTCTTCAGTTACAAAAGTTACTTACTTTACACCATTACCACCAATGAAAAGTTTGAGCTTCTAATTTTACTTCAAGTTAAAACTATGAAAAATAATTAACTGCATCCCGAAAAAAATCCTTACCACTATATCCTATATGAAATTAACTACT
Organism: Argopecten irradians irradians; assembly: GCA_004382745.1. Lineage (NCBI taxonomy): Eukaryota > Metazoa > Mollusca > Bivalvia > Pectinida > Pectinidae > Argopecten > Argopecten irradians. The sequence continues at coordinate 129,837 of SAYR01037151.1, read as the reverse complement.
GAATGCGCATGTTCCAAAGGCAAAATAAATTGTTTTATATTATTTTTTGTGTTAATTAGACTATTATTTACACAATTAAACACCAATTATTGTTCAAATGATGAATATCATTTTTGGTCTGTCGGCGGTGGAGCATCTTTAAGTTTGTTTAAATCGTATTTTATGTAATGGACAACAATTATTATTTTAAATATTGGATCGTCGCACAATATGTGGTTAGACTACATTTACAATTTTGTTAAAAAAAATCAGGTAAATACAATATTGTTTGTTTGATTAATTAACGTCCTATTAACAGCTATGGTCATGTTAGGACGGCCTCCAATGTATGCGGTGTGTTGCGTATATGTTGTGCGAGGTGCGTGTCTTGGGAAACTGCAGTATGTTCGTGTTGTGTCTTCTTGTATAGTGGAACTGTTGCCCTTTTTATAGTGCTATATCACTGAAGTATGCAGCCGAAGACACCAAGCAACACATCCCACCCGGTCACATTATACTGACAACGGGCGAACCAGTCGTCCCACTACCTGTATGCTGAGCGCTAAGCATGAGCAGAAACTACCACTTTTATAGACTTTGGTGTGTCTCGGCCAGGGGACAGAACCCAGAGCCTTCCTCACAGGGGCGAGCGCTCAACCCCCTGCGGTTAAAGAAAATAGGTATACCTTATTTACCTGTGACGCCTGACTGATCATTATCTCAGGGAAAGTGTCACCTTAGGTGGTGAGATGAAAAAGATGGAAAGAAGAGCCTTAAGCTAAATAGTGAGTGTAATGACAGCCCTGCGTGCCTATAGTTTACAGTACACAATTACGTGTATGCAGGTTCAGTGTATACCTGTATGTGACAGACTTTTGTACAATTACTTTGGGTATAGTTCACATGTACATACATCTACGTACAATGTACATGTAATATGACAAAACAATCTGATTAGCCACTCCGTTCAATATAGGCAACGTAGTGATAATAAGGATCTGTATTTTAATAAGATTGGTGATAAAATAGTGTATTTTATATGTATGTGTTAACACTAAAACAGATCTACATGTATGATTAAAATGTCTCTTGACCACATGAATTATATATGCCGCTCCAAAATATTTTTATGTACTTATCAGTTTTTGTTAATAATTATCTTATGAATGTACATAACTTTTGCTTTATTTCAATATATATTTCATCTTTATATTTAGTATATCTATAGAGATCTGACAATTCAATCAATCAATCAAAATATATTTCAATAATTATGATGAAATATTACATGTGTAAAAACATATGTTAAAACAGAAATTAAGTATGAGATTTAGATCACTAAAATGACAGCACAAGCAAATTAGACTCCTCAACACGGTTCATTTTATTGTCCGATCGTCCCAATCACACAGCTGTACGGTGTGCGATCCGAACCGTACAGATGTATGCACGCAGGTTTTGGTACGTTGTCCGGTCACACAACTGCACATGCACAATTATAATGTAAATCACTTGAATACAGTTCGGTATTTTCGGTCTTTCCTCCAGCTGAAACTTGCTCACAAATTCGTAGCTTATATATATCCAAGATATACATGAACAAAATGTTCTTACGTCCAGAATATAAATGCAGTATAAATATATTTATCAATTTATCACCAGATATATACAGTATGTATCTATGGAATATGAAATATACAATATACACGGTTCGAGGTTAACTCTTCAAAGATTAGAGATTGCTATCAATGATAAATACTAACGCCAATTTACCAAAGTGCCAAGTCCCTGTGTATACAAAAGTGTACATGATAGCTAAGCTGATGGGGTATACATCCATATAATATTATAAAATGCAATGAAATCATAATATCCAGCTGTACCTATCTATTCCTCGACCTTTCGTACCACCTGATATGTACTTGCATTCTTTTTTGTATACTTTTATTTGCTTAAAAGTTTTGTGGAAGGCCTCTTCAGGAAACGCTAAACAAACATGTCTTCGATCTCTATGAACATTTTCAATAAAGCGTACACTCGAATAGAAGTGCTTACAAAAGATCGAGTTTTTGTTTAAATTGATCGCTAAATTGTAGTATTTGTCAGAGTTACTCTTGTTCCAAAAAGCCCATTTGTGTTATTTTACTCATATTCAGTGAGTTTTAGGCTAATTACGGAATCTGGCATTTACACGTGTACGTCATTACAAATAAACATTTGTTCTGCCTGTGCATGCGAAATCGATATGTTTACATTTTGTAGCTCTGTTATGCTGTGGCATTAACAGAGCATATTAATCAGATTGTTGTTTAAGCAAATAAATACTTTCTACTTAATACACTTCAAGAAAAAAGAAACTATTTTTCACAGCATTTTGTTGTTGTTCAGAAAAACTAAACCTTAATACATTTTCAAAGACAATAAACACAACTGTTTATCTATTCATTAGTATTTTCAACAGAAATTACATTAGATGTTGCTGCTTTAATGTTGTATTTGTCCACTTTCATTTTAGCGACATGTACATGATATTAAATCAAAATCGGCACCGTGTACCTCATCCTTTAAAAGAAATAGCGAGGGTCAATAATCCATTGATTGTTTCTAATGCACTGAATTAGAAAATATATTCCACTTTTGCCTTCCAAGGTATGATACTTGGCCGCCTTCTCTTCCCTCTACTTTCTATATATTTAGAAAGAGAGCTACTCCCCTTATTTCTCCTCCGCATGATTGCAGACAATGTGAATAAGCATGTCGACACAGCAAACGCAATGGAAACGGCGTAATAGGAGAGTGTAAATGACCCTGTTTTGTCGATAAGATAACCTAAAACATGACGAGACATTTTGGTTAGTTTCGTATGTCTGTGGATGTAAGTTTTATAATATACACAATAAATGACGCGCCTTTCAGGTAAGCATGGATATCTTAAACACTATGCACGTTTTTGACAGATCAACATTCGGCAAGTCTCACTCGAATCATCTTGCAACTAGTGTAGATATACATGTAAACTTGTTTGATATTTTTGCACTTAATTCATCATATAAAATATTGCATACTTTTTTCTGACACAAAGTTCATGGCCCTGCATTTTCGTATTCTTCTGTAGTCCATCTTATTGTTGCGCGGCTTATTTTTTACGATTTTCATTTTACAAAAGAATCTGCCTAAATTTGACTCTATAGCACGACGATTAATTTCCAGAAAATCTGATTGAAAGCAGAACAATTTCAATTTACAGTATAGCCGGTTATTTTCGCAGGTCAAAATTGTCGCATTTAAAAATTCTGCGATCTGGCTGTAATGGTTTATAATATTTCCTGATCAAATGTTCGTGATCATAGCAATGTCCCGCGAAATCATGAAAATGTAATTCCCGCCAAAATAACCGGCTATAAGATATATACAATGTAAGAACAACGAGATACCTGATATAGGACCTCCACACACATCCCCGATTCCAACAAGAGTCAGTAGAACTCCCACGCCAACAGAGTAATTTTCAGTACCTACAAGCTTCGCTGTCGCAAAGGCCAAAAAAGTAAACGTTCCGCCAATCGCCATACCGAGAAACGCCATCAGTAAAATGTGATGCTCATAGGTAGATGCATTTGGCAGGAAGAAACAGGTCACGGCACCAATACTGATAAAGAAGGCCGGAACCATCAGGACACTAAAATGTGTAATCCGCTTCAGAACTCTTGCCACTAACCTACTCACCGTGCTAAAAATACACAGGACGACGTACAGAAATACAGATGTTTCATTATCGAAGCCTTTAAATTGAAGAAAGTTCACTAGGAAAACAGATACAGAAGTTATAGCAGGACTCGAAAATACAACACCCAATACAAACACTATATACACTTTGTTCTTTACAAGTGATATAACTTTTTCTTTAATTCCGTCTTCTTGTTTGTGAACCTGTTTTCCTTCTGATGGTATTTTAGAAATATCGCAGTTATTGTTGTCTTTATTGAGTTTTTGAACACCAATAATTCGTGGTTTACAAACTGCGAAACATATTATCAAATTCATCATTAATCCTCCATTGATCAACATGCATCCCCTCCATCCGTATTCCTTGGTCATTACGTCCAGGAGATTCGGATATACTACAGCTCCACAACCGGTTCCAAAAGACAGTAACACCATGGCTTCGAGTTTTGAGTTACCGCTGAAGTATTCACCAACTGCAGTGGAAGCCGCCACAAAGCAAGCCGATACGCCTATTCCTAATATTAAATGGAAAATGAAACATTCCATCCTTTATGTACATATATTAATAAATGTTAAGTAATGTTCGTACATTGGAAACATAAATATCTCAATTACACAGGTTGATAATTTGATATTATTACGGTTTGTTTATTTGCTTGTTTGTTTGAGTTTTACAGCCCATCGACAACTAAGGTCATTTAGGGCCAAACTACAAGGCGGGCATTAGTATAAGGATATAAACAAGGACTTTATCTAAAAGATCAGCATAAGAAAAAGGCAAGTAAAAACTATAACAAAATTGTAATAAAAAGAGTTGCATAGGATAAATAGTTTTGGCTAAAACACATGAGAAAACTCATGCTCAAAGATCAAACTGATTAAAATATATATCCTAATAACCACTATGTTCAATAGAGGCCTCTTATCAACGTGGTTATGATAAGGATCTATATTTTAATTAGATTGATGTATTTCAATCAGATTGAGATATGATGAGGAGGGAACGTTCAAATTTGTATTAAAAATGCCGATCTCTTTCAGATAGTTGAAAACACGACGGATTTATATTTATCAACCGTACTTTATAACAAGTGATTAAACTTTACAAAAACAACTTTGAATTGGTTCCATTCGTCAAAACGTTGCTTAAGGACGACCTCTGCCACAAATGTATATTCGCATCACTCTTCAGCTTGCGGGAGTATTTGTACCCTCAAAAAATTAATTGTGCAATACACATTTATGAATATTTTGGTAAACGTTTAAAAGATCGTGGAATCGGCTGTATTACCGTACTACATGTGTACTAACTCGGAAAGCCTTTTCTTAATATGTCAGACGGCTTTAGTGATTCGACAAGTTTGAAGGTAAATTGTAATAATAACTTAACCGGTAAGGCAGCCCACTGTTACTACTAGGTAGGAGATACTGGTGGCCAAGAAGGAGAGAACAAGACCTAATCCAGCCAACAGCCCTCCACAAATCCCGACTTTCTGGACGCCGTATTTACTTATCACAGCGCCGACCGGCAGTCCTGTAATTAAACTTACTATTAACTATGTTCCACGGCCGACGAATGGTATTTTCTCCTCTCTTATCAAAACAGGAGCAGGCGCATAAGTATTGTTCAGTTATTTGCTTTTCACCATAACCAACATTGTAAAGTTTGAGTTTATATTTTTACTTAAAACAAGAGGCCCAGAGGGCCTGTATCTCTCACCTGGTTTGTAATGTCAAGTAATGTTCTGAATACAGGTTCATCGTTCTTTCCTTAAGGAAAATTGAATATTTACCTCTACTTCCCCTATATGGCACCACCTCCCCTGCCCCCGGGGGGTCAGAGCCAAAATTTATACATGTTCTGTTCCCCTTCCCAAAAGGCTGTTTCTGGCCATATTTGGTTTCAATCCATGCAGAACTCTAGGACTAGTAGCGATTTATAGGATTTACCTCTATTTACCCTATTGGGACCGGCCCCTCCTGCCCCTGGGGGTCAGTGCCAAAATTTATACAAACTCTGTTCCCCTTCCCCCAGGATGTGTCTGGCCAAATTTGGTTTCAATCCATGCAGAACTCTAGGACTAGTAGTGTTTTATAGGATTAACCTCTATTTTCCCTATTGGGCCCCGCCCCTCCTGCCCTGGGGGGGTTATAGCCAAAATTTATACAAACTCAGTTTCCCTTCCCCCAAACATGTTTCTGGTCAAATTTGGTTAGAATCCATGCAGAACTCTAGGACTAGAGCCGATTTATAGGATTTACCTCTATTTACCCTATTGGGACTGGCCCCTCCTGCCCCTGGGGGTCAGTGCCAAAATTTATACAAACTCTGTTCCCCTTCCCCCCAGGATGTGTTCGGCCAAATTTGGTTTCAATCCATGCAGAACTCTAGGACTAGTAGTATTTTATAGGATTAACCTCTATTTTCCCTATTGGGCCCCGCCCCTCCTGCCCTCGGGGGGTTATAGCCAAAATTTATACAAACTCAGTTTCCCTTCCCCCAAACATGTTTCTGGTCAAATTTGGTTAGAATCCATGCAGAACTCTAGGATTAGAGCCGATTTAAAGGAAATGTTGACGGGCGGACGGACGACAGACGGACGCCGCGCCATGACATAAGCTCACCGGCCCTTTGGGCCAGGTGAGCTAAAAATATATAATTGCATCCCAAAACATCCGTTGCACTTGTTCCATATTAAATGAAGTACTGCTTGCACATGCACCAAATGCAAACTAAATTATTTTATGTGTTAATTAGACATATAATAATATAAACGATTAAACACCAATTATTGTTCAAATGATAAGTATCGATCATGCTCTGTCGGCGGTAGTGTTTTTTTACTATACATTGTCGACAGTATTAACATTGAGTAGTGAGAAAAATGATATATATATACTAATTTTGGTTAGGTTAAAATATATTATTGAAAACACGCATTATTTAAAGACGGCCTCGCACGGTAATGCTTTGCTTGCATTAATGTCTTATATTGGTTTGTGTGTTTAACGGCCCATCGATAGCCAGGGTCATTTAAGGCCAAACTAACCCCAGCAATGTTACAGGTTCGAAAACATATCTTATCGTTATAAAGGTTTTGAATGATAAAACGTTTTCCCATTTAACCATAACAATCATATGAAAAGTGGATAAATAGGTAAAAGGAAATATATAAAAAAAGATGATAAAAAGTGATGTGACATGATACTTCACATGATACTAAGATTCATACCATATGGTATTAACTTATTTTTAGATAAAAAAAAATAGCATTGATTCTAACGACATGTAAAAAAGTTAACATGTCTTTAGATCTGGGGGGTTGCTATATATTCTTGTTGCGTTTCTTCTTAACTAATAGTGGACTAACTCAAGTCCATTTGATAGAACTATCTCACTGGAGTATACCTCATAAAGCACCGAACATCAATTCTCATCGATATTATACTGACAACGGTCAAAACAGTCGTTCCATTTCTTTTACGTTACGCAGTACGCAGGACCAGAAACTACTTTTGTCACTTGAATAGACTATAGTGTTTTTCGGCAAAAGGATAGAGTTCAGACCATTCCTTACCGGAGTAGCTGCTCAGTTCAAGGCTGAAATGATGGCAAAAGTGTAAAGTAAAGATACACATTGCCAGTAGTCAGTGTTGTAGCACGTTTAAGAGTGACATGAGTTTTTCTCACATTAGTATTAAAATGTTAGGGGAAAGACAGGTTTAATGAAGTACTTGCCTGCAATGTAAAAGATGCCAGTGACGGCAGATTGCACGAGGGAAGTCTCCGCATTACTTTTTGCAAATTCCTCCAGAAAATACAGGTTAAGAACTGTCATGTTGAATGGAAACCCGGTTGTCAAAATCGTCGTCAAGAATGCTGCAATTAACACCACCCACTTCCTTTTTCCGACATCGTCAGCATTTCTCAACGGAATATTATGTCCTTGATTACGACTGAAATAGATAAAATAGGTCCCTGTATCGGCCAACAAGATACAGGGACTAATCGTTGTTTAGCACTCTTACCCCTTTTGACCCGAGTGGTCGTTGGAAAACGACGTGGTCTCGATATACTCTATCACCCCATTGGTGTCCAAAGAATGATTTAAAATGTAATCGAAACGTTTTGTGACATCAATATCAATTTAATCTAGATCAAATGTAATCGGATGTACCAATTTTTTTTATTATACATTTCATGTATTTTGACTCACAATTTTAACGAATTTCCCTTAAACGTCTTATGGACGTCATTTCATACATATTATTTATAAAACTTTTTGTAGTTTAAATAAACATTTTTAAAACCAATAATCTCACCAATTGAATTATATTTACACTTGCTAGGCTTGGTCACTATACGCTAATACTAGCCGATTTTGTTTACCATAACTGCATGGTAACATTGAACTTTGAACTTGCGTAAGGAAATGTTCTGTGCAACGTAAAAGGACTACTTTTTTAAAAAAGAAACACATGGCTTTGTTTACATTTTGACGCAACATTACGTGTATATTGTTGTTTTTCATAGAATTTTGGAAAAATGTAAACAATATATACATGTTTTATATTTATATATGATTCAAACAATTTTTAAATTAACAATTGTATAAAGAAACGGAAAAATATCCCGACCGGGGCGACGTGCTTTCATTTTTGTTAAAAATGATGGGTGTCAAATGTAAACATTACCTCTGTGCCTATGTTCGTCCTACGATCGAGCCTTTGGGGTGGACGGGTGTGAGACCCTCTGATAGAGGTCAGTTATAAACATATCCTCTTGTCTTTGTTCTTTGAGTATTTAATCATGTGTATTATAAAACATGCACCGCTAATAATCCACGTGTTGACAGTTCCGCGTCACCACAAATACATTGTATCCATCGAACACAAGTGAATTTGTTTCATCTATCGATGGCGATATGGATCTAAGCGTAGATTATATAATCACATGGCTCCCAAGGATGTAATATCGTCAAGTCAGACGACATCTCAAACACATTGAGCTACTTGAAAATCGGTGTTTTGACAACTTCGGCAAACTAAAGTGTGTAAGCGTGCGTCAGCTTCGCCTCGCTGCACAATAACGGTCACCGAGTTCACACATGTGGCCGTGTACAAATTCTTTATGTTATTACGCTATATATTAACTTTTAGCAAAATTGAATATATATTTAAAGTTCTGATCTGATTAAATAAAATTATCTCTGAAATTTACTTTGTTTGTCATGTTTATTTTACACTAAAATATTGAACTTTTTTGTCGTCGCGGATGAATAATTCTACCTTACGTGAAGCGTCATCATTCGCTGTTCAATTGAGTAAGCTCCTCCCACTTTTGACCGACTTTTATTGAATAATTACGTCACTTTCAAATGACGATTTTATTGCATAAAATATAAATAAAAAGTCGTGTGAGTGTAAATATAGGGATTGGATTTCGTTTTTATGTTAACCATGCTTGTATGGAGCAATTCCTCTAAGAATATATTCAATCTGGGGCGCTAACGCGCCCCATAGAATATATTCTTAGAGGAATTGCTCCATACAAGCATGGTTAACATAAAAACGAAATCCAATCCCTATATGAACAGTGAACTCAAACTGAAGTCTGTTTGAGTTTTACGGCCCAACGACCATTAAGGTCATTTACGATCTAGATAGTAGATAAACAATGATTGCATCTTAATGACCAAACCTGATTAAAATACAGTTCCTTACTGTCACCACGTTGATACACGTAAAAGGACGTAGCGGTAATAAGGATCGGTATTTTAATCAGATTGCTAAATGGATAGGATAAACCCAAGTAAAAACTAAAACACTTTTTTTTTTTCATTTTATAAAAGATTGTTTGGGATAAAATATTTTACGCTAACCAAACGAAGAACTTGATGATAAGATGGGAAAACGTCAGTTTTGTTACACTGTAATCCGTTTAAAATACAGATCGATAAATAATGATCCGTATATTAATCAGATTTAATACAACTGCATGCAATTCTCCATATTATGTATATCAAATTTCAAATATAATTCAAACATCTCGAAAGACCGAGCAACCAGTTTTTGCACATATTCTAATAATATTTGCGATAATAAATTAAAATTTGACACAAAAATTCGTGTCCAAATATGTTCAAATAAGGGAATTTGTTTACCTAAGTGAAGTCAACGTGACATCATTAATCTTTCGGTATATTCCTGCAGGAAATATATCAACTTGATTCAGATTCCTTGATCCTCCTGGCGAATTGACATGTTCTGCATTATCGTTATTGGAATAAAACAAATATCGTCCTCGATCGTTTTCGAACGAAGGTGTGGTAACCACATCGTTCTGCACAATAACCTTCATGATAATTCCATTTTGTCCGTTAGACACTAGGGATTCAGGAGTGATTTTTATAATGTCCTTCATATCTTAATATGTGATGTTGTTTCACCGGTTGAAACCAATGCGTTCAATTTGTAGGTAGATGTAATTAGCATTTTAGTTTTAAGCAGGTTATGTATACATAATGGGCTATACACATCTGTTTCACTCGTCTAGGGATTGACACTGATGTAAATGAAGTCGGAGTGTTGTTATAAATGAGATGTATTGTAATATATTAACATCTTTCTCTTCTGAAGCGTAATACTTATAAGGCCACACAAAATTAATTTGTAGTTCTTCGGGAAATTAAAAAAAATGGAGTGAGCGAGCAAAATTTTGCAATCGATCATTTTTAGGAGCGTAGGGTTTCAAAGTCGAGCCAAACCATGGAAGTAAATATTCATAAATAAATCACTGATAAACCTGCTTACTATGATTTTCAATCATCCTGGAAATATATGTTATCATACATCAACAAAACTGTAATTTAAACAACAATGTAAATTTCAATGTAAATTTTAATCAAAAATTAAAAACAAAACATAACATCAAAGTTGCTTATCTAATCAATAATGTCACTTTTCAGCTTCTGGGGTCCAGTTAGTTTATTGTTGTTTGGATCAGATGTACTGGCAGTAAACGACAGTAAATTACGAGACAATCAGAATTGTCATGATGATTGGAGATGAGACCGATCTCCTTGTTCTGCTTTGTTTGCATGTTAGTCATCAGAATAATTTACGTCATGTCTGATTGCAAACAATCTCATGGGGAAAAATGAACATATTGGACATCTGTTTTATTTTGATGACAAATTGCCCGTGTTTCATTCAATACAAATATCGTTATTCTCTCAGATTTGTTATTATTGCTTAACGTTTACACATCCATGTTCGTTCGATTATTTAACGTTCTATTAAAAGCCAGGGTCATGTAAGACGCCCCTCCACACATTATATATGTTCATCGAGACATTAAAAACACGAAAACAAATTATTTTGAAACAAGCAAATTCGTGGAATTTCCATCCCCCGCTTTCACGACATATTGTAGGTAAACATTATTGAGATTAGATTTAACCTTGGTTGAAACATTAAACATTGAACTGAAGTCTTATTCGGAAGGAAGATGTGTAAAATAATGTCCGCTGAAAGTGACTATTGAACTTGGCTGAGCTCTTAAGGTATTTTACTTCGATATAACTTCGATAAGAAAATCGGTTTACATTCCTTACAAATATTGCATAGGAATGGCAGAAAATGACGTTTTTAGTACATCAAAGGGTCATAACTCTTCTACATAATGTCGGCCAAAATTGGTAATTGAACTTTGCCAAGCCCTTAAGGTATTTGACCTTGTCACAAAATTTGAAGAAAATCGGTTAATATGTATTACAGTTATTGTACGGAAGTGGCAGAAAATGACATTGTTTCATTAAATTAAAGGGTCATAACTCTGCTAATTAAGATCTGCCAAAAGTGGAAATCGAACTTGGCTTAGAACTTAAGGAATTTAACTTTGTTACTAAGTTTTAACAATATCAGTTTTTACATTTGTTAGTTATTACACAGAAACGGCAGAAAAATGACACTTGTAGTAAATTAAAGGTCCATAACTCAAATAAATAATATCCGCTGAAAGAGTTGATCGAACCTGGCCAGGCACTTAAGGCATTCAACCTTGTAACCAAGTTTGAAGAAAATCGGTTGATATTTTTTAACAGTTATTGAATGAAGTGGCAGAAACTGACCTTTTTTTATTTAAGCAAAGGGCCATAACTCCGCTAAATAAGGTCCATCTACAGTTGGGATCGCACTTGGCCGAGTCCTTAAGGCATTAAACATTGTCAACAAGTTTGAAAAAAATCGGTTTACATTTGTTACAGTTAATGCACGGAAATGAAGTAACGAATTAATAGATTAACGCTATTTTTACCATAAAACGACTGGACTACAGGGAGCGGGACGACTGGTTCACCAGTTGTCAGGATAATGTGACCGGGTGGAGTGTTTTGTTTGGTGTCTTCGGCGGCATTCTTTAGTGATATATCACTATAAAATGGTAAAAAATTCCACTATATAAGAATACACAACACGAACATACCACATTCTCCCAAAACATGGACCTCGCACTTCACACAAGCTACACACTGCATATTATTTCAACGTCCTATTAACAGCCATGGTCATGTAACAACGACCTCCCAAGTATACAGTGTGTGAAGTGAGAGGTGCGTGTTTGGGAGACTGTGGTGTGTTCGTAATAAAAAAAATAACTTTAAAAAATATTTTTTATATATAAGACTGTGCAGCCAATTATATGAAAAGCTTTAAAAAATAAAAAAAAAATAAACAAAAATGTGATGTCAATTCATGATGTATATTCATCTACTTGTATATATAGAGATTTCAATTCAATTTCATCTTATTTTAAATTGTATTGACTTTCTGGGTATAATTGGATAATATTTTAACGAAAACAACAACCATCTTTTACATTTTATCAAAAAACATATGATGTTTGACTTTGTTACTTACTTTTTTGAAGTTTTGATTTTATATTTAAAACTTTTTTATATGTCTTGAATGTAACAGGCGAATCACGAATAATTGATATTGTTCAATTAAAGTGAAAATGAAGATTATTGGACTGAATAATGCCCAATTCTTACAAATTTTATCTTTTTCTTGCAAATTGGCATTTAGAAAATTTCCAAATACAAGGACATAGTCATTCAGATCCCCCGCCAATGGAGATATCAAAGCTGAAGTAAGTTTGATTGTGGAGACTAGTGTGTATGAAAAGAAAACAGGAAAAAGGAAGTTGAGCTAAAGAAAGATGGAGTATAATTCAAGTAGAGCGGGGCTGCAATTGTTGAATCAGGTATACAGCCTTGACATTTATATTAGACTATATACACAAAGATGGGTGGAGTTTTGCAAAGTAACATTTACCATTTACCATAATTCAAGTAGAGCGGGGCTGCAATTGTTGAATCAGGTATACAGCCTTGACATTTATGTCGTCCTATGGATGGCTGTGTTGGTCGAAATGACGAAAGTAACATTCACCATTTACCATGATATTTTCAGCAATGTTTCCATGGTAACGGAAAAAGTTTAAAAAAATGAAAACCTAAAAATAGCAAAAGGTACTACTAGACCATAAAAAGAATGTGTCTATGAAGTTTCGTGGAAATATCTCTGCTGGTTTTAAAGTTATGCTCCGGAAATTAACCTGCTACAAAAATATGATATTTTCAGCAATGTTTCCATGGTTACAGAAAAAAGTACAAAAAGTGAAAACCTTAAAATAGGAAAGGCACTACTAGACCATAGGACCAATGTGTCTATAAAGTGTCGTGGAAATATCTCTTCTGGTTTTAGAGTTATGCTCCGGAAACGAACCTGGTACAAAAATATGATATTTTCAGCAATGTTTCCATGGTAACGAAAAAAATGCAAAAAATGAAAACCTAAAAATAGTAAAAGGCACTACTAGACCATAAGACCAATGTGTCTATGAAGTTTCGTGGAAATGTCTCTACTGGTTTTAGAGTTATGCTCCGGAAACCATTCGTACGGACGGACGGACGGACGGAACCCATTTGTATATCCCCCGCCCAACGAAAAATGATAAAAATGAGAGTGTACAGTTCCACGAAAGCATATCAAGTTCTAATTATAACAGGGCCTTAACGGTCACCTGAGTTCGTTTAGAATGAAACAAAGACATATAAACACTAATATACTGGCCCTTGAAGTCGGTCGGTGATTTTATAAATTTGACTTTTTGACCTATGAAGAGTATTTGCTTCCATCAAGCCTGTGAACTCCCGTTAGGCTCCGCCCCTATGGTCCCCCAGGGAGTTAGCAAGGACTGATATTGATGTTAAAATACTATATCTCAGGCTAATAATTCTAATGTGTAAACTAAAAGAAAACTTGACCCCCTCCCAAGGGGGAAACATGAGACCCCAGGGTCATATAATTCACAATTTTCATGAAACACCTTAAGACCTTTCCATCTAAAAAGAGTATATGATTCTACCATTTTCAGAATTTAAGAAGATTTTTGAAGTTTTAGCCTACTTGCCCCTCTGTCCCAAGGGGGAAGGCCATGACCAATATGGATATAATATTAAAATGCTATCTCAGGCTGATAATTATAACCAAGTTTGAATCATTTCAAATGAAAAATGAGCAAAAAATGCTCAAAAATGTGTTTTCCCAATATAAACTATAGTAAACTTGAACCCCTCCCCAGGGGGAAACGAGAGACCCGACGGTGATATAATTTACCATATTTGTAAAGGACCTTAAGACCTTTCCATCTATGAAGAGAATATGATACTTCCATTTCCAGAATTTCAGAAGATTTTTGAAGCTTTAACCTGTTTGACCCTTTTTGACCCCAACCCTAAGGCATGTGGGGGTCAGTAATGACATTTTTTAATAGGATTCAATGGCCATCTCATATTGATAATTCGGACAATATTTGAGTCATTTCCTATTACAAATGACCAAATAATGCTTAAAAATGTGTTTTCCCTATATAAACTAAAGTAAACTTGACCCCCTCCCCAGGGGGAAACGAGAGACCCGAGGGTCATATAATTCACAATTAATTGATTCCACCACACGTGTGAGTGAAGAAGACGATTTTTGAAATTTTAGTCCATGTTACCCATTTTGGCCCCTCCCACAGCCCCCTGGGGGCCGGGGACCATGTAATTCACGATTTTGATTGGTCTTATGACTTCGAAGGTTTGTACAAATTTCATTGAAATTGCTTCAGCAGTTTTGGAGAAAGAGTCGAAAAGGTAAATGTTTACTGACATACGACGGACGACGCACAACAGAGGATGACGGTCAATAGGCGAAAAATCTGAAAATCAAACTTAAAGTCCCATGGTCGAAAATGTGTGAATTTATTACCTTTTAACAACAAAGGTCATGGAAAGACGGCCTCCAAAGCATTTTGGAAGGCTGCGGTATATTCATGTTGTGGGCCACCCCCGGCTAGTAGTTCCTGGTCTTCTATAGTCTAAGGCCAGGGGACAGAACCCAAAGCCTCTCGACAATGATAAGAGCTCAACTGAAGGCCAAAAAAGTGAGGCGGTTTTTAAGTAAGACGTTAGTTAAGAAGAAAGTCGGTTAGGAAGAAGAGAAGAGATAAGATCGTAAATTGAGTTGGGTATTACAATTGGGGCAGTAGAAGTGATTCTAACGTTATTGGAGTGTTTCAAATCAGAAACAATGCCGGATTAGATATCCACTAAATTAGATCATTTTTATATATTACTTGCAGTATTAACACTTTATTTTCGGGAGAAAACGTCCAATTTGAGTTTCATGTAAACAAATTACTTTTATAATTATGCATTCAGAAAACATTTGCATTCGATATTGTTATAGGCAGCAGAATAACAGAATATTTACTTAGCATTTGAATGTTTATCATGACTTTCACAAGTCCATTTTAACCAGTTCCTGTGGTCGATTGGTATTTTTTGTAATACAGATTCTTCTTCAAAATAACCAAATTTCACTAAACTGTTTATCGAGGTCTTGATGACTTTTAAGGTTATCTGACCTATAGTTTGTTTGTTTGTTTGTTTGATGTATTAACGTCTTATTAACAGCTATGGTCATGTAAGGACGGCCTCCCATGTATGCAGTATGTTGCGTGTATGTTGTGCGAGATGAGTGTTTTGGGAGACTGCGGTAGACTGCCGCCGAAGACACCAAGCAACACGCCCCACCCGGTCACATGCAGTATCTGTAGTCGTCCGCCGTGCATAAACTTTTCATTCAAACGTTTTCTTCTAATTAACCGTAAAGCCGAAAGTACTCATACTTGGCCTGTAGCATGCTGGAATGGAGGGCTACCAAAGTTCTAAAAATGAATGACCTTGACCTATTTTCAAGGTCACAGGGGTCAAATTGTCTAAAATCTTTACATGACATCTTCTAACTTACCGAAAGGTCCAGGGTACTCATATTTAGCCTGTGGTATGTAGGAATGAATGAAGTAGACTAAAACCTTCGAACGACATCGTCTAACTTATCGAAAGGTCAAGGGTATTCATATTTAGCTTGTAGCATGCTTGGATGAAGGGCTACCAAATTGTGAAATGAATGGCTGAAACTTGCCTGGAATGACCCTGATATAGATCTTGACAAAGTCTTGTTACATCTCTGCTTGATCTAAAATCGAAAATGGCTATCATGCGAAGGCCAAAAGAGAGGTTCCCCTTTATCTATTGACAACAAACAAACATTTAATGTCATAACTTTATGAACCAATATAATAAATGTAGTTATTCTATGAATTAATTCTGAAAGCAAGATGTTCAAGCTGTTGTTCATTCTTGTACACGTTTAATATCACATACAAGAAAATGTAAATGGTATTCATATTGATTTCTTGAAAGACGATTGACAATATTTTAGTTTGACTCTTTTGTATTTAAATATTATTGCTTTAGTTCACATATTTTTCAACTATACACATTCAGCACTTCCTTATTACATAAAGCTGATCTATACGTGACCCAATTAAGACGTTAAAATCACTTCTACTGCCCCGATTGCAATACCCAACTCAATTTACCATCTTATCTCTTCTCTTCTTCCTAAGTGACTTTCTTCTTAACGAACGTCTTACTTAAAAAAACCGCCTCACTTTTTTGGCCTTCAGTTGAGCTCTTATCATTGGCGAGAGGCTCTGGGTTCTGTACCCTGACCTTAGTCTATAGCAGACCAGGAACAGCTAGCCGGGGGTGACCCACATCATCTTCCAAAAGAACTTCATATACACAACACACCACATGCATGGGAGGCCGTCCTTCAATGACCTTTGTTGTTAAAAGGTAATAACTTCACACATTTTCGACCATGGGACTTTGAAGTTTTATTTTCAGGTTTTTCGCCTTTTGACCGTCATCCTGTGCGTCGTCCGTCGTATCTCTATAAACAATTTACTTTTTCGACTTTTTCTCCAAAACAACTGAAGCAATTTCAATGAAATTTGTACAAACCTTCGAAGTCATCGAACCAATCAAAATTGTGAATTGTATGGTCCCCGGCCCCCAGGGGGCTGTTGGAGGGGTCAAAAGGGGTAAAGTTGACTAAAATTTCAAAAATCTTCTCCACTGACAGGTGTGGTGGTATCAATTACTCTTTGTTACTCTTTACTTTGCCCTTTTTTAAATTGTGCATTATTTGACCCTCGGGTCTCTCGTTTCCCCCTGGGGAGGGGGTCAAGTTTACTATAGTTTATATTTGGAAACACATTTTTGAGCATTTTTTGCTCATTTTCATTGGAAATGAGTCAAACTTGGTTATACTTATTAGCCTGAGATAGCATTTTAATATTATATCCATATTGGTCCTGTCCCCCTGGGTACAAAAGGGGCAAGTAGGCTAAACTTCAAAAATCTTATTCTTAAATTTTGAAAATGGTAGAATGAAATACTCTTTTTAGATGGAAAGGTCTTAAGATGTTTCATGAAAATTGTGAATTATATGACCCTGGGGTCTCATGTTTCCCCCTTGGAAGGGGTCAAGTTTTCTTTTAGTTTATATATGAAAAATACATTTATGAACATTATTTGCTGTATTTTCATAGGAAATAAGTCAAACTTGGTTAGAATTATTAGCCTGAGATATAGTATTTTAACATCTATATCAGTCCTCGCTGGGGGACCATAGGGGCGGAGCCTAACGGGATCAAAATGACTAAAAAAATAAAAAACCTTCTGAGTTCACAGGTTTGATGGAAGCGTTCGCCCCTGTGAGGAAGGCTCTGGGTTCTTTCCCCTGGCCGAGACACACCAAAGTCTATAAAAATTGTAGTTTCTGCTCTTGCTTGGTTAGACGGTATTTGTGACTTTTCAGTCATCGATCCGAATGGTCAGGATGACCTATATATCTATCTCCCAAAACACGCACCTCGCACAACATACACGCAACACACAGCATACATGGGAGGCCGTCCTTACATGACCATAGCTGTTAATAGGACGTTAACTAATCAAACAAACAAACAAAACCCTCATCAACTGCTAAAAGTTTGATTTTCAATTCTGCATCATGGGTCCTTTTACATCTAGTAAAGGGATTCCTGGTGTAGTAATATTTTGAGAGGGATTCGGCTAAAATCTTTAAAAAATACTGTGGAAGGGGAAATTATAGCATACGACCAGTATGTTGACTCTGTAATGTTAAGCTTACTTTGTACCTACCTTCAGTATAGCAGACAGTGGCTGATGACACTTCTTGCTTGCTGACAAGCCATCGGCCAAAACCCCTTGCTCGACAACTCGTCTCCTGTGTCTCCAACTAGATGTTTCTTCTTGACCATCCCCACCTGCTACTACATGTACAGCGTACGAGTGGTCAGTGATCGCTGGTGAAGGTGATTTGTGATCGTCGTCTGCTCCGGCCCCGAGTTCCTTATAAGAATGTAATTTGTCACCCTCGCTAACATTGTGCAGACTTTGCAGTTGTTTCTGGCTTTTAAAGCCAGATTTCAATCTTATCTTACCCATGTATGAGTGTATGGCGGTCAATGATTACAAAATATAAACGAGCGTTAACGTTCTTGATCTCTCTCGGCCTGTGTTTACATTACTTGACACGTGTGCGGCATGTCGTAAAAAATACTGAAAAATATTTAAATATAGATATACATTAAATATTACTTGTTTTCATCACATTTTCTAACCTGGGATTATAATGTGTTGATAATAGTTAAAAACCTGTTTATTATACTGCCATTTTTATTACGACCTCTCATATCCGGCACGGACAGACTTACGACCGATATAGACTTTCTTACATCCTTAAATGAAATATGTATGTAATAAAGTTTTAAGTATAGTTTTCAAATGAACAACTTTTTATCAAAACGGAATGAAAATGATAGAAAAATATATTGTTAAATTCCGTACGTCTAATTTACATCTGTTTAGACGGTATTGGTGACTTTACAGTCGTCGATCCGAATGGTCAGGATGACCTATATATCCATCATGTTTCGTCCGTCGTCGTGCGCTGTCTACCGGGTAGGAAATTATTCTGACATGGTCTCAACGAAGTACTATTTAATTTCGAATTGATCTCAAATCAATAATTGCCACCATGACACCATATCTAATTTATTTCCAATGCGATCATTTCCAAGGTAGTCAGATGACCATTAAGGCCATTGGGCCTCTTGTTTATTTACATCTATATATTATATCATTATTGTATCAACCTAAGTCTAACAAACATTTAATATCTAGCCTAGCTTTGTACTGTACGTGTTCTTTCTCATCTTAGTAGGTTTATAGAAAAAATACTTGGTGTTAATTAGATTAATTACTCTTTTATAATCTATATTATGTTTTGTTGATCAGTGTGTCCCTTCGTATGCCAATTTGATCCCTTGTTTCACACTAACGTAGGCCTATGATACAATTTGATCTCTTGTTACACACTAACGTAGGCCTATGATACAATTTGATCTCTTGTTACACACTAACGTAGGCCTATGATACAATTTGATCTCTTGTTACACACTAACGTAGGCCTATGATACAATTTGATCTCTTGTTACACACTAACGTAGGCCTATGATACAATTTGATCTCTTGTTACACACTAACGTAGGCCTATGATACAATTTGATCTCTTGTTACACACTAACGTAGGCCTATGATACAATTTGATCTCTTGTTACACACTAACGTAGGCCTATGATACAATTTGATCTCTTGTTACACACTAACGTAGGCCTATGATACAATTTGATCTCTTGTTACACACTAACGTAGGCCTATGATACAATTTGATCTCTTGTTACACACTAACGTAGGCCTATGATACAATTTGATCTCTTGTTACACACTAACGTAGGCCTATGATACAATTTGATCTCTTGTTACACACTAACGTAGGCCTATGATACAATTTGATCTCTTGTTACACACTAACGTAGGCCTATGATACAATTTGATCTCTTGTTACACACTAACGTAGGCCTATGATACAATTTGATCTCTTGTTACACACTAACGTAGGCCTATGATACAATTTGATCTCTTGTTACACACTAACGTAGGCCTATGATACAATTTGATCTCTTGTTACACACTAACGTAGGCCTATGATACAATTTGATCTCTTGTTACACACTAACGTAGGCCTATGATACAATTTGATCTCTTGTTACACACTAACGTAGGCCTATGATACAATTTGATCTCTTGTTACACACTAACGTAGGCCTATGATACAATTTGATCTCTTGTTACACACTAACGTAGGCCTATGATACAATTTGATCTCTTGTTACACACTAACGTAGGCCTATGATACAATTTGATCTCTTGTTACACACTAACGTAGGCCTATGATACAATTTGATCTCTTGTTACACACTAACGTAGGCCTATGATACAATTTGATCTCTTGTTACACACTAACGTAGGCCTATGATACAATTTGATCTCTTGTTACACACTAACGTAGGCCTATGATACAATTTGATCTCTTGTTACACACTAACGTAGGCCTATGATACAATTTGATCTCTTGTTACACACTAACGTAGGCCTATGATACAATTTGATCTCTTGTTACACACTAACGTAGGCCTATGATACAATTTGATCTCTTGTTACACACTAACGTAGGCCTATGATACAATTTGATCTCTTGTTACACACTAACGTAGGCCTATGATACAATTTGATCTCTTGTTACACACTAACGTAGGCCTATGATACAATTTGATCTCTTGTTACACACTAACGTAGGCCTATGATACAATTTGATCTCTTGTTACACACTAACGTAGGCCTATGATACAATTTGATCTCTTGTTACACACTAACGTAGGCCTATGATACAATTTGATCTCTTGTTACACACTAACGTAGGCCTATGATACAATTTGATCTCTTGTTACACACTAACGTAGGCCTATGATACAATTTGATCTCTTGTTACACACTAACGTAGGCCTATGATACAATTTGATCTCTTGTTACACTAACGTAGGCCTATGATACATATCGATATAGATGTCATTTACTCACTTAAAATATTTAGCGTATCTTAGCCATGTTGCGGGAAATCGCCATTCCATACATCATACTATGTTTTTATTGAGTTACGTGTATCATAGGTGGCCCTTACTAGGCCCTAGCTGTTAATATGACGCTAATTAATCAAACAAACAAACGTGTATCATGCGGTAATTGTGTCATTTTTTGCCGTGAAGACATTATTTTTTCTCGTGAAAACTAGTGACGTTTCTCGCAGGAAATGAGGTAACAAACAATAAATTTCCAAGAACAGACAACATAGATTAGCATTTAGAAGAGGTATACTCATGCAAGAAGAATCTGCACAAATTTACAAAACACGAGTCACACTTAAATACTAAAAATATACAAATTTTAATAGCCTAAAATCCATGACAAATTCAAAACAACTGAAAACTAATTGAAAATAATTAAGCAAAGGTATACAAACAAAACAAACCGAAGTGTTATGTTGTGTCTCTTTGCTCTTCCAGTTCTCCTAAGAAGAGTTTTATCCACGTGTTTGTTCATAAATAATATACTTTTCTTTTCATAAAGACTTGACCATGGGACCACGTGGAGCTTGTTAATATCCTCTACCCCGAGTTCTCTCTGATAAATTCTCCCGTCAGGCCATTGTACTTCCAGTAACAACACGTCTGTCTTTCGTCCTATCCCGAAATGTGCTACCGGTTCGTTCTGCCCACGATATCCGGAACCTCCACTTATGACATGCGTCAAAACTCGACCTCCAGCCAACACCAACGTGACCTTTGATCCCCGAGCCGGGGCAGAGAATCTAGTTTTTGGAATGATTCTTACCCAGAAATTATCATTTTTCGGGAAACGAAATACTTGTTTACTTTTAGGTTGCCCGGTTTTTTGTCTTGAGTTTATGGTTGTGTTGGAATGATTAGAAAAACCAAGCGGTTTATGAGGAAATATATGTCGTGATAAATTTTTCCTGAGTGTTTGTCTTGATTTTAATGTCGAATTTTGTTTTGATCTTGGTAAACCGAATGACTGATTGTGAAAGATGCGTCGGGTTGAGTTTTTTACAAGTTCTTTTCTTGACATCATATTTGTTAGGTTTTTATGCCTTGTCGAATACAAAGTTAAACTGTTTGAATCTAAAGCAGCGTGTGTTATTAAAAGGTCAAGGACACCATCACCATCGAGATCAGTGACGATATTTCCGGTACTGTAAGCTCTTCGTTCAAGAGCTTCACCGACATTGATTTTTGAGATGTTGATATGATGTTTCCCTGTGTTCGTTTCCGTTATGTTTACAGTGAAAAGCTTGTTTGGTCCTGGTTTGTGATACAACACATTATTATAGAATATCTCGGAACGTCCATCATTATCGAAATCTGCAATAGCAACACAACATAAAGTTGAACTTGCTTTCATTTCTTTGGTTGCCATGTCAACAAATTTCACATTTTTACTGTTAGTAGTTATATGTTGTATGTATAATCTGTGATGTCCAAGCCAATTACCAGCTAAGATATCCATCAAGCCGTCCCCGTTGATGTCACTCAGACCAACATCTCTCCCCCTATTATATCCGTCCGCTATACCTAACTCTCTTGCAATATTTCTGAACTTACCTCCTCCAATGTTCATAAACAGTTTGTTTTCTCCTTTTTTGTTACGGCCACCATCCACATTTACAAACATATCCGACCGTCCGTCAGTTCCTAAAATTGGACCAACTCCGAAGCCCCTTCCTCCTGTCGCTATGTGCAATCCTGCTTCCTTAGCAACGTCCTTCAACACTATAGGACCACTTGTTATGTTGTTTTGGGGATTCAACTTGTCCATCTCTAAGAGCATGAATCGTTCTGTTCCATTCGCCAATGACGTCACCACAGCGAATCCGTACAGACCTGTACCTTTTCTATCAATACACGACACAGATTGGCCCGCATATGTCACTTCCTGTATCCATTCATTTACGGAATCCGACAACAAGTCGACAAATCTATTGTCTACATTTTTAAACAGCTTATCACC
This sequence comes from Argopecten irradians irradians, assembly GCA_004382745.1. Taxonomy (NCBI): domain Eukaryota; kingdom Metazoa; phylum Mollusca; class Bivalvia; order Pectinida; family Pectinidae; genus Argopecten; species Argopecten irradians. The sequence goes on along the minus strand of SAYR01037151.1, from coordinate 106,657 downwards.
ATCATTTTTCTGTATGTTTATATCAGAGTTGGAGTTAAGGATGTATATTTCTTCCCGTCCGTCACCGTCTATATCACAGGCAGCCACGCCCACAGCCCGACCCCCGGGATCCATCAGCCCTTCGTATGGAGACCCGATCACGGCTAGGTTATCTAATGTCCGACTTTTGTTATCGTAAGTTAATATCAAGTTAGCACCATTGTATGCCGCCACGATGACGTCATAATGTCCGTCTCCTGTGACGTCAGTGACTGCTGCTGCGTACGTCATCACCTTGGAGTCAAAATGATTTATAAGATCACGTGATTTTGACACAAAAAATCCATGGCACAACAGAAACGTTTGTAAAACGACCCAAAGCCTAATGAAGGAGTTCATACCTTCCTCTGATACAGTGAACTCCTGTTTATAATACAGTAAACATCAGTTTCACACATTTTAGCTCACACGGGTAAGATATACATTGTCAACATCAAATATATATGTTAACTTATACACATATAGGGCATATGCTTGCAAATTTAGTCAAATTCCTGTGATTTTGATTACTTCTATTAATCAATGTCATTTTTTTAGTCTAATTTATAAATACACATGCATACTACGCACATATACACCTATTTATGCCATATATTTATATAATTATGTTGATAGATTATGATATATGAACTACCTGGTTATCAAACCCACCTATACATGTATGATATGAAAAATGTTTGATCAATATACATGTACTATTAGGTAGCATTAAGATAATTTATAAGGGTCAGAGTACCTGATTATAAAAAAACAACATATGTATGGTATAGAAACATTTTGAGTATCTTCAGGTACTATCAAGTAACATGCTTATGCTATTGATTAGGGTCAAATGCACAATTAAAATTACATCAGTATTTATTCCCCATGATTTCATTGCGGTATTTATGAATAGTTTATATCTATGGACAGTTATATACTGTGGTATTACGGTGTATAAGCATCGTAGTTGTAAATTGCAGTGCAACTGTGATGTTTAGTGTTGGCTTGAACGAATTCTAAGAGAAAACAATATGTATTTCAACAAATTAAAAAGCGATTTACTTGATTTGATATGAACGCATATAAAAGTCATAACACACAACCATGGAAATTACGATGAACATTGAATTGGAAAATATTGACGGAGAATAAAAAAAATAGCGTTCATACGGGGAAAGCTGTTTAATAATTGCTAATATTTTCTACGCATTAAATATGTTTATCATTTTTATCAGAATGTATCACTTGTTTATCTGACCTTGTCTGACATTCACGCTCCACTAATGATGATAAAATAGCTAACATGTTTGGCATTCCGCTTGACCACAACGCCCAAGCGTGATTGGCATGCGACCTTCACTCTTGGTTGGTCATCGCTACACTATTGCCTATCACGGCACTCAAAGTACAGGTTTATGTCATGTTTATAAATACCTCATTATTCGTCTGATATTCAGTAACTTCGTCGATTTCATATGTATGCATACACACAATTCATTAGCTAGAAATTCATCGCGATGTCGACTTCATAACTTCACGTCAGTGAACAATGACACATGTCGTCAGGATTAAGGACGCTGAGACAAAATGACTTTTTCCGCATTTTAACAGTGAAAATAGCTTTCTGCAGTTATGTCATAAAAGTATCTTTCAATTGTGTCCATTTAATTTGAGATTTCGCATGAATGGTCTCGTAAACAATTATAAAAGAAATAATTCTAAGACTCATTTATTATTATATCTACATTGTATTGCATCGCATATTTTGCCTACTGTTATATAAGATATTGTTTTAATGTTGTTCTTCACTGGTGTGTAAACTGCTTGTAATACTATAACAGATGATTTATAGGACACACGTTCAAACTCATGTTTATTTGAACATTTATCAATACACATTTACACTACTTGTGTAAACCCGTGTCATGCGCGTTATCAACTACGTTTACGCATGTGTTAACGAATTCCAGCGAGTTGTTTTAAGGTCATAGAGAAACAAACGGAATGTGATTTTGTCACAGAAGTCGGACACACCACGAATCAATAAAAATACAACAATAAAATACGAACTTCAAACGCAAGAGAGGGAGAGAAAGCTATGTCAATTGGAAATTACAATCCAGATTCAGTCAAAACAACAACAAAATTTAGTTTTCAATAGCATCTCTCAATTAATATATTAAAGGTACTTTTTTATCTATAAATGTAGATTCCATCTTTTCTTGTATTACACATCAATCACTATTAATACAAAATCTAAACAATAAGTTTGATAATTCAGCCATATAATCAAAATGCTTATAATCCTTAAACCAAGAAGTTAATATAGATTAATTATCATATTTATTTAAGATGCCACACCGCTGACAAATGGTAATTTCTTCTATCAAAGACATGAGCAGACGAATATGTATTTTTCTTTAGTTACCAAAATTATCACTTCTTACTTTACTCAAATATCCCCATTGAAAAGTTTGAGGCTTTTTAATTTGACTTCAAAAATAAACAAGGACATAGTCATTCAGATCCCCCGCCAATGGAGATATCAAAGCTGAAGTAAGTTTGATTGTGGAGACTTATGTGTATGAAAAAAAATCTAGGAAAAAGGAAGTTGAGCTAAAGACAGATGGTGTATAATTCAAGTAGAGCGGGGCTGCAATTGTTGAATCAGGTATACAGCCTTGACATTTATATTAGACTATATCACAAAGATGGGTGGAGTTTTGCAAAGTAACATATACCATTTACCATGATATTTTCAGCAATGTTTCCATGGTAACGGAAAAAGTGCAAAAAATGAAAACCTAAAAATAGCAAAAGGCACTACTAGACTATAAGAACAATGTGTCTATTAAGTTTCGTGGAAATATCTCTTCTGGTTTTAGAGTTATGCTCCGGTAACGAACCTGGTACAAAACTATGATATTTTCAGCAATGTTTCCATGGTTACGGAAAAAATGCAAAAAATGAAAACCTAAAAATAGCAAAAGCACTACTAGACCAAAGACCAATGTGTGTATGAAGTTTCGTGGAAATATCTCTACTGGTTTTAGAGTTATGCTCCGGAAACCATTCGTACGGACGGAACCCATTTGTATATCATTTGGATAAAAAAAATGGATGAAACCCCAAGTAAACGGGGAAAATGGTCGTTTTTCTTAAGTCGTCACCCGCAGAACTTCAGCACAAACCCTCAATTGTAATTAAATGCCGATATCTAATAAATATATTTTTCCCAATTTCCATGCTTTTCATAGACATAGTTAAATGGTTACAGAAACTGGATCTCAATACTTTTGATATTTTTAATAAATGATAATTAAAATAACATTTTAATGTACTTTATACATGCTAGGAGTTGTCGTTAAACGTAATCGTAAAGTAAGCTTTAAGTGTAAAAGTCATTTTAAATTTCGCGGTTTTTTCGGTGATACAGAAGGGGGAGATGGGTAGGAGATATATAATAGTCATTACGCATGCGCATCAGAGCTGCGACAGAGAAACAAAGAGAAGAAGGACGTTTTTCAAGGTCAGTCAGTTTTTTGATTTGTTACGTTTTTAACAAATTGAATTGAAAGCCGCCTCCACCCCCTCCTCCTTCCAATTTGGTTATTGAGATTCTGTAATTTTAATTTTTTGTATTCTTTACCATATTATTATGTTAATGTGTCTTGTATTATGTGAATGTGTCTATAAAATGGGGGCGTTTTTATCCCCACCTAGAACCAAATGATGTCTTGTGGGGTCAATTTGTTTTTATATTGACTTGAAAAGTAAATATCTTCAAGTCAGGCGTTTATATTTAATAAACAGCCAATTTCAATCAGAACAAGTCTCTGCTTTGTTTTTGCATGTATTTGGTTCAACAAGCTCGCCCTCACGACGGTCATGTATAAATACATTTCATTTTATAAACGAATCAAAAATGATCAGACACAATTTCTTTCAACTTTAAAAACTTTTCCTATTTTTGATGCATTTCGCACTTCCTATAGGCTACACATCGCATACATATCAGACCATCCTTACATGACCCCGGCTGTTAAAATAAACAAACAAACCAAACTAACCATTGTAATATGATCAACAATAAGTGATGACTTTGATATCTAATACACACATTTTTTAATTCAACGTTTGGATTATTATATTTTCGTCATATTTACAGGTTATTTCGGGTATTTTCGTCGTTCACCGCCGACAGAGCATAAACGATACTCATCATTAGAGTCTTCGGCGGCATGCTTCAGTGATATAGCACTATAAAATGGGCAACAGTTCCACTCTACAAGAAGACACAACATGAATATACCGCAGTCTCCCAAACCACGCACTTCGCAAAACATACATGCAATACACCGCATATATGGGAGGCCGTCCTTGCATGACCATGGCTGTTAATAGGTCGTTAATTAATCAAACAAACAAACAAACAATAATTGGCGTGTACTTATTTAACACAACAAAATAATATAAAAATGACTTGTTTAGCGATGGATGCGCAAATGATACTTCAGTTAATGTAGGTCATTGTGCTGTTGACCTTTTCTTAAAGCACTTATTAATATAACGCGTCCTTAAATGACCATAGCTATACAAAGGGACACACAAATCCTTATAAGCCTAGCATATGACAAAAACCCAGACGCATATATCATCATATATGTTGTCCGATGTCACTTCCGTCGCGCGTGGCCGTAACGAAACGTAATCATGCATAATTATTATCAATGGTCAAGTGCTGGTGAAGTACTGGTCAAATAATGGTCATACAGGTATACGTTCAAGTGCTATATCACTTCACGGTTTACGCGTATGTAATTTTAATTAATCATATAACACAAGAAAACGGTATAGCATATAGGTTGATAAGAATGTGTTTCGCGCTTAGCCTATTAGTCTTATGCGTTAACGTAATAAATACCAAAGACAAGAAATACAATATTCCACACCTCACCTGATTTCCTCAAGTTGATATGTCAGATAATGGCGTACACGTACTTATAACTATTAATTCAATAAAGGCGTGAAATTGTCAAGGACGCTTGAAAATGATAATTAGACCAACTTAGGTCTAACAATATTGTACAGAATTATCCTTCAATCCACCTGCAAACTAAATCAGATAAAGAAAACTACATATTTCATTTAGATACTTTAGTCTGCATTTAAATTGAGGTACATTTGTACGTCGAGGTAAAAGGCAAATGATGTTTGGAGGGGCACTTGTTGGGTCGAATAAGGTACATGTAATATTTAAAATAGTGTCGTTATATCCATGTCATACCAATTAGATACAAATAATCTATAACACACAGTTTATAAAATGCTCTGAAATTTTATCTAGAAAATGTCAACCTCTGTTCAATTTCACACGATAGCATTGTATATGATATTTGTGATATTTACAATGATTTGCATGTGTAGAACACTTAGTGATACAACCATGCGTGATCGTGAAATTAGTATAATTCCCTAGTGTGGTAACTGATAACAATTATTAAGAGAAATACTGATCGGCTCAAACTTGTTAAACTAGTATATTAAAGTGAATGAAAATAAAATTACACATATTAAATGTAATGTGCATATCACGGTACACTTAGATCTTACAAAAAATGTCCACATTTCTTGCATGTAATTCTAACATTTTTATGATAAACTGTGGATATTCTTACATATGTAGCTTAGATATTGGATGTATATACATTTATGGTACATACATATTTACGTACCTTTTCCCTTTATTTCGGATATAGCTATCTATAAAATTAAATTAAATAATATTTATAATGAATTAGTGATTTTCATTTTTTTTAGTGCCGTGTATTATATGTTTTCCAGCAATAAATTAATTTCATTGCCTTTTTTAAGTATTATATACAAGTTTTTGTTTTGTCTTTGAAAACAAACTTCTTATTTGAAAACTGTCTGAATCCAAGTGTGTGTAATACATTTTCACGAGGAAACATATCATTTTTTGTGAGTGAATAATATCACATGTATTTGCCTAAACATTTTTACTGCAAATTGGATTACGGTTTTTTTTGCGAGATTTGATTTTCATAAGCGAAATTTAGTCACCATTTTTTGTTTGTTTGTTTGATTGATTAACGTCCTATTAACAGCTATGGTCATGTAAGGACGGCCTCCCGTGTAAATTTAGTCACAAACAAAGCAAAATAACAGTCATGTTCATTCGTAAAGAATATGTTACTATGGGGCAGATAGACTCCGATTAATAAATCATCGGAGTTCATCGGGATTGTGCATTATTTGTATACATGACGTATATTATGTATATCCATTTTAAACCTGTGCACCAGAACGTCCTCAGGCGATACACGGCGTTTTACTCTCGGGAAACCCTTATAGCCGTGTTAGGTGACCAGAATGTCGTCATTTGTCAGGCACGTGATGGTTTTATTGTTCAGAGACTTGATCATGTGATCGACTGGACAATTGTGAGGAAAGGGCTATATCTTTTTTTCACATAAAATTGTGAATATTTAATTCTGAATGGATAGTTAAAACATCGAATTGATTTTCTTAACATTTTACCATGAATACATAAATCGTTCGTGCTGTATTAAAAGTAATATGATATTACAAACCTTCATTACTTATGTAATGATAATGAAAACCCCGTGGCGAGCCCCATTGTTTCCAGTCTTCCATACGTAGATTTATTCAGCAATGAGCAAAACAGAATCTGATAATTAACAGTAACAAGTACATATAGACCTGATAAAGGCGAGGTGCCGGTCATTTAAGTGTATTGGGGGCGGAAAACATTTCTACAATTCTGTACAGCGTGTAAATGGAGAGGAATAGTTGAAGTTTAAAACACATGAACTTAAATGTGCGGGTATTAAAACGAGGAGGTTAATGATTATTGGTACTATAGGAATATCAGCCCGTTTGTAGAGCTACGGACTCGTTTTATACACTGAGGAGACCATGAGACTGTTCTGTTTCTACTCGAACATCAACATATCCTTGGTATTTTTAACATTGTCCTACATTTGTGACGTCACAGAAGGGATTTTTCGTTCAAAGAAGTCTTGGCTAAATGACGTAAAAACATCACAACGTCATTATGGAATCGCTGCCAGTGATGTCGACGATGACGGACATACCGAATGGATAGTGGCTGGATTTGACGGGCCAAATTTTGTCTTGAAATATGACTTTAAGGCGAAACGTCTTGTTAATATCGCCGTCCGAAATTCTGCCTATGCGGCAATAATGGACGAAGCGGGTCAAGCTATAGGCATTGCCGCATGTGATATTGATGGCGATGGAAAAGAGGAAATTTATGTACTCAACACAAATAATGCATTTGCAGGTTTGTCTTCGTACAGTGATAAATTGTTTAAATGGAGGAATGGATCCTTCGTAGATTTGTATTCAGATCCTGTCAATCAAAACATTACGGCGAAAAATTACGCCGGACGTTCGGTGGCCTGCATCGACAGAGAAGGTCGAGGACGGTACTCTTTCATAATAACTGCATATGCAAATGACAAAAGTGCAAAATTCGCCATGATTGAAATGGACATTGGTCATCGCGATAATTACGTCCGAACTGGAAATATTGTCTTGGTTGACGTTGCCGAAGAGGTCGGGATAGCTAAGGCGACAGGCGGACGAGGAGTGGTGGTTGGACCAATTCTCGGAAACAATGGCCGCTCTGATATATTTTTTGGCAATGAGAACAGTCCGTGGTTGAAACTCTCGGGGGATAACTATCTGTTCAAGAATCTTGGAAATGGAACTTTCGCGGATATAGCTGTGAAGATGAATTTGGCTGATGGATATAGCAACGCCCGTGGCGTTGCTCTCGGGGACTTTGATGAAAATGGTTGGTTAGATATTGTAGTTGGTAATTGGAATGGGCATCACAGACTTTACTTGCAAGATAAAGATACCGGAAAATTCCGGAATATCGCAAACATGCAATTCGATAATCCGTCACTTGTGCGAACTGTTATGGTGGCAGATTTTAACAATGATGGTTTGACTGATATTTTCTTTAACAACTTCTGTAGTCGCGACGGATCGCCGTTATATAACAGACTAACAAGCATATCCAAATTCGGAACCGAAATAAGACAAAATGTTGGAGATGCTGGAATGGCGAGTGAGCCATACGGGTGCGGAACTGGAGGTAGCTACGCTGACATGGATGAGGACGGACATATAGATATGATTCTATCACACGCAGACAGCTTTGCTGACCCTTCCACAGCCCCGTTAACTGTGTTCCGTGCCTCGTCTTCAAACCGGAACAGGTGGGTTCGTGTGGCGCCGAAAACTGTTTATGGAGGACCAGCTCGTGGGGCCCTTGTGATTTTAGGTTTCCCTAACGGGAGACAAATCTCCCAAGTCATCGATGGCGGCTCAGGATACCTTTGTCAAATGGAGCCGATAGCTCACTTCGGATTGGGCACTAGTTTTCCCAATTCATTGTTTGTTCGTTGGCCTGACGGAAGGACATATACAAAGCGATTGAACAGGTTTGAACTAAACCAAGTACATACAATTGATTGGGGATGGTCGTCGTAATAAATACAATTTATTTATTTCCCAAGAAACATCTTCTCTTTGTTAAACCAATAAAGCTTTTAAATATTTATACATGTAGACATGCTATCATATTGTCAGTTTACAGTTGCGATCTCCAGATAATGAACATGAAAATTTGACTTTTACTATCATTTGTAATTAATTTTGTTTCATTTGCACCACAAATATTATTAAAATAACCAACTGTGCGTACATTATGTGGTTGATGTCTTTTTCTGAATACGTAATGGTGAACAATACAATCTTATCATTACAAGCTCTCGCCTCTGGGTCGCGAGTTCGATTTCCTTGTAGAACATTAGGGATACTAGAATAGTGGTCGTATTTAAGCAGATTGTCTTTATACAGAGGTGGTCGCTAAGACAACTTTTTACTGTGTTTTCGTTTCTCAAGAACAGCATTCCCATTTATACATTCAATATATTGACCAGAATTTTAAACCTGGCCACAGCATATAAATCGTACTTCGAACTAGACGAATCTCTGACCTACATCATATACGAGCGATCACAGAATTCAATTGTCAGGCGGCCGAGAACACCTGTTTTATATAATATCGCACTGTCAGTCGAGATTGTTTATGTAAGTTATTATAATGCCCATGTAGCGTAGCTTTACAATTGGTGATAGCTGATGATTGTTGATACAATACATTCAAAATTATTTAAAATCCATTTTTCCCTACAAACATCTGACAAAAAGTCTTGATTCTGCATTCAGGGCAACATAAAACTAGGACATATCGGAAGAAAAGAATGTCAAAAGATCTAGATGTGTTAAGACGAGAGGCGTTAGAATTGTACCTGCTGCCCCTATTGCATGATCGTAAAAGGCGACTAACTTTAGGATCTTATCTTTTCTCTTCTTCCAAACTGACTTTATCTTTCCTAATGCCTCCCTTGGCACTGCCTCACTTTTGGCCTTGAGTTGAGCGTTCGCCCCTGTGAGGAATGCTCTGGGTTCTGTCCCCTGGCCGAGACACACCAAAGTCTATAAAAGTGGTAGTTTCTGCTCCTGCTTAGCGCTCAGCACACAGGGAGTGGGACGACTGGTTCGCCCGTTGTCAGTATAATGTGACCGGGTGGGGTGTGTTGCTTGGTGTCTTCGGCGGCATGCTTAAGTGATATAGCACTATAAAAAGGGCAACAGTTCCACTATACAAGACAACAACATGAATATACCACAGTCTCCTACAACACGCACCTCGCACAACATACACGCAACACATCGCATACATGGGAGGCCGTCCTTACATGACCATAGCTGTTAATAGGACGTTAATTAATCAAACAAACAAACAAATTTAGACGAGAGAAAATTTCTACTGCATTTCTATACTGGAAATCCATCGGGCATAATGTCAAAGGCTGATCAGTACAGTTCAGACTATGCTATATATAGTTCGAACTAGAGCGTATAAGCTAGTTTCTTGTCAGGACTTGCTCCGTTAGTGGGTATACTAGAATTTCCCAATATAGTACCAGTATGACGTTTTTATCACTCATGTCGCTCAGAATATAACCATTACACATGTTTTTCACCGTAGACATACACTACTACGAATAGGAAGACAGATATTATATTTGATATCAATGAAACGAGAAAATGTTAAGTTGATAAGATCAGAATAATATACACTGTATACATAATGATTGGAAACTATTTCTTTGTCTTTATAGACAAAGAACGGGACCTCCGGTTTTAAGGCATTTTCCAATGGCTAAATACATTTAAATGTAGTTTTTTAAACATGATGTTTTTACATCAATACAAAGTTTAAACTTTTATATCATGGTTTCATGTGACCAGTTTTCCGGATTGATGTTATTTAATATGATTTTTGAAAGCATGAAATCAGCAATTTTATCTGATTTTTCGAAAATTAGATATTCAAAACCAGAAGTGCATTTTGTTTTATTAAAATATCAGTTAAAATATTATATTTTCCATCAAAAATCGTACTCAAACCATCTGAAAATTACTCAACTATATAACACATCAAAAGTTATTCTGCTGTATTTTACTATTTTAAAGTTTATCTAAAAAACCCTAAGCACATACAGAGGTATATTTGCCGATCGTATGTAAATATGTTTCTGTTACGATGATATGATGGGAAAAGTTCATTAACACGGTACATAAGTTATCTCATGTGTTTTAGCCAAAACTATTTTATCTCATACATTCTATTTACAAAATCAAAATTTACAATCTGTGTTTTAGTTCTTCTTGCCTGTGTCTTATACTGATTTTATATGCAATCATTATGCATCTTCTATTTCGAGCTTTAACTACATTGTAATGCGTGACTTGTTTGGCCCTAAACAATCTTAGCTGTCGATGGGCCGAAAGACTCAAACAAAACAAACATAAACACAATATATCATTGTTTCATACAAACTCTAAGGCAAATAAAATTGAAAATGACAAACCGATCAAAATCCCGCGAGTAGTTTTAATATAAGCTCATATCTGTACCGAACATTTTTAACATTAGACAAATCTATATCGAACATTTTCTGTAGAGAACTGAAAAAAAGTTTTCTGGTAAAATTTAGTGAAATGTTTTTCTGTCTTTAAAGCTTTAATTTTTTTTTACAAAATGATAAATGAGTAAATTTAAGGGGCAGGTGCATTTATGGCTAACGCTCCGACTGTCGCTTTACATAAAAAGTCCCCTCTAAACATATGTTATATCACTAGATTGTGAAACACCTGCGGTAATGTATTTGTATTGTAAAAATATCAGAATATTGCGAGAGTTGCCTCCTGTGTGCCAGTTGGCGCAATGATGGTTACGTCAGAGCCGATGTCCTTGAACTTTCAAGCGCTTCGGTGATTTGCAACCGAAACAAAAACATAGAAAATAGCTTCACGTTTCGAGCAAACGACGGCAACAGACCTCAGGAAAAAGCGACTAAATGCACAATCCGACAAAACACTAAAAGCTAACGGAGCTTCAGTAAAAATATCCAACAGAAAAGGACAAAAATTCAAATTTTGAGTAGTACAATGTGTAAGAATCGGGAGACCTCCTTTCACATTTCTATGTTGATGCTCGTAAAACTGATGAGTCCCATTACAAGGGAACATCCAAGGACGCCCTCAAACTTTGGCTGTCTTCTGTACGTTATCAAATCTTTTAAAATATATTTTGTATTTAAAGAGACAATTCATTCTAAGAGCACATTAAAATTTGTACATATATCGGAAAAAACAGTTCTAATGGAAATCAGATCAGTCGGTTTTACTGTGATATGCCTGAAAAGCCCATGGTTGTGACATGTGTGTAGATGTTCAAACTCGCTCGCTGTCCGCCATTACAAATTGTGGTCGAACTTCTTGTATGCCGAACCCTGTCCCTTGCTCGTAGAGTAATGCATTTTTTGTCTAGAACTGCTCAAATCGCTCTGACAGTAGTGCGTTAACCTTATTAGATGAATTGTCTTGCCTAAAATCATTTTATCACCTTCTCAGTGGTTATGTAGTTTAATTATTTAACGTGCGTGACTTTGGCTCGGGTATGGGTACAGAGTCCATATTGTACCTCCTTAATCGTATTGATCAACTATTTGATATTTCAACGATAATAATTAAAATACTAAACAATGACGTGGAATTTGTCAATATTTTATGTTATATGTTTCATAAGAAATGTAGAACAATACATTTATGCCATATTTTGCTTCTTGGTTATGTAAAAGAATTAGCCTGAGTGAATTGTCCCTTTAAACTAAGGAAAAAGTCCTCGATGCGATATATTTGTTATATAGTCCGTTACTGACCCCCTATAAAGCCATAAAGGGTCACAAAACATATAGGGAGTTCGGCCTTTGGTCAGTAACAGATTATATAACTAATAATATTTACATTGCCACTGTAAAATCACTCAACGATATTGTGTGCGGTCAACACGTGTTTTATTCAGGACGCGGCTCAGACACACAGAATCATGACGTAATACACAGATAAGAGTACATGAGAGTATGCGTAGTACACACACAAGTATTTCAGGTACCGTAGTTATGATAGTAAGGTAACTTATTATTACATCTCCCTTTTTTATCAAGATTAAAAAATAAAAATGAACTTTGGTAAATTAACCTGTTTGTTATTATTTCACAGATGATGATAATATCATCAAGATATGACTAGAACTGTGATAATTGACTAGGTAATTGGAATTGCAACTGAATATCTGAATATTGACCATATCACCTGCTAAAAAAGTCAATAATTCTACAAATGATTTTTTAACAGTCTTACAACAAAATAAACTCATTTACAAACACCATGGTATGACGATAAAGTGTTCCTGGTAGCACACGAGCATGACTGCGACAGTTTTAAGTCTTAAGATAGTCTTTGAACCTTACTGGTTCCTTGATTTTGCGTCCTCTCGATGTTCGCGGTACTGGTGGCGCTACAGTTGGGTTCCGCGTTGGAATCTGACTCTGTTCATTCGCACAAGGTATTGGTGGATTCACTGGAATATGATCGTTTCCACCTTTACCAGTGTCACTGTTTGTTTGTTTGTTTGTTTGTTTGACTGTTCATGGGATCCATATAATCAAAATCTGATTGCTCCACTGGACGCGACAAGTCATTCTCAGTGAATATTTCGCGCGACTTCAATAAGTGTTTCCAATTCCTTCGGTATGTTCTCCCGTTAGAATGCACCATCACAGATCGAGGATTTTTGTCGAATCCTACAACGCGACCTGGCTGCCAGTTACTTCCTTGACGAATCCTGACGTTATCTCCCATGTCCAAGGGAGGTAATTCATAAGATCCTCGGTCATGATAGAACTTCTGTTCTTGACGTTTCATTTTAAGGTTCTCCTTCACTTTTATTTCCACTTTCGGTTGTAACAGACTTGTAGATGTTGGAAGTAAGGTTCGCGTTCTCCTTCCATATAACCGTTGGGCGAGTGATCCTATTGACGATGACCTTGGTGTATTTCTCAGATCTTAAAGTGAGAGATACGGATCTTGCCCACTTTGTACTGCTTTTTTCAGCAGACGTTTCACTGTCTGTACCGACTTCTCGGCCATTCCATTTGACTGTGGAGATGTTGGGCTCGAAGTTCGGTGTTCAAACCCATACATTTTTGCAAACTGACGAAACTCCACACACGCAGTCCATTATCCGATATTAATATGTCCGGTATGCCATGTCTAGCAAACTGAGATTTGCAGTGAGTAATAACTGTTTCACGCAGCGTATCCGACAACTTTGCGACTTCGATGAATTTGGAATAATAGTCAACTAGGAGTAGGTAAGACTCCCCATGTACGTGAAATAGATCAGTTCCAACTTTCGACCATGGGCGCTCTGGTACTTCATGTGACATTAACGGCTCTTTGGTGTTTGACATACGATTTTCTTGACAAACCGCACACTTTGACACAACGTTCTCTATATCTGACAACATGCCTGGCCAAAATATGACATCTCTGGCTCTCTGACGACACTTCTCTATACCTAGGTGCAACTCGTGGATTTTATTCAACATTTCGCCTCTCATCGACACGGGAATCAAAGGTAGGTCACCATTGAAGATAACACCATTTTGGATGGTGAGTTCATCACGTACATTCCATAATTCTGACGGTATTTCACTTGACACTTCGGAACGATTGTTCTGCCATCCTTTTAGGATTGTTGATTTTACAGACCTAATTACATTGTCGTTTTCTGTTTTGCGACTGATTTCCTGCATTTTACCTCCGATACTGCAAGGACGAGATGTACTTCAAATTCCTCCTCCAAATCTGAGGCTTCCTCTTTGAGATGAGCACGACTTAGCGCGTCGGCCACATGCAATAAGTTTCCTGGTACGTACTTCACATCCAGGTCATACTGCTGAAGTTTCAATAACATACGTTGCAGCCGCGTAGGTGCAAGATGCAGAGGTTTCTTCACAATTATTTCCAGAGGCTTATGGTCCGATTGTACTGTAACGGTCTTGCCAAAAATATAATGATGATATTTCTTGGCACCGAAGACAATAGCGAGGGTCTCTTTTTCTATTTGCGCGTAACGCTGTTGGGCTGGAGTGAGAGATTTTGATGCATAAGCTACAGGTTGATTGTCTTGCAGCAACACTGCTCTGAGTCCTGTCGACGACACATCGACTGAAAGTGTGACTGGCTTATTAATGTCATAATATTTAAGGACTGGTGCTGACGACACCATCTCTTTTAGCCGCTGATAACAGATCCTATGCTGTTCAGTCCAATGCCATACGACATTCTTTTCAAGTAGTTCTCTAATCGGCGCACTTTCTTGGGAAAGATTTGGCAGAAACTTTGCCACATACTGTACCATTCCCATGAATAGTTGTAGACCTTGTTTGTCAGTCGGTTCCGGCATCTCGGAAATTGCTTTGACCTTATCCGGGTCAGGTTTCATACCTTCAACACTAAGTGTGTGTCCAATATACTGTATGTCTGTGACGGCAATTTTACACTTGTGCTTATTTATCCGCAGATTGTGCTTTCGAGCTTGCTCAAGGACTTGGCGTAGTCTCGCGTCGTGCTGTTCATGCGTTTCGCCCCAAATTAGAATATCGTCAACTATAGTCTCTACGCCCTCCATCCCTTCATAGACCTCTGACATTGCACGTTGGAATACCTCTGGCGCACTGGAAATACCGAAAGGGAGGCGTTAAATTTATAGCGCCCAAATTCAATTTGCCAAAATCTGCACTCGGCGTCTAGCTTTGAAAAATATTTCGCATCAGACACTTTTGAGGTGACGTCATCAATTGTCCCCATAGGGTAGTGCTTGCACTTTATCGCACGGTTTAAATCTTTCGGGTCTATACAAATACGTAAATTGCCATTCGACTTCGTAACAATCACCATCGAATTGACCCAATCAGTCAGTTTTACAACTCGGTCAATTACGCCTAACGAATCCATCTGGTCGAGTTCCGCCTTTACTTTGTTGTGTAAAGCAGCAGGCACGCGTCGCGGCGGATGTTTGACAGGTTTTGCTGACTCATTTACTTTGATGTGATATTTGCTGAATGCTCCTAACCCTTGGAACACATCCTGGAATTCCTCAAGAATTGGTTCCTTCTTTCCCACCAGTTCAATCCTCTGTATGAGGTGTAGCTCCTTACATGCTTCCAGGCTTAACACTGGTGTGAAATTATTATCAACAATTTGGAATTCAAGTGGGTAGATTTTCTCTTTGTGACTACATGCAAATGTTGTCTTCCCTATTGTTCTAATTTTCTGTCCAGTGTATGTCACCAACCTTTTACCTTTACCCTTTTGGAGTTTACCTCCAATCCGGTCAAAGTCTGTCTTTGAGATTACATTACACTGTGCTCCTGTGTCCAACTTAAATGTTGTTTTCTTGTTTTCTGTCTCTATTTCTTGATACCAATCAGTCTCGTTAGATTTCACGTCACTTATTTCTCCAACAAACAACGGTTATTCTTCTTTTCTGAATCATCTTCTAATTGTACTACCTGTACTCTACCTCTTCCCCTGCCATGAGGTTTCCGTTTCTTATGACCTGTATTTTGATTAGCACTGTGTCCACGTTCAACCTTGGGTGTCTTACACATTTTCGCATAATGGTTCATTTTAAAAACATTTGTTGCATGTTTCACCTTCTGCGGGACATTTATTAGGGGGGTATTTATAACCACATTTCTGGCACAACAGCTTCTGTTGAGTGTCCTGTGTTTTCTGTTTGGTACCATGCTGAGCGGGCTTTCTCTGTTTAACCACGTTTTCTTGCGGGTTTTCATCATTCAATGTTTTTAAATGAATCTGTGAAACTTCACTTGAACGACAAATGTCTATTGCTTTTTGAAGACTCAAATCAGCATCTCTAAGGAGTCTATCTTTCACAGTTTTATTTCTAACCCCACACACTAATCGATCACGGATCAGACTGTCACAGAGATCTCCGGACTCTGACATTGATGCTTTCGTACGACGCTCGGAAACATACTGGTCTATTGTTTCAGTTTCATTCTGATTACGAATAAAGAAACAGTGTCTCTCATACGTTATGTTTTTTCTTGGATTACAGTACGCTTTGAACTTAGCTTTCACGTTGTCCAATTTCTGTGCATCTTCAGGCTGGTCGAACTTGAATGTGTTGTACACCTCCAAGGCTTCTGGTCCAATTACATTGAGAAAGGTGGCGATCTGAATCGACTCATCTTTTGCCGATATTCCCGTCGCTGTCAAGTACAGTTCTAAACACTGTACCCACCTTCGATAGTTCTCCAACATGTTTCCATCCATTTTTAATGGATCTGGGGCTTTTAAATTGTCCATTTTCTGCCTTGTTTACTTCTGACACAATGTAAAATCACTCAACGCTATGGTGTGCGGTCAACATGTGTTTTATTCAGAACAAGGCTCAGACACACAGAATCATGATGTAATACACAGATAAGAGTACATGAGAGTATGCGTAGTACACACACAAGTATTTCAGGTACCGTAGTTATGATAGTAAGGTAACTTATTATTACAGCCACTGCACAGTACCTATATTTTGCTACTAAAGCCAAGGTATGTAAGTTCCATTGTTATGCAATTGTTTGGATCAGTCAAAAAGTAAACACTGATTACACAGAATTATCTTAATCTAATAAACATTTGATATAATTTACGGGGCATTTGTTTACACATCAATTCACAATAGCCATTGCTTTTGTATTTCACGTAAAGCCAGGGAATAGGTTTTATCTTGTGTCCTCTTGTTTACGGATGGCCGCCATCTTCAAAATGTACGATTCGATAAAGAATTAAGAACAATGTAAATTCAGATCGGCCGGTAAACATTTTTTTAATTAATTGACGAAAGAGTATGTTTTGTTTCAGAATCGCGTATGAAGTCGTAATGTATCATATACTTTACTTGTATAATGCTTTAAAATCTTGTGCCAGATTTATCAGCTATAATGGATCAGTGCTTCGTGTGCTCAGGCGAATTCATATCAAGCACGCCCATTCACAATTTCGAACCTGAGAAACAAACAGGTAACTTAAGTGCTGAATATTAATTATCCCTGATGTTTCCCTATTGAAAATAGAAAATAGTATGTATTGGTCTTGTTTGATTAAATATCTCTGTTAGCAAGCAAGTTGCCCACTCTTTCACTGTTCATTAAGTGTAGTACATTATATCTTAATGGTGTGTGCCTGTTCAAATTTAAAATAAATAGGATGCATTTTACACTTGCTTCTTTCGGTAGCCAAGTTATTAGTCTAGTCGCTACAAACACATGTAGGCCTAAACAATGCATGTAAACACTCAATGTTGTCATTGACGAAGGCTTACAGATTATCCACTTATTTGTTTGTTTGATTTATTAACGTCCTATTAACAGCTATGGTCATGTAAGGACGGCCTCCCATGTATGCGTAGTGTTGCGTGTATGTTGTGCGAGGTGCGGTTTTTGGGAGACTGCGGTATATTCGTGTTGTGTCTTCTTGTATAGTGGAACTATTGCCCTTTTTATAGTGCTATATCACTGAAGCATGCCGCCGAAGACACCAAGCAACACACCCCACCCGGCACATTATACTGACAACGGGCGAACCAGTCGTCCCACTCCCTGTATTGCTGAGCGCTAAGCAGGAGCAGAAACTACCACTTTTATAGACTTTGGTGTGTCTCGGCCAGGGGACAGAACCCAGAGCCTTCCTCACAGGGGCGAACGCTCGACTCAAGGCCAAAAGTGAGGCGATGCCAAGGGAGGCATTAGGAAAGATAAAGTCAGTTAGGAAGAAGAGAAAAGATAAGATCCTAAATTTAGTCGCCTTTTACGATCATGCAATAGGGGCAGCAGGTACAATTCTAACGCCCTACCTGCAGGGCCAACACGATACACAACGTGTGAAAATCTCTTTCTGCTCCACGAAGGCGGCCACATTCATTTTCAGAGAAAACCACTCAAAAAGTATGATTTTTCAAAAAAAAATTGTGAAAAATGGCGGGCAACTGCATGTTGATGACGTCATAGTGAACATAATTGGCACATGCGTGGATATTTTCGGGATGTAATGTGTTAGCAAATGTATTCAACTGTTATATGGCGAAATATGTTGTTCTTTACTGGAGAATTAATTTTGCGGCCATATTCGAGTCTTAAGTACCTTCTCCTTTTCCTCTGGAAACCATTAATAAAAACATGTGAAAAGAATATAGAGAAGTTATTTTCCTTGCAGCAAACATACGGTGTTAATTTAGTCTTGAAGTGACTCTTTCCAAATAAAATATTGGAACACTTTACAGTTCCACTATACAAGAAGACACAACACGAACATACCGCAGTCTCCCAGGACACCCACCTCGCACAACATACAGGCAAAGCACCGCATACATGGGAGGCCGTCCTTACATGACCATAACTGTTAATAGGTCGTTAATTAATCAAACAAACAAACCCATGCATCGCTCTGTCATCTCCATTAACCATGTAGCCATAGCGACCTCCTCTTCCTAGTAAAATAAGGCATTTCCTCTTGTCAACTTCTTCGCCCGAGAATTGTACCTGCTGCCCTTACTGCATGATCGTAAAAGGCGACTAAATTTAGGATCTTATATTTTCTTTCTTACTGACTTTATCTTTCCTAATGCCTCCCTTAGCGAGGCATGGGTTTGAAACCTCAGGAGTTTTGACCTTCGTACAAGGAGTTGTGAGGAAAGAGGGATACAGGATAATTTGAAGGACCGTAGGCCTGAATATGATTGGTATTATACCTTCATTGCCAGAAATTCCGAAGTGGTAGAGCCCAGGAAAGAGACAACACTAGAAATGTGCCAGGCTAAAGTGAACAAGATCCAATTGGAAACATAGTTTGTTAATTTTAGACAATTCCTGCAATCCACGACCTGTTAGACAAACCGAAAATAATATAGAATGCTGATGAGACCGGGTTCAGCATGGGACGTGTGCTCGACAGAGTAATTGGCCCATTGGAGAGCAATGTTCAGAAGGCCACTTACATATCTGGAGAACAAAGGTAACAGCAGCATACTGTAATGTTTTGCAGGAATGCCCGGTGACATTATTCCTCCATATTGTGTACATCTTGAGCCGAAACCAAAGGGTTTTAATCCAATGACCGAAGGAATTGATTGGAGCGAATTATCCTATGCATAAAAAGGATGGATGAATATTGCCACGTTTAAGTCTTTGTCATTTTTATGAGCATGCTGGTGCGGACAGGCCAGTCGCTCTTCTTATTGACGGAATTCCAGGACACTCGAGACTGTGGCATAGAACAGTATAGACTGGTTGCCAAGTCACACATCTGCTGCAGCCTTTAGGTTTTTTGTCCTCTGAAAATCAGATAGTATCAAGTGGTCCATTAAACACAAGAGAACCCGTCTAAACTGAAGGAGGCTTTTCTTTTGTTTTACAAGCCATTGGCGGTCATCAACAGCTTCATTCTTTGTCAGCAAAGTTCAAATACCAAGGAGGAGATATCCTAAACAACAGTTGTGTTGGAGACCTCCGTGATAAAAGGCTATCATGTATATCAGATTATGCCTCCTATGTGTCCCGGACCGCCCTCATTGATCATAGACAGAAACTCACCTCGCACAACATACACGCAACACACCGCATACATGGGAGGCCGTCCTTACATGACCATAGCTGTTAATAGGACGTTAATAAATCAAACAAACAAACAAAAATCAAATACACTTAAGATAAAACTGCGTAGTATCTACACGTAGTATGGGTTCCTCCTTTAACATCCTCCTACGAAACCAAGTTACTTGATACTGAGGATGTAGCAGGCCTGCCAGTAGTTCATGTACCAAGGTCACTGGCGGGTGCATTTAAAGAGATATACTTGATGGCGGTGGTAACATTGCAGCAGAGGTGACGGGGGATCCAATACCCAGTTATTCACCATAGACAGCCTAAGAAGAGCGGTTTGGACCTATTAACGGTAGCACTGTGTAATATGCCTGAGAAAAGTGCATGTACAACCGTTAGTCTCCTGGAAAATTAAAAGAATCTAAAATCAAAACTAAACACAAGCGTGCTCTTTTTAATTAATCACTTAGCGGTCTTATTCCTTTTGTAATTTTTAAATGGAATTAAACATTAAATATAAATAACACATCTCCGGTAAACAAAAAAAAGAAAAAAAAAAAAAAAAAAACTAAGAATATGTTGTCCTTGGAATATTGGAAAATTTTGTTTGAAATGTTATGAAATGCCCTAATATTTCAGAATGTCAAATGATCCATAAAGGCAACAGCCACTGTTTGCATATAGAATCGTACATATAGGCTATATATATATATCTCCCATAAGCACATATAACTGTAGTATAGGGTTAATGCATCTACATTGGTCTTGCAGGTAGGGCGTTAGAATTGTTTTTTTCAAAAGATAAACAACATAGAATGAACATTGTTTTCGTTAGGATTTAGACGAGGAAATCAAGCAAATTACTTCTTAAACCCCGTTTCTAGCTTATTTAAATGTTCTACTATGATTTTAAGTCATACCAAGCACGTTAAGAACAAAATTTGTGAAATAACGAGCTTAAACAACTTGTACAGAGAACCTTAGATAAAGAGGATATCGTTAGGACACAAATAAAACATTGTTGATGTTAAGAAATTCTCAATGTTTCAAGCATGAATTTTCTCTTGCAGGAATTTCACCAAAATGAAACGGAAAACTAACCTCAGTCTCCATAGGACAAAAGGCAAGCGATCTTGGCCTAGGAACAATATACCTCAAAATGACTTGAAGAAACTCAAAGCAATAGTTTCTCCTTCAGAATCGCCTTTTTCGTGAAAGAATGCGATAAAATATCCCTTCTGTAAGGAAGATCATAGTATAATGCGTCTGTATATCCCGACCACAGCAGCTAAATTCGGTTTATTACATAACTGGCCCGTCCAGCCATGACATAAATATCGTAAGACACATGTGTAGACGGTAGACGGAAACGTCACATCCAAGCCGGATTTCTACTGTTTTATATACAGACGAAATTTAAACGTTTGCTCATATTTCTATTAATAAGAGTTTTGTGATAAATATAATCTTACTCTCGTGACAATGCGATATGAAATTTATCAAATTCGTTAAATAATTTGATATGCCACTCGCTTAAGGTGCTCCACCGCCGCAGGAGCATAAATGATACCCAAAATTTGAACAATAATTGATGTTTAATCGTGACTATATATGTCTAATTTTGTTTTCGCCGCATGCGCAATCAGTACTGCATTTCATATAGGACATAATGCCGAGGATTTTTTTCTTTAAGTAACATGAGAAGCTCATATTTGCAATGGTGGTAATCGTGTAAGGAAAGTAACTTTTGTAACTTAAGAAAAATACTAAATCGTCTGCTCCTGGTTTTGATTAGAAAAATTACCATTTGTCAGCGGTGGAGCATCTTTAAAGGCTCGTGGCATATCAAATTATTGACCTCGTTTGATAAATTTCATATCACATAGCGTCTTATGTAAGATCTTCTATATCAAATTGTGGATGCTGAGTGAAGCGGCAAATGGAACCGTCATCCGAATAATGATTTACAATGGTTTGTTCCAGTTTGTTTCACAAAGGATACCATGTATTTTGTGATAGTTATTTTACTCGTCTTAATCTTACCTTTTGTCTTCTAACACGCAATACCATGTAACAGGAAGCAACAAACTCGGCATATGCCGCCTGATATCCAGCATATTGACCCCGAGGCTGGCAGTGACATTTATATACGTCAAGATTTTCTTTTTGTGCGTAATGAGAGCCGTCGATTCGCCAGACTCGATGAGCGGATGCAGCTGCATTTGACGTAATAAAAAGTTTTGAAAAAGTAGCATTGCACCTGTTTTATTGGATCATGATGAATGGACATATTTTATATAAGAACAGCACATCGGATGGAGTGGTGTCTAGGCTTAGATTTATTGATGTATCGGGGGATGTTTACCTCATTTAATTGAGAGTGGTTCGGATGGTGTTTGTTTGATTAATTAACGTCCTATTAACAGCTATGGTCATGTAAAGACGGCGTCCCATGTATGCGGTGTGTTGCGTGTATGTTGTGCGAGGTGCATGTTTCGGGAGACTGCGGTATATTCATGTTGTGTCTTCTTGTATAGTGGAACTGTTGCCCTTTATATAGTGCCATATCACTGAAGCATGCCGCTGAAGACACCAAGCAACACACCCCACCCGGTCACATTATACTGACAACGGGTGAACCAGTCGTCCCACTCCCTTTTTGCTGAGCGCTAAGCAGGAGCAGAAACTACCACTTTTACAGACTTTGGTGTGTCTCGGCCAGGGGACAGAACCCAGAGCCTTCCTCACAGGGGCGAACGCTCAACTCAAGGCCAAAAGTGAGGCGGTGCCAAGGGAGGCATTAGGAAGGATAAAGTCAGTTAGGAAGAATAGAAAAGATAAGATCCTAAATTTAGTCGCCTCTTACGATCATGCAATAGGGGCAGAAGGTACAATTCTAACGCCCTACCTGGATGGTGTAAGATAGCTGTAAGTATGCTCGACTGTGTTTATTTGTTAATGCGTCAAGTCCCTGTGCAATGTTTCGTGGTATCTGTCCTCGCCACCTGTTATGACGTGTTCTGTCTCACTTTGCTTGCGATATTGTCTTGTTAAGTATTCTTCGCTGTAATTGGTCTATAGCCTGGTGATGAGTGTATAAGTGAAAGTGTAAAGGCGATAGCAGTCAGAATGTTAGATTAAGTTCCTGAGACTGCCATTAGTATACATGTACTTGCTTATGGGGAATGGTTATGGTTAGGTTTGTTAAGTAGGATGTTGTATTCTTGTCAGCTGCGTGTAAAATGTTGTCTTGTTTCGATATGCTGTAAATATTTGTTACATTAATTGAGATTCTGAGTTTTGTGCTTCAGCAGCAAAACAATACACCCATTGAACCTGGGTTGACATTTGTACAGGATCGATACGGGGAGTTCGAGATAGCTTCGACCCCCCTATCCTTCCTGTTACATTAAGATGGTCATAGAAGATTTGGCTGGTGTTCAGCTTTATGCACAGAAAGCAAGGCTGAGATGTCATGTAGACGTCTTCCTGCGATGGAAGGAACATCCTCTTAACAACAATGGTCATGTAAGGACG
The DNA here is from genome assembly GCA_004382745.1 of Argopecten irradians irradians. NCBI lineage: Eukaryota > Metazoa > Mollusca > Bivalvia > Pectinida > Pectinidae > Argopecten > Argopecten irradians. The sequence goes on along the minus strand of SAYR01037151.1, from coordinate 82,916 downwards.
GCCTCCCATGTATGCTGTGTGTTGCGTGTATGTTGAGCGAGATGCGTGTTTTGCCCTTTTTATAGTGCTATATCACTGAAGCATGCCGCCGAAGACACCAAGCAACACATCCCACCCGGTCACATTATGCTGACAACGGGCGAACCAGTCGTCCTACTAACTTTATGCTGTGTGCTAAGCAGGAGCAGTAACTACCACTTTTATAAACTTTGGTGCGTCTCGGCCAGGGGACAGAACCGAAAGCTTATCTCACAGGGGCGGGCACTCAACTCAAGGTCAAAAGTGCGGCGGTACCAAGGGAGGCATTTGGAAAGATATAGTCAGTTAGGAAGAAGAGAAAAGATAATATCCTAAATTTAGTCGCTTTTTACGATCATGCAATAGGGGCAGCAGGTACAATTCTAACGCCTTACCTGAAGAGAATGCAATCGATTGCACCACGGTATATAAATTACAGTTAATAACTACACATTCTGAAATATTAACTGAAATACGTCAAGTAATCTGAATACAATTAGAATTTTTGGCGGGGTTGATGCAAACAGTTGTGTAAACTTTCTTTTGTTTGTTTGTTTGTTTGATTAATTAACGTCCTATTAACAGTTATGGTCATGTAAGGACGGCCTCCCATGTAAGCGGTGTGTTGCGTGTATGTTGTGCGAGGTGCGGTATATTCGTGTTATGTCTTCTTGTATAGTGGAACTATTGCCCTTTTTATAGTGCTATATCACTGAAGCATGCCGCCGAAGACACCAAGCAACACACCCCACCCGGTCACATTATACTGACAACGGGCAAACCATTGAAAAGACACGTTATTTAATAAAAAATCCTAAAACATTATTTTTTAAGTTATACATAAATCATTTTACGTCAAATTGACTGCTGTTGATCTTCTCTTCGTTTTGTTTATTAGTCAATATTGTTTGTTTGATTATTTTAACGTCCTATTAACAGCCAGGTTCATACGCAGCACACCGCATGCATGGGAGGCCGTCCTTACATGACCGTGGCTGTTAATAGGACGTTAATTAATCAAACAACAAATACGGATGATCCGTTACTTTGTACAAGCAGCTTTATAATGGTTACAAAAATGATCCAGTTTATTCAGACATCATTTATCATTTGTCCAATAAGATTATTACAATTACCACTTGACTTTGAATTACAATCAATACCAACATTCAGTTCAAATCGCACACAGCACACACTTAAGATCAGGGGCCGGCAAATGAACAGGTAAACCCTGGTATTATTGACGACACTTGCCAAACTGCCTCCTTTGTACTCATCCCCGGCCTGAATATTGACATAGATAAAGAAAAGGACAATATCCTAAATGACATCATTGGTCAAAATACAAATACTAAATCAAAATCAATTACTATATTCCTAGGCCAACTAGAGACAACCAGCCTGTTTCAGAGTTCACAACCCGTTAATTTTACCCTTGCATTCCCATATGCCTTTTCCCTTGGGGCTCAGGAGATTCCTTTATAATTAATCGACCAAGAACATGCAATTCCTTGTCAGACTGGGCAAATCATGTATTATGGTATCAGGATGACTGATTTGCCAAACATCACATTTTCAAGTTTATTGTAATTTGATAGTTATAAAATGGACGATTGAACATGGAAATTTATGTGCAACCAAACTAGATCTTTTTTTCTATATCAAAGATCAATTAGAAAAAGGCAATTCATCATTCAGTAAAAAAGATCTGTATTTTTGCGCAAACCTTAGGGGCACACAACAATACTTGACACAGAGACGCAAAGAATTAAGAACTCCATTACAATACAAAATTAACTAAAGCCAGAGATTAACATCTTTTTCCGCTATTGGCAGTTGTGTCGAGTACTACTTCAAATCCTTTAAGAGTCTTCTACAAATGTACATAGAAGATACAACTGGCAAGATGTAGATTTAGTTGATAAAACAATTTGTTTAAAGCTCTCCAAAAAAACACACACATTGTTACGGACTATTTTGTTAAGGGTTTGTTTAATTAGTTAACGTCCTATTAACAGCTATGTTTATGTAAGGACGGCCTCCCATGTATGCTGTGTGTTGCGTGTATGTTGTGCGAGGTGCGTGTTTTAGGAGACTGTGGTATATTCATGTTGTGTCTTCTTGTATAGTGGAACTGTTGCCCTTTTTATAGTGATAAAGAAGTTCCTGCCACTGTGTTTTGAGTAGATACATTTTGGTATCGTCAACAGTTTGCTAAATCGAGAAGTATGATCCATTGGCATGGATTTTGTTGGAGGTCTGACAAAGAACTGCAAAACCTTATGTTCGAGTCCATTCAGAAAAGTACGCCCATTAAGGATGTAACAAATGGACTTCCTGAATAGCTCAGCACACGGATAGCCAATATCACACAAGCGTTGCGTGCAAATGGTGATATTTCTATTATTTTGTCAAAAAGTGATCCTCAGAATCCTTCATTTAATGCCATCATGGCGACACAAAAGTATGTAATTGGCTACGCCTATAAAGGATCATGGCAACTAAAAACTATGTAATTGGCTACGCCTACAAGGGAGGGGAATCAACAGGGGCCGTAGCTGATTTTTGCAACGATATGTCATGTTCTAGATTACTCATGCAAACAACACAACATAATATTTCTGTCGTAGAAGCATCATTTGAACTTATCCAGCTAACCAATTTATAGATTTTATTTTTCAAAATGTAAGCTTGAATGGTTCTCGTGTTCTTGAAAAAAATGGCAAAACCTTAATAACTAAAAAACATCTTTAGATAAAGATATGGCCAGACCAGATGATGCAACAGAATCATGGTATGGGTATATCTGGAATATTCCAAAACCAAGCTCGAATTGCATTGGCCTTACTGGAGAAAAATTAGCAACATCAAGAATGACAACATTTCCTTGTCTTAGAAAATGGCCAAAGTGTTCGAAATCGATTTGTTTGTTTGTTTGATTTATTAACGTCCTATTAACAGCTATGGTCATGTAAGGACGGCCTCCCATGTATGTGGTGTGTTGCGTGTATGTTGTGCGAGGTGAGTGTACTGGGAGACTGCGGTATGTTCGTGTTGTGTCTTCTTGTATAGTGGAACTGTTGCCCTTTTTATAGTGCTATATCACTGAAGCATGCCG
>SAYR01037151.1:67563-79770 GCA_004382745.1 Argopecten irradians irradians | reverse complement strand
CACAGGAGGAGCAATCTTCAGTGGACTATGTGCAGTACATGAGACAAGAGAGGATTCCCATTAGAGGGCATTTAAAGACAGATTGTCGAAATCAGTTGCATAGATGTCAACAGGCACTAGTAGAAATATATTTTCAATAAAATGAAATGTTAAACAAAAACAAATGTTCGATAATGAATTGTTCTGAACAAAATATATACAATGGTCAATTATTACAAAAGAGTCATGAGGTCAATTTATTACATTACGATTTTTTTCAGATTGAACAAGGAAAAGGGTTCATCAGACCGCAGGTGTCGCGACCTTATGGATAGGAATCCAATATTAAAAAGAAAAGATACAGCCATGCTTTCAGCAACAGAAATAGTGCATTTGAATTTTAGTACAGTAATGGCATTTTAGGCAACCCAAAATCATATATAGAAAATACATGTTAATATTCTTACAATACAAAGGTTTATTTGGTGCGGATACTTAGGAAAGCGAGATGACGAGGCTTTGCTGAGTCATCCCGGCCTTTCCATGTCTAAACACCAAAATAAAAAACTTGTATTGTTTATCTACAATCGTTATGGCATTCAAAAACGAAAGTTAATTGCCGTGTATATTGACAATTTTTGTTTGTTTGTTTGTTTGATTAATTAACGTCCTATAACAGCTATGGTCATGTAAGGACGGCCTTCATGCATGCGGTGTGCTGCGTGTATATTGTGCGAGGTGTGGTGTTTTGGGAGACTGTGGTATATTCATGTTGTGTCTTCTTGTATAGTGGAACGTTTGCCCTTTTTATAGTGCTATATCACTGAAGCATGCCGCCGAAGACACCAAGCAACACACCCCACCGTCACATTATACTGAAAACAGGCGAAACAGTCGTCCCACTCCCTTGTATGCTGAGCGCTAAGCAGGAGCAGAAACTACCACTTTTATAGACTTTTGGTGTTGTCTCGGCCAGGGGACAGAACCAGAGCCTTCCTCACAGGGAGGGAACGCTCAACTCAAGGCCAAAAGTGAGGCGGTGCCAAGGGAGGCATTAGGAAAAAGTCAGTTTGGAAGAAGAGAAAAGATTTTGATATTTATAAAAATGACCTCATTTCCGTTGAATGAGACGTCACTTAAGCAGGACTGAATAACGTAACTGTATTTGTTTGTTTGAATTAATTAACGTCCTATTAACAGCTATGCGTCATGTAAGGACGGCCTCCCATGCATTGCGGTGTGTTGCTATGTATGTTGTGCGAGGTGCGTGTTTTGGGAGGACTGCGGTAATATCAGTTGTGTCTTCTTGTATAGTGGAACTGTTGCCCTTTTACAGTGCTATATCACTGAAGCATGCCGCCAAAGACACCAAGCAACCACACCGCAACCGGTCACATTATACTGACAACGGGCGAACCAGTCGACCTGTATGCTGAGCGCTAAGCGGAGAGCAGAAAACTAACCACTTTTATAGACTTTGGTTGTCTCGGCCAGGGACAGAACCCAGAGCCTTCCTCCATGGGCTGAACGCTCAACTCAAGGCCAAAAGTGAGGCGGTGCCAAGGGAGGCATTAGAAAGATAAAGTCAGTTAGGAAGAAGAGAAAAGATAAGATCCTAAATTTTAGTCGCCTTTTACGATCATGCGATAGGGGCCAGCAGGTACAATTCTTAACGCCCCTACCTGCAGGGCATACATTCATTCACTGTAAGGTAAAGTGTTCAAATGTTTCGTATGTGGGTTAAAAAGTTTATTCCGGCAGTAGCTATCCATCATTATGTGCGACAGTTGCAGGATAAAATCTTGAAACAAGACAAGAATGATGTTATTTTGATATGCTTCCTATATATATGTTGCACTCTTTTCAAAGTATGTTTTAAACATTATTATGTGGAGTATTCAGATCAGCACAGTTGATCATGTAACAGCTCATGTGTGTGTTGCAGCCAGATGTAGTGTCCTTCAATCGTTTATCATCTTCCAAAAAGGCCTTCCACATCATCCATATCGTGAAGATGTTCCAAGAAGCTGGCTTTTGGAGTGTCTCAATTAGGTGAGAATTTGTTTTTGTTTTATTATTTTATTGTTTGATTCATCTACATGTGGAAAATTTGTGGAATTGTCTACATCCGTGTCGCAAATTGTTGGCACAGCCCGGGTAAATTGAATCAGTAATTGCAATTTCAATTAACAGCATTTCACTAACAATTTGCACCTTACACAAATGACGTTAACTTTCTCCCAATCAACTGAACTACTGGAACAGAACGATTAAAATGAAACAAAATCGTTGTCATTTTCAGACTAGAAACGAAGCGAATCAGACAAATAAGCAGATACTCCACATTTTATTGTGAAGCAAGGCCAAAAAATTCCAAATAGCGAGAAAAACAAAGCCAACACATCACACGGAGGAATATCACAACAACACTTTAAAATAATAAAAGGGGAGAAATAAACAGAAAACTTGTAGACTTGGGAAAAAACGTAGACATCGTAAGGGGGTTAATATAATTTTTAAAGAGCTAATAGAAAATAAGACGGCCTATTAAAATGCGCACGAGGACCGGAGTAGCCCGTCTAAATAACCATAAAGAAATGATAACCAAACAACATTTAAATCAAATTTCAACATAATTGCAGGAAGGGTCAGTCTCCTTAAATCCTGCAACAGAACATATGGTATAACTTAGCCATTTCATGACAAGAGGCCTAGAATTTAACAACTCCGTCCTGACTTTTGAGTTTATATCCGACGAACACGGCTTATATGCTACTACCAATCACAATACTCTACAAAAAAGAACAGGGTGGCTACACATCGAGCGGGTTACAGCAATCCAACTTTGGTTTAGCCATTTGCTGACCCGAGATCCGTTCATCTTAAGTAGTTTGTTTAATTAACGTCCTATAACAGCTATGGTCAATCCAAGCATTTGAAACCATATAGTACCTGTCCGACCACAAAAGAACACAGTCCGCTATTCGTTAACTATAACAGAACTAACCCGCTTACTCTTTCAGCACATCGCTAAAGCGTGACTTACACAAGCCATAACAAACATATCGCCACACGTAGGACACTGTAAGCAAGGTTCTGATGCTCCTCCCTGCCGTATGTACTGCCTCTGAGTGCACGTTGCCACTGTCAGCGTCAAGCAATTACAAAACCAACCGCGACACCCACACGTGTACCACTATCAGCCAAAGTTTCCGGCGATATGAAAACTTGCATTGTTCCTGCCCATATCTAAAGCTTTCGTAACGAAATTGCAATATGTAACACAATTATGGACGAATGGCCATAGGATTGGATTTCGTTTGAACTATATTCTTAGAGGAATTGAATCATTAACAAGCATGGTTAACATAAAAATCGAAATCCAATCCCTAATTTACCACTTCACACACTTTTTATTTTATTATATGCAATAAAATCGTCATTTTGAAGTACGTAATTATTCAATAAATGGTCGGTCAAATTGGGAGGGAGCTTACTCAATTTTGAACAGCGAATGATGACGCTTCACGTAAGGTATAATTATTCATCCGCGACGACAAAAAAGTTCAATATTTCTAGCGTAAAATATACATGACAAAACAAAGTAAAATTTCAGAGATAATTTTATATAATCAGATCAGAACTTGTAAAATAGGGTATTCAATTTTGCTAAAAATTTTATATAGCGTAATAACAATGTATTTGTTCTTCCGGCCAATGTGTGAACCGGTGACCGTATTGCGCAGCGAGGCAGAGGCTGACGCACGCTTACACACTGGAGTTTTCCGAAGTTGTCAAAACACCAGTGTTCAAGTAGCTAAATTTGTTTGAGATTGTCGTCTGACTTGACGATATTAAATCCTTCGGAGCCATGTGATTATATAATCTACGCTTAGATCCATCGCCATCTATAGACGTATCAACATAACTTTTTTTGAGTTTATCGCCCTTGTGTAAAGCGATAGTGGCGCCGGGAGTTAAAGCAACTTCCGGATTTACATGGACAGAAGCATTGCATGGTAGTAGGATGTCAGCTGATCTTTTGCGCTTAAAAACACTTAAATTCAACGAAATTTTAGAGGTTACATGATTTATTGTTTGGATTTTGAAACTTGCTGTTTTAAACCAAGTGAAAGTATAGTTTAAACTGTCAAGTCATATTCACTAGAAAAAACTACCGACTCTAAGTTCCCTCAGTAACGTGATAAATTGGCCGGTATTACACTGGTTACATACACGTCCTTTCGCCGTAGATACATTACTGTGAGACGGTATGATTGGACAGCTGTATTAAATGCTACAGATATAACGTCTACATATCCTGTTTGTTTTGTAAGCATCTGTGATTTAATTCTAACACTTAAAAGTAGCCGTTTTCAGTGAAATAGGATCAATAAATTATTGTGGTCTTCGACCATAGCACATGAAGGAGTTTGACGTCTCCACGATTTGTATACATTCCCTTACAGTATCCGACATAAATATAACCACTCATAAATTAATTATTAAACAAAAAACTTATGCTCTTGAACTTGAATGAGTATTAAGTCACCGTTCGTAACAACATTTTGTTATTTGTGTTATGTACTTTATTATATGTAAATAAAATAACATTTCTCACTATCATGATGGAGCTTAAAAATCTGTTTACTGAATCCTGCAATAAACATTCTAGGTGTTATAACACTTCAAAATGATTATTTCTACCAAAATTGAGAATTGGTCAAAATATCCGATAATTTGCAGCTATTATAAACTTTTCCCAATTTTTGAAAAGGACCATGGCTTTTCCCCACAACCTAGATTTGATCCCTGGTATATATACAGGAGAAAAATGTAGACGGTCAGGACCGGATTCGAAACCCGGGACCCCATCAGAACACTAGCCGAGTGGCTCCACCAACTTGAGCTATCGGGTCACCGATGATCGCCCCAGTCTAATCGCCGCTACAAATATATAATGGCAATTTGGTTATTAACAATGTACATGTGATGTTTACTTCTAAGACTTTGGTTTATCACTAGTCCTAAGACAATGTCACAGCCAGCTGAAAGCAATAAAATCTTCAACCAAGGGCTTGAACACTTTATTAAACTAACCTTGAAAAATAAATTAACCAGTCTGGAGAAATGGGTGGGAAAATGTCACGATTAGAAAAAATATCATAGGTTATGTTCTGGAAAGTGTTACCTTAAAGATCATTTTCTTCATAAATTTCTAATGTTTATTTTCCATCTGTATTCCAAATCAAATAACAAAACATTATCGTCTTCAAATTCTTCATACAATCATCTTATTTATGATGTTCGTTAACCATAATACACATAGGGTAATTTTTTTGGCAGTTTTCCTATGTGTCGCTGCCATGGCCATATCCCTTACTAAAAGAGACAATGCAGTGAGGCAGATACACAAGATTTCTGTCAGCTTTGAAAAAAAATAATATGCCAAATATCCATTAGATTTGAAGATAGTTTTCTTTTGGTTTGACGGAGTTTGTAGCATCAGTAATTATTTCACAAGAAATTTTACAATAAAAAATCTCCTAAGATTGCATATCAATCACTTAAAGAAAGTTTGATAAACCTAACCTGAGTGTATTGTACATGTATTTATATCAAAAAAAAAAACCCAAAAATAAAAAAAAAATTATATACAATACATTTGTAACATGTGTAATATAATTCCAGGTTTTCTTTCCAGTTTTATATATAGGATCTCCGATTCTGTGTTTTCTGAATTTGAAGGTACCATTCTGGCTAAAATGTGATTAATGTATAAATGGGATTTTCTAGCCATAGTTACAATGACTATGTTCTAAAAAAGTAAAAAAAACAAACAACTTTATTATATGCATTACATCAATAGCTGCCAGTATCATGCATCATCAAAGGTATTTGTAACACAGTATGGTTTTTGATGTATATGCATTTTATTCAATTTGTATATTACACACTGTAGTTATCATCAAATATTAAATAAAGAATATTGCTTAATTGCTGACTATCTACTCCTAATATAATAACCACACAAAATGAAAGAGATAACAGTTTAACTTCTTCATGAAAGCGGTGGAATACAATTCACATAAACAAACACACATAAGGTACAAACATGTACATTCTTTCCAGTTCCTCCTTCATTTTAGACAGCAACACCTACCATTGATTACCTTTTTTTTTCATCACCTTATCAACTTTTTAAGATTTACATGAGGTCAATTCAAATTGGTTTTTATTTGATGAAACTATGCTTCACATAAGATTCATACATGTATATCTAAATAAAGTGCTATGAAGTATGTGTAAAGAGTGCATGTGTATTTCATTTTGAATATAAATAATTAAATAATACATTTATCTACCTAAAGGGTTCATTGATATGGCATTAAAATTATTTCTTTGATTTTGAATGAAAAGACTATCATCATTTATTCCAAGTCTTTCAGAAGAAATGCAAAAACATTTCAAAGTACAAGTCAAAATAATCCATTTAAGATTTGTTTTCACATAAACAATGTGTTTCAAACAAGATTCCAAGTAGCAGAAACCATTGACAAAACAGTGATGGGTAAGTTAACATTTTATTTCCAGATCCTAGGGTGCAGAAAAGAAAATCTATGTATACACAAGGTGTCATCCTATTTAACTTTTGGATATGAAGGGTGCTGTTTATAATGAGAAAAAAATCTTAATCAACCAGTATATTCTCTCTGTGTCCACTTCAAATTACAAGCAACACATAGTATTCATTTGTTTGAATGATGATACTTACAAGATATTGGGACAAGTTTATTAGGTTTGAGTAAATATAATTCCCCAAGTGACATGAAAGAATTCCTATATTATAATAGCCATTTAATTGCCTATAATCAATGAAAGTACATGTTCCATTCCACCAGTGCGTTCTAATTTGTCAGTACTAATTGGAGTCGAATTTATGGTAATCCCCTTACCCATTCATATTTCGACCCAAACAAACTCGTACCCACATTTGGCGAACTCGCAACCAATCATGGTAACCTGTACTCAAATGGAATTTGGCGAAACTCGTTACCATTCATAAAATATATAGTTCATGTTAATTTGTGATTGATATAATTTAAGACTAATATATCGTTTCGATCAGATACTATCAAAATAAGTAATAACAGCTCGTATTATGTTACATGCTTCAAAAATATATGTTTACTTCTTGTTTATTTGACTTCCTCCTATTGATTAAAAAATGATGACCTATTATATATTTGCTTCATTTTGGATTTTTTGTTACAAGAAGTTCAAAACAAATTGAAAATCAGCTTCTATAATTATTGCCATGTGGAGCATTTGTCGTGTTAAAGTCACAAACCGGCCTTGGAATATATTGTTTTATAATTATATATCTAACTTTTACAGAATTATTACGATGTTAAACCTTTGTAAAATATACCAACTTGGAAGTCCATGTGTATGTAAAGTAAAACAAGCTGTATTAATTTTGTTTTGTAGTGTATTTGTGATCATGCACTTATGAATTACTTTTAAATGTAACCATCAAACTTGCACTACATGATAACAAAAACCAGTGGACCATTGGCACGGGATCAATAGGCCAAAACAGTTTGCAGAGGGGACATCAATTAATTTTCAAGTTGCTACGTGAAACCACAGAGTTCTATTTTTTTTAACGTTAATGTTTTAACAGTGATCATGAGATATTTATCACATGCTAATTTCACCATTGCTTTAATACAGTCTCGAGAAAGATGGGAAGAGTAGGTAGGATAGACTCGTGAAGTCGAATCGACCCCCCTAAAAACTTTTAATCATCGGCCACGCCCACTTTAAAAAAATGAACAAAAAAGTGGGGAAAAACATCCAATATTACGAGAAAAAACACATAACATATAAAAAAAATATGAGTTCCAACAGTATTACCACAACACGTGTCACAAATCGTTGAAAAATACGTTTCAAAGTTATCAAAAAATGCAGGGTATTGTTAAGCTGTTTCCTATATTGCGCAATGAAAACCGGAAGTGTCTTTACTCCGAACAAGCGGGATGATAACTCCTTAAAATTTCAAGATGGCGGATGCTGTTGATAACGTCTATAGATGCGAACAAACTTCACTTGTGTTCGATGGATACAATGTAATTGTGGTGACGCGTAACTGTCAACACGTGGAATTACTATTGCGGTGCATGTCCATGATTAAATTCTCAAAGAACCAAAGTAGAGAATATGTTTATAACTGACCTAGCTCTGTCAGAGGGGTCTCACGCCCAGACACAGACACAGAGGTAATGTTTACATTTGACATCCATCATTTTTAACAAAAAAATGAAAGCACTGCCACGTCGCCCCGGTCGGGATATGTTTTCCCGTTTCTTTATACAATTGTTAATTTTGAATATGTTTGTCTTATATATAAATATAAAACATATATATATATAAATTATAATAACAAATATTCGATATTGCGTAATGTTGCGTCAAAATGTAAACAAAAAGTAGCCCCTGTAAGTTGATAGAAACATTTTCATACGCAAGTTCAAAGTTCAATGTTACCATGCAGTTATGGTTAAACAAAATCGGCTAATACTTACGTATAGTGATCAAGCCTAGCCCAGTGTAAATATATCGTCATTAATCACCGTTCACCATTGGCCCGGTAGGTAGGGCGTTAGAGATCGGTAAAGGCGACTAAATCTAGGGATTCTTATATTTGCTCTTCTATCAGACTTTTCTGATGCCTTCTTGACGTTCGCTTCTGTGAGGAAGGCTCTGGGTTCTGCCCCCTTGCCGAGATTTTCTGCTTCCTGCTTGGCGCTCCAGCATACTCGGAGTGGGGCGGACTGGTTCGCCCGTGGTCAGTATAATGTGACCGGATGGGATACGTTGCTTGGAGTCTTCCGGCGGCATGCTTCAGTAATATTTATCTTTTACGCCTGGTTGAGCCATTATAGATAGTACATCACCCTGACATTTTTTCATGTCATTGTAATAGAAGCACCGTCAAGCGATACCTCGCAACGCTATCTTCATTCCACACCACGTTAGGTAGGGCGGTTAGGATTGTAGACCTGCTGTCCCTATTGCATGATTCGTAAAAGCGACGACTAATTTTCAGGATCTTCTTTTCTCTTCTTCCCTAACTGACTTTCCTATATGCCTCCCTTGGCACCGCACTCACTTTGGTCCTTGAGTTGAGCGTTTCGCCCCTGTGAGGGAGACGGCTCTGGTTCTTCCCCTGTGGCCTTGCGACACACCAATAGTCTATATAAACGTGGTAGTTTTCTTGCTCCTCTGCTTAGCGTTCAGCAATAGGGAGTGGGACGGACTGGTTCGCCCGTTGTCAATATAATATTTGACCGGATTTTTGTGGGGTGTGTTGCGTGGGTCTTTCGGCGCATGCTTTCCCTAGTGATATAGAGCCACTATAAAAAGAGGCAACAGTTCCACTATTACAAGAGACTACGAAGCGACGAGAGCAGGTGACCGCAGTCTCCCAGTACACTCACTGCGCAACAACATACACAGCAACACACCACATACATGGGAGGGCCGTCCCGTTACCATGACCCATAGCTGTTAATTAGGACGTTAATAAATCAAAAACAAACAAACAAATCGATTTCGAAACACCTTGGCCATTTTCTAGGACCATGACCATAGCTGTTAATAGGACGTTAATTAATCAAACAAACAAACAAACTCGTTTTGAATATATTATTAGAGGAATTGATCCATACAAGCATGGTTAACATAAAATCGAAATCCAATCCCTATATTTACACTCACACGACTTTTTATTTATATTATATGCAATAAAATCGTCATTTGAAAGTGACGTAATTATTCAATAAAAGTCGGTCAAAATTGTGAGGAGCTTACTCAATTGAACAGCGAATGATGACGCTTCACGTAAGGTAATTCATCCGCGACGACAAAAAAGTTCAATATTTTAGCGTAAAATAAACATGACAAACAAAGTAAATTTCAGAGATAATTTTATATAGTCAGATCAGAACTTTAAATAGGTATTCAATTTTGCTAAAAATTCATATATAGCGTAATAACATAAAGTATTTGTTCTCGGCCACATGTGTGAACTCGGTGACCGTTATTGCGAGGCGAGGCTGACGCACGCTTACACACTGGAGTTTTCCGAAGTTGTCAAAACACCAGTGTTCAAGTAGCTAAATTTGTTTGAGATTGTCGTCTGACTTGACAATATTACATCCTTCGGAGCCATGTGATTATATAATCTACGCTTAGATCCATCGCCATCTATAGATGGAACAACTTCACTTGTGTTCGATGGATACAATGTATTTGTGGTGACGCGTAACTGTCAACACGTGGATTACTAGCGGACTGCGGTGCATGTTGATTAAATTCTCAAAGAACAAAGATAAGAGAATATGTTTATAACTGACCTAGCTCTGTCAGAGGGTCTCACGCCCGACACAGACACAGAGGTAATGTTTACATTTGACATCCATCATTTTTAACAAAAATGAAAGCACTGCACGTCGCCCCGGTCGGGATATGTTTTCCCGTTTCTTTATACAATTGTTAATTTTGAATATGTTTGTTTTATATATATATAAATATAAAACAAATATATATTTTTTTCGTTTTGCGTAATGTTGCGTCAAAATGTAAACAAAAAGTAGCCCCTGTAAGTTGTATAGAACATTTTCATACGCAAGTTCAAAGTTCAATGTTACCATGCAGTTATGGTAAACAAAATCGGCTAATACTTACGTATAGTGATCAAGCCTAGCAAGTGTAAATATATCGTCATAATCACCGTTCACATTGGCCCGGTAGGTAGGGCGTTAGAGATCGTAAAAGGCGACTAAATCTAGGATCTTATATTTGCTCTTCCTATCAGACTTTTCTGATGCCTTACTTGACGTTCGCTTCTGTGAGGAAGGCTCTGGGTTCTGCCCCCTTGCCGAGATTTTCTGCTCCTGCTTGGCGCTCAGCATACTCGGAGTGGGGCGACTGGTTCGCCCGTGGTCAGTATAATGTGACCGGATGGGATACGTTGCTTGGAGTCTTCGGCGGCATGCTTCAGTAATATTTATCTTTTACGGCCTGGTTGAGCCATTATAGGTTTAGTACATCACCCTGACATTTTTTCATGTCATTGTAATAGAAGCACGTCAAGCGATACCTCGCAACGCTATCTTCATTTCCACACCACGTTGTAGTAGAGATAAACATTATGTTGCACAAGTCGTTGTTGGTGAATTCACTGTTGCTCTTCCATGTTAATAAAACTTTTGCTTAAGCACGAATACTACTATGAAGTTTCCATTTAAAATGGATAAGCTGATCATGGGCTAATCTTTAACATTCGGCAGTCTTTTCACATCCCACTCTCCTGATAAACTGTGTGTGATAGACATCCTGTTTTGTCTGTAGTACAGTTAGTAGCATGAATTCCTGATGCTGGAACGGAAGCACATAAAGGCCCTTTTTATAGAAACGTTTAACACTTGGTGACCAAAATGTTGTTTTAAGATCAACCCACCGATATCATCAAAACCTGTTCATTTTCATTTTGCCTTTCTTATTTTTGGCGGAGTCACTGCTGTACTGAAGTCTTGCCAGACTAGGCTTCCATGCATTGTGACTTTCGTACAGCAATGGCCCCGCCAAAAATAAGGCTAAATGAACAAATATTGAAGTATGTATTAACAAAGTTAAGACAATATAAGTTGTCTCTAGAACACGCTACCTGGTTACAAATATATCGTCGAGTCATCCAAATCTCCATCATCATATTACAACTCTTCAGAAACTTCTTTATATTTCGTGTTTGGTCTCACTTAATCCAATCTATGTATAATACGTTATTATCATCGCCACGTCCATCATTGCTATAAGCATTATCATTATTTATGGATCCTTTGATGGAATCAAGTCTTGCTCTTTCCATATCTGCTTTTGCAAAGTTAGGACAGCTTCGATTTCGAACACTTCGGACATTTTCTAAGACAAGGAAATGTTGTCATTCTTGATGTTGCTAATTTTTCTTCAGGAAGGCCAATGCAAATCGAGCTTGGTTTTGGAATATTCCTCTGTGAGAGGCCAGGTACTGTAGATGTTGGTGTTGGATATAACTAGTACATATCCACAGTTACAATAAGCCCTGCAGGTAGGGCGTTAGAATTGTACCTGCTGCCCCTATTGCATGATCGAAAAAGGCGACTAAATTTAGGATCTTAT
>SAYR01037151.1:45653-67462 GCA_004382745.1 Argopecten irradians irradians | reverse complement strand
TACGATCATGCAATAGGGGCAGCAGGTACAATTCTAACGCCCTACCTGCAGGGCTTATTCAAAACGAAATCCAATCCTAATTGAATTCAAAACGAAATCCAATCCCTATATATCATTCGTCATAATTGTGTTACATATTGCAATTTCGTTAGAAGCTTTAGATATGGCAGGAACAATGCAAGTTTCATATCGCTGGAAACTTTGCTGATAGTGGTACACGTGTGGTGTCGCGGGTTGGTTTGTAATTGCTTGACGCTGACAGTGCACGTCACCATCAGAGGCAGTACATACGGCAGGGAGAGCATCAGATACCTTGCTTACAGTGTCATACGTGTGCGAT
Source organism: Argopecten irradians irradians (assembly GCA_004382745.1). Taxonomy (NCBI): domain Eukaryota; kingdom Metazoa; phylum Mollusca; class Bivalvia; order Pectinida; family Pectinidae; genus Argopecten; species Argopecten irradians. Next base: position 67,122 of record SAYR01037151.1, on the reverse strand, counting down.
ATGTTTGTTATGGCTTGTGTAAGTCACCTTTAGCGATTGCTGAAAGAGTAGCGGGTAGTTCTGTTATATTAACGAATAGCGGACTGTCTTTTGTGGTCGGACAGGTACATATGATGGGTTTCAAATGCTTGGATTGACCATAGCTGTTAATAGGACGTTAATTAATCAAACAAACAAACAAACAAAAGCTTGGATTGCTGTAACCCGCTCGATGTGTAGTCACACTGATTTTTTTTTGTAGAGTATTGTGATTGGTAGTAGCATATAAGCCGTGTTCGTCGGATATAAACTCAAAAGTCAGGATGGAGTTGTTAAATTCTAGGCCTCTTGTCATGAAATGGCTAAGTTATACCATATGTTCTATCGCAGGATGTAAGGAGACTGACCCTTCCTGCAATTATGTTGAAATTTGATTAAATGTTGTTTGGTTATCATTTCTTTATGGTTATTTAGCCGGGCTACTCCGTGCGCATTTTAATAGGCCGTCTAATTTTCTATTAGCTCTTTAAAATTAATAATCCCCTAACGATGTCTACGTTTCTTCCCAAGTCTACAAGTTTTCTGTTTATTTCTCCCCTTTTATTATTTTAAAGTGTTCTTGTGATATTCCTCCGCGTGTTGGCATTGTTTCTCCTCGCTATTTGGAATTTTTTGGCCTTGCTTCACAATAAAATATTTTTTTTCTTTGTGCCAGTCTGAAAATGACAACAATTTTGTTCATTTTTAACGTTCTGTTCAGTAGTTCAGTTGATTGGGAGAAAGTTAACGTCATCTGTGTAAGGTGCAAATTGTTAGTGAAATGCTGTTAATTGAAATTGCAATTACTGATTCAATTTACCGGGTCTGTGCCAACAAATTTGCGACACGGATTGACAAATTCCAACAAATTTTCCACATGTAGATGAATCAAACAATAAAATAATAAAACAAAAACAAATTCTCACCTAATTGAGACACTCCAAAAAGCCAGCTTCTTGGAACATCTTCACGGTATGGATGATGTGGAAGGCCTTTTTGGAAGATGATAAACGATAGAAGGACACTACCATCTGCTGCAACACACACATGAGCTGTTACATGATCAACTGTGCTGATCATAAAATACTCCACATAATAATGTTTAAAACATAACTTTGAAAGAGTGCAACATATAGGAAGCATATCAAAATAACATCATTCTTGTCTTGTTTCAAGATTTTATCCTGCAACTGTCGCACATAATGATGGATAGCTACTGCCGGATAAACTTGTGGTTTATCCATCAATACGAAACAATTTAACCTTACAGTGAATGAATGTATGCCCTGCAGGTAGGGCGTTAGAATTGTACCTGCTGCCCCTATCGCATGATCGTAAAAGGCGACTAAATTTAGGATCTTATCTTTTCTATTCTTCCTAACTGACTTTATCTTTCCTAATGCCTCCCTTGGCACCGCCTCACTTTTGGCCTTGAGTTGAGCGTTCGCCCATGTGAGGAAGGCTCTGGGTTCTGTCCCCTGGCCGAGACACACCAAAGTCTATAAAAGTGGTAGTTTTCTGCTCTCGCTTAGCGCTCAGCATACAGGTCGACTGGTTCGCCCGTTGTCAGTATAATGTGACCGGTTGCGGTGTGTTGCTTGGTGTCTTTGGCGGCATGCTTCAGTGATATAGCACTGTAAAAAGGGCAACAGTTCCACTATACAAGAAGACACAACATGAATATACCGCAGTCTCCCAAAACACGCACCTCGCACAACATACACGCAACACACCGCATGCATGGGAGGCCGTCCTTACATGACCATAGCTGTTAATAGGACGTTAATTAATCAAACAAACAAATACAGTGAAACGTTATTCAGTCCTGCTTAAGGGTGACGTCTCATTCAACGGAATGAGGTCATTTTTATGATATCAAAAATCTTTTCTCTTCTTCCAAACTGACTTCAACTTTCCTAATGCCTCCCTTGGCACCGCCTCACTTTTGGCCTTGAGTTGAGCGTTCCCTCTGTGAGGAAGGCTCTGGGTTCTGTCCCCTGGCCGAGACACACCAAAGTCTATAAAAGTGGTAGTTTCTGCTCCTGCTTAGCGCTCAGCATACAGGGAGTGGGACGACTGCTTCGCCTGTTTTCAGTATAATGTGACCGGGTGGGGTGTGTTGCTTGGTGTCTTCGGCGGCATGCTTCAGTGATATAGCACTATAAAAAGGGCAAACGTTCCACTATACAAGAAGACACAACATGAATATACCACAGTCTCCCAAAACACACACCTCGCACAATATACACGCAGCACACCGCATGCATGGAAGGCCGTCCTTACATGACCATAGCTGTTATAGGACGTTAATTAATCAAACAAACAAACAAACAAAATGTCAATAACCGGCAATTAACTTTTGTTTTGAATGCCATAACGATTGTAGGATAAACAATACAAGTTTTATTTTGGTGTTAGACATGGAAAGCCGGGATGACTCAGCAAAGCCTCGTCATCTCGGCTTTCCTAAGTATCGCACCAAAATAAACCTTGTATTGTAAGATATTAACATGTATTTTCTATATATGATTTTGGGTTGCCTAAAATGCCATTACTGTACTAAAATTCAAATGCACTATTTCTGTTGCTGAAAGCATGACTGTATCTTTTCTTTTAATATTGGATTCCTATCCATAAGGTCGCGACACCTGCGGTCTGATGAACCCTTTTCCTTGTTCAATCTGAAAAAAAAATCGTAATGTAATAATTGACCTCATGACCTCTTTTGTAATAATTGACCATATGATATATGTTTTGTTCAGAACAATTCATTATCGAACATTTGTTTTTGTTTAACATTTCATTTTATTGAAAATATATTTCTACTAGTGCCTGTTGACATCTATGCCACTGATTTCGACAATCTGTCTTTAAATGCCCTCTAATGGGAATCCTCTCTGTCCCATGTACTGCACATAGTCCACTGAAGATTGCTCCTCCTGTGTGGTAAGATTACCTGGTCCAGACAATATCCAGCTTCCCACTAGAATGATCAGCTATGGTATATCTGGGCACTCAAAACTCCCTTGATGCCCGACTACGTTTGTTTGTTTGTTTGGTTGATTCTTTTAACGTCCAGGGTCATGTAAGGACGGCCTCCCATATATGCAGTGTGTAGCGTTTGAGTAGTGCGAGGACAGGTGCGTGTTTTCGGAGACTGCGGTATGTTCATGTTATGTCTTCTTGTAAAGTGGAACTGTTGCCCTTTTTATAGTGCTATATCACTGAAGCATGCCGCCGATAACACCAATCAATACGCCTCATCAGGTCACATTCGACTGACAACGGGTGAACCAGTCGTCCCACTCCCTGTATGCTGAGCGCTAGCCAGGAGCAGAAACAACCATTTTTATAGACTCTGGTGTGTCTCCGCCAGGGGACAGAACCCAGAGCCTTCCTCACTGGGGCGAACGTTCAACTCAAGGCAAAAAGTGAGGCGGTGCCGAGAGAGGCATTAGGAAAGTCAGTTAGGAAAGATCCTAATTTAAGTGACCTTTTACGATCATTCAATAGGGGCAGCATGTCCAATTTTGACGCCCTACCTGCCAAATGCACGTTAATCGATGAATTCATGGTGTATTCATGGGCAAATGTTTGTTTTCGTCATATGTTAGGTTCATATTAGTGAAGAAGCACTCAAAATTGTAAATAGAATGTAAGAAATGGAAGATAGGCTATAGGACAGCTCGAATATTTTGGGACCTCAAAACATGGCAGTCTAAGGTTATTTCAGCATTTCATGAATTCCCATAGGGTTTAAGAAAACTAGGGTGATTTTTGACTTATGTATTAAATCATGGGTTTGACTGATCGCAAAAGGCGACTAAATTCAAGATATCTATTCTTTCTTCCTAACTTACTTTCTTCATCTTTACGTGTCCCTAGATGCCACCTCACTTTTGGCCTTCTGTCGAGCGCCCACCTGTAAGGAAATCTTTGGATTCAGGTGATAGACACATTCGTCTATAAAATGTAGTTTCTGTTCATTATAAGCGCTTATAAGGCCTATTAAGGGTGTAGGACAACTGGTTCATCCGTTGACAGTATAAATGTGACCGGGTGGGGTATGTTGCTAAGTGTTTAGTTGTATGCTTCAGTGATTCCACTAGGCCTATACACTAAGACGCAATACGAGTAGGTCTACAGACGCAACACGAGTAGGTCTATACCGCACGTACCACGCACTTATGCATGCGAGGCCGCCCTTACGTGACACTAGGGGCCGCGGTGGCCGAGTGGTTAAGATGTCCCGACATATTACCACAAGCCCTCCACCTCTGGGATGCGGGTCGAATCCTATGTGGGGCAGTTGACAGGTACTGACCGCTGGCCGGTGGTTTTTCTCCGGGTACTCCGGCTTTCCTCCACCAACAAACCTGGCACGTCCTTACATGACCCTGGCTGTTAATAGGACGTAAAACTAAGCAAACACTGGCTGTTAACGGGATATTAACTAATCGAACAAATAAATCAAAATAAAAAGAGTAAGAATTCCAGAAGACACAACACAAATAAAGTGAACCGGTGACCTTAACAGGATTACTAGTTACCTTGTATATAATCCACGTGGTCAGTGTAGCAGACAATATGTGATTTCACTTATGTAAAGGTACTGTCACTTCCTTACTAAGTAGAGGAAACTGTCTCTGACTGAAAGCATAGACGTATCTTCAAACACGTCTTGGCGCGCTGAACTTAGTATAAAAAGAGAGCGATCATGCGCGATTCGGGATCAACCCTTAGCTGGCACAGGACAGTTATGTGAGTACTTCCGGTATAACCTTGTCGAACTCTGTCTCACCCCGCGACACTACACAAAGATACCGCAGTCTTCCTAAAGTCTACCAAAAAAGTCCTTACATGGCCATGGACGTTAATTTTACAAGTTTCACAGCTTTAGCAATGTTTAAACAAGTAGTTGGGGATTATACAAATATTCAGCAGTCTCCAAAAACACACTCCCGCACTTCATACACTCAACACACCGCATACACGGGAAGCCATCTTAACATAATTGAGGATGTTAATTGGACGCAAATGTAATGACTAAAGAACTAAATCCTTAATTTCCTGCTTATGATTTTCTCCCCTCATGCCTCGATATATCCCTTTGTCGACACATCATCAGATCCACTCAATTCAGTTTCCTATTTTTTTCTTGATGGCTATCTAGCAGAGCAAATCCATGTCCACCCGACTTTACTGGTTCTCCCGTTGTCGATATGAAGTTAGCGGGCGGGAATGTGCTGCTTGTTATCTTCGGCAGCATACCTCAAGAATATAACACTTAAAAAAGGACAAGAGTTCCACTATTCCAAAATAACGCACCATGCACATGGAAGGCCGTCCTTACATGACCCTGGCTGTTTCAAACAAACTATGAAAAAGAAATGTAAATCATGACCAAATTCAGGTGATATTGCTAAACGTTGGAAGAAATACATTCACTAATACTTTTGCAGAAGGTGGTTTTAGGAGTTTTGATTCATTTTGGCATAGTAGAATCCAGAATGCAAGTTCCTTCCTGAGTGAAACTGATGTGGCATCTAAAACGAATGTGTCTGGATTATCTCCACAGTCAGGACAGAAGAATCCCTCTACACCTGCTGCCCGTAATATCGTAAAAGGCGACTAAATTTAGGATCTTATCTTTTCTCTTCTTAAAGGTGATAAAAACAGAAGGGACATGGAAAATGAGATAATACGCTAGAAACATTTGTAATAAAACGTTTATTAGTTTGATATTTGCTTATATTTTGTCTCTAAATAGTAAAATCAATCTTCACATCTTTTTGACGACAGATTTTTTTTCTATGACTTACCTCCCTTGAGTTGTGACGTCATCAACTAGCGGAAGCCGGTGTGCCGATCGCGGAACTGTTAACATGCATGTGGATTTTAGCCACAGGTCTTAGTACTTACGGATATACACACAGTGAGAAATATGTTATATTTCGACTTATTGGGTAACGTGTTTATCCCCTACATAATGACAAGTGTAAGCACCATCTCAATGGCACTTTTTGAAGTTTTCAGTCTGGATTGATAATACGTTTTTAAAGTTGGATTTATTTACTTTCATGTTTATTTTTGAGAAAGGTTTTGGTAATAGAGTTGCTTTAAAATGAATGAAACTACACAGTGATGCTATCATTTCTACATATTATTCGATATGAGAACTTCAAAAATTATTTAAAATGTTTACAGGTCAGAAAATGGTCGATTTTCTCTGTCGGAAATACTCAAAATATTGCCGATTTTTTTATAACTTTTATGAAAAAAATTTGCACAAATTACTTGAAATGTCGTAAACAAACTAATATATATCTGAATCATGGCTCAGTCAATATATTTGCACTGAAAAACACGGTTATTTCTGCTTTGTCCGTGCCGGTTCACGACCCGTTCACCGCTACTTTCACTTTCTATCATTCCGGGTAGTGTGTTTGTTGTGGGATGTTTGTACATTATTTGAAGTTGAATAATACACGAAAATAATCTATCAACTTTAAATGAAGTATAAGGTTTATTGAAGTTTTGACAACAAGTTTTTAACAAAATTATCATCACTCACGGCTGTAAACTCGCCAGTCCATTCCAACACGGCGTCAGGTAATGGCGATAGTATTGTCAGATTATATGCTTTTATGCCTGTGATATTTAAATATCATGACATTGTTCTTAAAATTACAAATATCTGCCGTAATATCAACAACAGAAGCCATGATGGCGTCCCCGTTAACATGATTGAAGCAGTGAACACGTGTGTGATTTTCTCGGTTAATTTATTCAGAGTTTTATATAGTAACACTGTGCCGAATTTTGATTGGTTAGAAATTTGGTCACGTCTATTATTAGATTGTAAAGCCTGAAGACAGGTGGCGCTTTCATCACGTGACACGAAGCTAGGAAAACATTGATAGTCAAAATGGCGTCCAGAGGCGCTTACATTGATTTTTGTTCGTTCGTTTGATTTATTAACGTCCTATTAACAGCTATGGTCATGTAAGGACGGCCTCCCATGTATGCGGTGTGTTGTGTGTATGTTGTGCTTACATTGAGATGGTGCGGGGGCGTCCAAAGTCGATTACATGGGGCAAGGGGTAAAGGCGTCCAAAGGCGCTTACATGTACATGTGGTAAAGGGTTAATGTCGAGTACATATATCATGTGAGGGGGTAAGCAAGTATTACTTTCCTATTCAGTCCACCCTGGAGTAATACGACTGTGCATGTGTGTAATTTATAGTTTACACATTAACCGGGGAGTTATGATATACATACGGGTAATTTTATGTGCAAAATAAGATCGTAGTGAAAATGGACAATTATTGCGGCCCACCTCTTTAGACCTACGTTTTGATGAAAAAATCATCCGTTACAAACATACGGAGACATAAAAAAAAATACACGCAGATTTAAAGAAAAAACATTAATTTATCTGTTGTGTCTTTGCCCCCCATTTTAGTCAACTGAAATGTTCTGAGCATTTAAAAGAAAAAAAGGGTCCTCCTGCACAGTGTTCATACTTCCTTTCAGGGATTCTATTATGTGTATAAGTCTTAACAAGACAATTAATTCATTATTACATTTTTTGTCGAGCAGGGTTGCATAATGATATGACGACATTCACAATATTATCATTATATAAATGCAGGTAATTTAAAATCGAAAAAATAAGATGTTAAGAACGCTTTAAAATGATCAAAATACATCATGCGTAAAACTCATAACAACCATTGTAAAAAGTTGTATTTTTTCCTTCTGGGGAGACCTTCGGACCCCCAAACACCAAAATATCGGGCCTTCGCCGCTCGCAAAATCATCAAAATACATCGTGAAACTCACATCTCAGCCATTCTAAATCGTAATATTTTTCCCGGTGGTTTCCCCCGAACCATCAAAACACCACAATGCTCGCCAATTTGCTTACTCGTTAATTTCCTGTTATATTCTACATAGTACACTTGCGTATATGTAGAATACGGATATTACCGATTAATTGTTTTTATCTAGACCCCTAAATCGTCTCATAATGGTCAGAGCCCTGCAGGTAGGGCATTCGAATTGTACCTGCTGCCCCCATTGCATGATCGTAAAAGACGACTAAATTTAGGATCTTATCTTTTCTCTTCTTCCTAGCTGACTTTATCTTTCCTAATGCCTCCCTTGGCACTTTTGGCCTTGAGTTGAACGTTCGCCCCTGTGAGGAAGGCTTTGGGTTCTGTCCCCTGGCCAAGACACACCAAAGTCTATAAAAGTGGTAGTTTCTGCTCCTGCTTAGCGCTCAGCATACCGGGAGCGGGACGACTGGTTCGCCCGTTGTCAGTATAATGTGACCGGGTAAGATGTGTTGCTTGGTGTCTTCGGCGACATGTTTCACTGATATAGCACTATAAAAAAGGCAACAGTTCCACTATACAAGAAGACACAACATGAATATACCGCAGTCTCCCAAAACACACACCCAGCACAACATACACGCAGCGCACCGCATACATGGGAGGCCGGCCTTACATGACCATAGCTGTTGATAGGACGTTAATTAATCAAACAAACAAACTTTTTCTTATAAAATGTTTAACTTGCTGCCAAGTTCTTGTGTGTAAGATGTTAAATTCCTTTTTCTTAATCTCCTCACACTGCATTTTCCCTGGTAACTTTCCTTGCATAACCAAGTGTCCAAGATGTCACAGAACTGCACCTTGCTCTTCTATAGACCATTGTTTTGAAGCTGTATAATAAAAGACAATGATGTTAAAATCAAACTTTGCTAGTTCTAAGAAAACCAGTGTGCACAGGTTACAGTCAAATTTTTAAACTGCATGACCTCTCATTATGATCCAGAGAGACAATATTTAAGTCACCAGAAATCATTGTTCTATACATTTATGGACATGGAAATAATCATAATAACACTGCCTGCACCTGTACTTTACAGATTAAGGAGATGCTCCTTAGACATTATACATGCATTTTGTAAAACCACATTCAAATTTGCCAGTGTAAGACACATCCACTTCTCTAGATGTCAAATATGGTGGTACCATGCATTGTTTAATGGATCTATCTCAGAGATGAGCATTATATTATATTTTTCAATGTGCCTTTTATTCCCTTAGCTTAAAGTACAATCTTACATGTCATGGTACATTAGATAATTGAATTTGTACAGTGTTAATATGTGTGTAACTGTGGCAGATTATGTTATTAGTTAAAAAAAAGAATGAGTTTATCAGTATGTTTCTTCTCTTTAAGGACAGTTATATTAAACCCATCTGGTGCAATCCCTGCAGGTAGGGCGTTAGAATTGTACCTGCTGCCCCTATTGCATGATGGTAAAAGGCGACTAAATTTAGGATCTTATCTTTTCTCTTCTTCCTAACTGACTGTAACTTTCCTAATGCCTCCCTTGACACCGCCTCACTTTTGGCCATGAGTTGAGCGTACGCCCCTGTGAGGAAGACTCTGGGTTCTGTCCCCTGACCGAGACACACCAAAGTCTATAAAAGTGGTAGTTTCTGCTCCTGCTTAGCGCTCAGCAAAAAGGGAGTGGGACGACTGGTTCGCCCGTTGTCAGTATAATGTGACCGGGTGGGGTGTGTTGCTTGGTGTCTTTGGCGGCATGCTCCAGTGATATAGCACTATAAAAAGGGCAAATGTTCCACTATACAAGAAGACACAACATGAATATACCGCAGTCTCCCGAAACACGCACCTCGCACAACATACACACAACACACCGCATACATGGGAGGCCGTCCTTACATGACCATAGCTGTTACTAGGACGTTAATTAATCAAACAAACAAATGTGTGATTAACCTCTCTATTACGGATAGTTTTGACTGTATGCTATGCTTTGCAAAGTTACCTTGGTGTCTTTTTGGCACTTCTTTTTTATCAATACAGCGTTTTTCTGAAATAAGGAATTCCATATGTATTAACACATCTATATCCTCTGGTGGCATATTCCTGCCACCAGTAACTATTTAGCAAGATAATTATCTTGCCAAAATCATCACCATAAGTCGACTTATCGTGGCAATTATGTTGACTTGTCATGATAATTAAGATAACTTTTCTTGATGTTGTAAGTCAACATATCGTGGTAATAAAGTTGACTTATTATGTAAGTTATCTTGCCAAGGCGACATATTTCAATAAATATCTTTGTTCCTATGTAGATGTACTTTTTATGACACTTTGCAAGATATTTAATAGTCAAATAATTATGATAATTTTTGTGAGATAACTATAAAAAAAAGTTGCCTTAATTGTCATGGCAAGTCAACATACAAATATCACGATAAGTCAACTTAATTATTGCAGCAATTTGACCTTATTGACATGATAAGTTGACTTATTGTGATAAATTTTGCAAGATAATAATCCCACTAATTATTAATTGGTAGCAGGAACATGCCACTATAATATCCATGTATAAAATTAAATCTTTTGATTATCCAAACAAATACTTCATGTGGCAATTATGGCTACATGTTATCTACATAATTATATACTTACTACTAATGTCTACACCGAACCCTGTACAAACCGGACACTTGTCAAAATCGATTGCATTGTGTGGTCCCGGCATATTTCTTATAAAAAGTACCTAAAACATGTCTAATCCGGAACCTGTCTACTCTGAAAACCGGACATGTCTTTGTAATCTTACTTTTCCATTCTTTGTAAAATTAACTTGGACAAAGTGGCCACGATGTTTTCACAACACGGGACAATCAAAACAAAGACTGTCCATTCAAACCTTTTATTCAAAGCTCCCATCCGATCATGCTTGAGGCGCTGCAGTGGTTTACCGGTACGGCTATTATGGTTGAACGAGATAGTGCCAACTTTTCACTTGTAATTACAAGTTGTAAATGTATACTTTTCACGTAGAATGAATAATTATAACTCGCCCCCACTCCGTTCATATTATATTTTTGCCGTAGTTTACAATTGTAGGTCATTCCATAAATGAGGAACTTGTCTTAATTGGAGCACGAGACTTTCTAACCAGAATTATCATGGCGGCTAAATGAGCCGTGTAAGAAATGTCAGCCATTGAACTGTGCTTAGACATAATTTATATATGAAGGCGAGTAAATAAACGATCACTTTATGTTAGAAATGTATTTGATATACATTGTAGTTAAATTCACTTGACACACATCCTTTGGGATGTGGACGGAATCGTAGCTCTGATGACGATCGCGACCACCTGTCAGAAGTCTTCACGTCATTCAGAACTACGTCATCGATATTATAGATAACCATGACAAGATTCTAACCGCTATAAACTAGACACCTGTATTAAAAAAATTGACTGGTCCCATTTAACATCCAGTTTAAGCCTTTTAAAAAAATACTGTATTGCATTTTATAGTAAACCACTGTAACTATCAAAATGCAATTAATCAGTCAGAATTGCTTGCCATTATTACCTTTTTCTTCATATTCCCCAACATCAAAGATTTTTATATCAACATGACCTAGAAAACAAAAATAAAAAGGTTTTCATTTATGAAAATAATATAACTGAATTAAAGCATCAGATCATAAAACCACTTCAGAGTTAAAAATAAATCAGTTTATTATGGTACTTTTAAAGGGACATGAACCCAAAATAAGTTGTTTTGTATGCTTAGCTATGACTTTTAAGATGTGAAAAATATAGTAATATGGAATTCCCTTCATAAATATTTTATTTGACATAATTGAACAATTAATGAAACATATTATGTAGTAATGTATCTTAATAATCATAAATATGTATTTTATTCAAACTTACTCAATTTAACAGATTTACTTAGGTTCATGTCCCTTTAATACATTAAGTAAGTATCATTATTGTTTTACAACTTATAAAATCGTTGCCCCTATGCCAAATTATTACCCCACTGCCGTTGAAAAGGATAATTAAATATTAAGCAACATGATTTTTGTTTGATTAATTTACGTCCTATGGTCATGTAAGGACGCCCTCCTATGTATGCGGTGTGTTGCGTGTATGTTGTGCGTGTTTTGGGAGACTGTGCAAGTCAAGGCCAAATGTGAGGCGGTGCCAAGGGAGGCATTAGGAAAGATAAAGTCAGTTAGGAAATCTTCAATTCATGTTGCTTAATCTGCCCTGCAGGTAGGGCGTTAGAATTGTACCTGCTGCCCCTATTGCATGATGGTAAAAGGCGACTAAATTTAGGATCTTATCTTTTCTCTTCTTCCTAACTGACTGTAACTTTCCTAATGCCTCCCTTGACACCGCCTCGCTTTTGGCCATGAGTTGAGCGTACGCCCCTGTGAGGAAGACTCTGGGTTCTGTCCCCTGACCGAGACACACCAAAGTCTATAAAAGTGGTAGTTTCTGCTCCTGCTTAGCGCTCAGCGAAAAGGGAGTGGGACGACTGGTTCGCTCGTTGTCAGTATAATGTGACCGGGTGGGGTGTGTTGCTTAGTGTCTTCGGCGGCATGCTCCAGTGATATAGCACTATAAAATAGGCAAAAGTTTCACTATACAAGAAGACACAACATGAATATACCGCAGTCTCCCGAAACACGCACCTCGCACAACATACACGCAACACACCGCATACATGGGAGGCCGTCCTTACATGAGCATTGCTGTTAATAGGACGTAAATTAATCAAACAAACAAACAAACAAACTGTACAGGAAGACATTACAAGGGGCAGGAAGGGCGGGGCCCAATAGGGGAAATAGAGGTAAATCCTATAAATTGCTACTTGTCCTAGAGTTCTGCATTGATTGTAACCAAATTTGGCCACAAACATCCTTGGGGGAAGGGGAACAGAACCTGTATAAATTTTGGCTCTGACCCCTCAGGGGCAGGAGGGGCGGGGCCCAATAGGGAAATAAGAGGTAAATATTCAAATTCCTTCAGAAAAGAAACAATGCACCTATATTCAGAACATGACCTGACATTACAAACCAGGTGAGCGATACAGGCCCTCTGGGCCTCTTGTTTAGTTTAGTGAAGTTGTCAAACGTTATTCCTTATGTAGACTACAGACTAACAAAACACCTTTAATTCTCCCCTGGACCATACAATTTACATATAAATCCTTAGACTATTAACATGTGATCAATGGGTTCTTCTTAAGATGGTACACAAGTAATTTATTTGATGACTCGTTCACACTGTCTTGGAATTTCAATCTCCGCTCATGAGATAGTACCAGCCCCATTTGATCGAGTCTTGTTTGACCCTACATAAAACATTTCAAAGAAGGAAAATTGATATTAGTACAGCAAGGAGCAATGCCCTGCAGGTAGGGCGTTAGAATTGTACCTGCTGCCCATATTGCATGATCGTAAAAGGCGACTAAATTAAGGATCTTATCTTTTCCTTTCTTCCTAACTGACTTCATCTTTCCTAATGCCTCCCTTGGCACCGCCTCACTTTTGGCCTTGAGTTGAGCGTTCGCCCCTGTGAGGAAGGCTCTGGGCTCTGTCCCCTGGCCGAGGCACACCAAAGTCTATAAAAGTGGTAGTTTCTGCTCCTGCTTAGCGCTCAGCATACCGGGAGCGGGACGACTGGTTCGCCCGTTGTCAGTATAATGTGACCGGGTAAGATGTGTTGCTTGGTGTCTTCGGCGACATGTTTCAGTGATATAGCACTATAAAAAAGGCAACAGTTCCACTATACAAGAAGACACAACATGAATATACCGCAGTCTCCCAAAACACACACCCAGCACAACATACACGCAACACACCGCATACATGGGAGGCCGTCCTTAGATGACCATAGCTGTGTAGGACGTTAATTAATCAAGCAAAGCAAAAGCAAGGAGCATATAAAGTTATTATTTTATTATCAAATCTTTTCTCATTTCACCTTCATTTGGAATTAGTTTTGCTTTGTCCTGTTACAAATGTAGTTAGTACTAATTTGTACTTTCTGTTTGTCTTTTTTTGCATGGTTATCAATTGGATTTTTCCTCTTTTAATTTAATCATGATTGAAATAATAAAGTTATGTATATAGTTACGTTATAAAAAGATTTCAAACCTTTTATATATGTATTTGTATCGTTATAAATGTATATAAAAAGTAGTTCAGTTTCATTTAAATTGTCATTATTCATGACAATTAAACATAAAATGGATATAATGTATACATATCAAAAGTACCTATATTTTCAATATTCTATTCACATACCATTTGCTATTTCCTCCAGTAACAAAGCAAACGGCAACAACTGAAACCAAACAGCAACACTTAAAATATAACAGCAACATAACTTGGATAACAGCATTCAACTGTCTAAACTATCTACAATGGCTATCTATTCAACTATCTAAATTTAACTTCAAACGTAGAACAAAACTCTTCTGGTGTTAAAACACTTTCAAAGTTTTCTGGACATGGCTAAAAGTGCTTATGGAATTATTTTGTCGAATAAAAATGGAGATAAAAAAGAAGGATTTATAACGATATTTCATTTTCTTGTTACAACCTTAATTACAGTGAAATTCTCCCGGACAAAGCCATTGCAAAAGATCACTGGTTATTTGGTGAAGCAGAAATGCAGCCATGTCCTGAAGTTTTAAGAAATGTGTTTTCACCAACAAACACAAGCTTATAAAATGCTCAATTACCCTTTCATTAATACCACCCTTTATAGTAATTACGGTTGAGATGCGATAAAAAGCACTTAGATTGTTATACTGTTGTGCTTCAATAGAATTGAGTACCCAGCAGCAAGATATGGAATCACATCTTTATCTACCACACCATTGCCAGGAATTGTCATTCAGAGCGTGGCATCAAACAGATGGGGTACCCTTTAATAGAAGTTATGTGTTATAAGGCCAAAAAAAACATTCTTGTTTCCGGTAACACCCTTTGAAAATGAAGGGTCGATAAAGAAGTTTTTTTTTAATATTTTATCTCTTCATCCCAGTTTTTTGTAGTGAAAAACTGAAATAAACTTTATTTAACCTTATATGAACCATAGATTTGATTCCCAGGGAATTATTGGTGTCTTGAATTTACAGAATCTTTACCAAAATTCCTGATTTTGTCCAAAAACAAACAAAATTTAGGTTATTATTTGTTTGCTTGAGGACAAAACTGATAAAAAGTTTTTAAGAAGGCACTGATTTTACAGGGTCGGTCGGGTTACCGGAAACACAAATATTTTTTGTATGGACTGAATTGAACAAGATAAGATTGAAACGTTTCCATTAATGAATGGTTCTACTTTCAATATTTTCACTGAAAAACAACTTAATCATTTTTAAGATTTTGGAATTGATTTTTTTTGTATCATACAATAAATTCTACATTATCTGTCCTTATGTAACTTAGGAGATATCAGTTGATACATCATACACACATAATTATGTCCCACTAACGAAGTTGGGGGGACATATTGTTTTTGCTCCGTTTCTTCTTATTATTATTATAACAAGCTAACCGATATTTACATTATAATTCAATCAAATAGAAAATGTTGAGAAAATAAAACAATCCCGTGAGCCGGAGTCGAACCAGCGACCTAAGGATAGCTTAGAGTCTAACCACTACAGTCCTCCGCTATTTTTTTTTTATCTTTCAAAATAATCATTTAATGTTCCCAGCAAATAGGACCCTCGGGGTTGGGGCCCCGAAGGCTCCTCACATTTCATTTAATATAAACATTTGAAATCAATATATCACAGACTTTATAACGAATACATTCAATTTCTTTTCATTTGAAAAAATAATACAAAGACAATGAGTACAATAGTGTTGACTAGATATCTAAAACAAAGGAACTCAAATCATTAGAGTTTAAAGAAATATCACCACCTTTTAACAATGTATTATCTACAGCAATATACTTTTTGAATAACTGATATTTCTTTGCCGTTTGATAATAATGTCTAACATAATCAAAGTATTTTCTAATTGTATACTTAAAGAAAGTTTTCAAATTCAATTTTGACATATCACTAACTACTAAATTGCGTCTTTTAAATATGCAGAAACGAACTACTCCAAAAAAGAAGTTAATGAAATACGGATTAGTAAATTTGATCTTTCTTGTGAAACCCAGAAATACAAGACTTCCTAGAGAAATATCCGATAAGTAATTCTGATCAGCCTTTGAAAAAAGTTTCTTTGTTAATGTTTGGATATAAGCTAAAAACTCGGAAAGTTCTGAACAATCCAGAAACAAATGCTGTAAAGTTTCTGAATCAGTTTTACAAACTAGACATTGATCATTATTAACAGTGCCAATTTTCTTCAACTTTTCCATGGTAAATATAGTATTATGAACAATACGATAGTGAACATCAACAATATCACATGGTAAAAATGGCAAATACATTATTGCAAAGACTTGTGGTAGACTCATGCTATTAAAAACATTTGACCAATATTCAGTTGATTTTGGTCTTCTGAAAAATCGGCGAATAAAACACCCATATATATCTTTGGTAGTTTTTGGATAGAGCTGTACAGTAGTCCCATTACCATCCATATATTTAACGAAAGGTCTACAGTCAGTTCTTATATTGGTATGTTCATTGCTCAAAATAGCATCTTTATATTTAGCAGGAATCGAGTCCATGATAATTTTAAAATTTAAAATCATATCACTAGAAATATCAGGATTACTATCCCTAATAACATCAAGTATTGCATTTGAGGGAAGGAACTTAGATACAACTTCTAAAGTCAAATGTTTAACCTTAACTATACCAGCTTTAGCGAAACATTCAATAAAAATAGGTTTGTCATTGTTCAAAAATATTGGGTTGAAAAACAACGGCTGTTCATACACAAAAAAAGGTGTCCTCATTATAGAAGACCTCGTTAACAGACTGAAATACATACCAAGCCTTTAACATTTCGTGATAAACAATGGGTAAAGATCTAAGATACCTATTAGGAAACTTACAATAAATAACCTCAAAATCGAGACTTAAATTCAGAACTTTGTTTAAAAAAATACTGACCCGTACATTTCCAGACTGCTCTGCAAGAAGTATCTAACCACCTAAAAAGAAATTTTAATCTAAACGCTTTGAGTTTTAATTCAATATCGGGTATATTCAAACCACCATCTTTTCTTTTGCCAATTATAGTATCATATGCGACCAAATGCGCACTTTTATGCCACAAAAAATCAATACATAGTTTTTTAATTTCAGTAATAGCTGCCAGAGGTATTGTATGTGACGTTAGACAATACCAACATCTAGACATCAACAATGAATTAATTACAATAACTCTCTCTTGTATAGTTAACTGTCTCTAGGACCACATTTTCAAAATATTACTAATATTAGCAACTTTATTCTCCCAATTCTTTTCGTTGCATAAACGTAAATCTATACCAACATACACACCAAGAACACAAATAACATTTTCGCATAATTTTATTCGAAACTTATCAAGCTCATTTGGCGAAATATTACCTTGGCCACCACATAGAATTTCTGACTTATCTTTATTTATTTTGGCACCAGATCCCTTACTATAAGTTTCCAATAATTTGAAAACATGTTCAATACACATTTTATTTCCAAGTGTCATTGTTTGTTTGTTTGTTTGATTTATTAACGTCCTATTAACAGCTATGGTCATGTAAGGACGGCCTCCCATGTATGCGGTGTGTTGCGTGTATGTTGTGCGATGTGCGTGTTTTGGGAGACTGCGGTATGTTAGTGTTGTGTCTTCTTGTAATGTAAATTGGTATCATGGTTCCTAATACAAATTTTGAATCTAAAGTGTATCAACACGCGGACGATACTACTTTGACACTTGGAAATAAAATGTGTATTGAACATGTTTTCAAATTATTGGAAACTTATAGTAAGGGATCTGGTGCCAAAATAAATAAAGATAAGTCAGAAATTCTATGTGTTGGCCAAGGTAATATTTCGCCAAATGAGCTTGATAAGTTTCGTATAAAATTATGCGAAAATGTTATTTGTGTTCTTGGTGTGTATGTTGGTATAGATTTACGTTTATGCAACGAAAAGAATTGGGATAATAAAGTTGCTAATATTAGAAATATTTTGAAAATGTGGTCCCAGAGACAGTTAACTATACAAGGGAGAGCTATTGTAATTAATTCATTGTTGATGTCTAGATGTTGGTATTGTCTAACGTCACATACAATACCTCTTGCAGCTATTACTGAAATTAAGAAACTATGTATTGATTTTTTGTGGCATAAAAGTGCGCATTTGGTCGCTTATGATACTATTATTGGCAAAAGAAAAGATGGTGGTTTGAATATACCTGATATTGAATTAAAACTTAAAGCGTTTAGATTAAAATTTCTTTTAAGGTGGTTAGATACTTCTTGCAGAGCAGTCTGGAAATGTACGTGTCAGTATTTTTTTAACAAAGTTCTGAATTTATGTCTCGATTTTGAGGTTATTTATTGTAAGTTTCCTAATAAGTATCTTAGATCTTTACCCATTGTTTATCACGAAATGTTAAAGGCTTGGTATATCTTTCAGTCTGTTAATGATGTGTTTTATAATGAGAACACCTTTTTTGTGTATGAACAGCCGTTGTTTTTCAACCCAATATTTTTGAACAATGACAAACCTATTTTTATTGAATGTTTCGCTAAAGCTGGTATAGTTAAGGTTAAACATTTGACTTTAGAAGTTGTATCTAAGTTCCTTCACTCAAATGCAATACTTGATGTTATTAGGGATAGTAATCCTGATATTTCTAGTGATATGATTTTAAATTATTATAAAATTATCATGGACTCGATTCCTGCTAAATATAAAGATGTTATTTTGAGCAATGAACATACCAATATAAGAACTGACTGTAGACCTTTCGTTAAATATATGGATGGTAATGGGACTACTGTACAGCTCTATCCAAAAACTACCAAAGATATATATGGGTGTTTTATTCGCCGATTTTTCAGAAGACCAAAATCAACTGAATATTGGTCAAATGTTTTTAATAGCATGAGTCTACCACAAGTCTTTGCAATAATGTATTTGCCATTTTTACCATGTGATATTGTTGATGTTCACTATCGTATTGTTCATAATACTATATTTACCATGGAAAAGTTGAAGAAAAATTGGCACTGTTAATAATGATCAATGTCTAGTTTGTAAAACTGATTCAGAAACTTTACAGCATTTGTTTCTGGATTGTTCAGAACTTTCCGAGTTTTTAGCTTATATCCAAACATTAACAAAGAAACTTTTTTCAAAGGCTGATCAGAATTACTTATCGGATATTTCTCTAGGAAGTCTTGTATTTCTGGGTTTCACAAGAAAGATCAAATTTACTAATCCGTATTTCATTAACTTCTTTTTTGGAGTAGTTCGTTTCTGCATATTTAAAAGGCGCAATTTAGTAGTTAGTGATATGTCAAAATTGAATTTGAAAACTTTCTTTAAGTATACAATTAGAAAATACTTTGATTATGTTAGACATTATTATCAAACGGCAAAGAAATATCAGTTGTTCAAAAAGTATATTGCTGTAGATAATACATTGTTAAAAGGTGGTGATATTTCTTTAAACTCTAATGATTTGAGTTCCTTTGTTTTAGATATCTAGTCAACACTGTTGTACTCATTGTCTTTGTATTATTTTTTCAAATGAAAAGAAATTGAATGTATGCGTTATAAAGTCTGTGATATATTGATTTCAAATGTTTATATTAAATGAAATGTGAGGAGCCTTCGGGGCCCCAACCCCGGGGGTCCTATTTGCTGGGAACATTAAAAGATTATTTTTAAAGATAAAAAAAAGTAGCCTGTCACGCGGGAGACCGTGGGTTCGAATTCCCTCGGGATTTTATTTTTCAAAATTTCTATTTTTATTTTACATTATTTACACGCCTCACAGCCAAATCGACTATAAAAAATCGAACTCAATTCCATTAAAATCGATTATATTATTCAAACATCCTTCGCCCTTCTTACAGAGTTATTTTTCTAACCTGTACAATACAGCTTGCCGTACAGCTCGTGCCCGTTCAAACCAAACTTTTAAGATTATATATGCCGATAAAATTTATACTCATGAATTCAAAAAAGAGCTTTAATATCTTTATTCACCACCAATTATAGCTAACATTTTGAGAATACAATTACTTACAGGCATATATTTTGAATTTTACAAGGCACCAAATAAAAATGAAAACAATATGATTTTTGGCAGGTCTACACTGCAGTGAAAATGAGTACATACGCGATGACCAATTAAAGCAAGTTGTGGTCTACAATTTCATGTTTCACATTATTAACTGTGGTTATTATTAATTGTAAATTTAGATTTCTGCAAGGTGTGTTTCCATTCGAAAACATATGTAAGCATAAAACCGAGGAATTTTACATGCTTACTTAAGGCATAAACATGTTGTCTGTCAGTTCCTTTTCAAGATTTCCACAGCTTGATGCATTAAACCGTGGGTTGGTTTTTAGTAGAATTAATAAGAAACAACAACTTGTCAAATTGTTCCTCCCGGTTATGCCAATATATCTTTGAAAGCAATTGTGCGCAAACCTTGCTACTCATCTAATCCTCGTAGTATAGTGGTGAGTATCGCCCGCCTTGTCACGCCGGGAGACCCGGGGTTCCATATTCCCGACCTGGAGGATTTATCTTTTTTCAAAATTTTCTATTTTTATTTTAACATTTATTACATCCGCTCACAGACAAAATCGACTATGAAAAATCAAAAATCAATTCATTAAATCGATTATAATTCAAACATTCCTTCAGCCCTCTTTACGAAGTATTTTTCTAAAACCTTGTACAATACAGTTACCGTACAGCTCTGTGCCCGATTCAACCAAACTTTTAAGTTATATAATGCCGTAAATTTATACTCACGAATCAAAAAGAGCTTTAATATTTTATTTCTCAACCACAATTATAGCTAACATTTTTGAGAAATTACAATACTTACAGTGCCATAGATTTTAATTTTACTAAGCACAAATAAGAAACTGAAAACAATATGAATTTTGGCAGGTCTACACTGCAGTGAATTGAGTACATACGGCATGACCATTAAGCAAGTTGTGTCTAAAATTTCATTTCACATTATAACGTGTAAATTAGATTTTCTGCGAGGTGTGTTTCCATCGAAACATATATAAGGCATTAAAAACCCCGAGAATTTTACATTGCTATAAGGCATAATACATGTTTGTCTGTCAGTCCCTTTCAATGATTTCCCACAGCTTGTTCATTAAACCTTGTTGGTTTAGTAGATTAATAAGGAAAACAACAACTTGTCAAATTGTTCCCCGGTATATGGCCACATATATCTTTTAAAAGCAATTGTGGCGCAACCCTGCTATCATCTATCCTCCGGTGTATAGTAGGTGAGTATCCCCGCCTGTCACGCGGGAGACCGGGGTTCAATTCCCCGCCGGGGAGGATTTATTTTTCAAAATTTCTATTTTTATTTTACATATTTAATCTCCTCTTCTT
>SAYR01037151.1:22035-38070 GCA_004382745.1 Argopecten irradians irradians | reverse complement strand
GTATATATTTATTAATTTTATGTTTAATTTTTGCATTGGATATACTCTTTAACCATACAGCATACTTTGCAACTATCGTTTTGGATTATTAACATGTTAGGTATGGTACATATACATACTGTTTATTATATAAACTGTGACAAGGGAGGGGACAGGGAGGGTACATGTATTATATTTGTAGTTTTCAATATTATCTGTTTATCATTGAAAATGTTGACTTTATTTTGAATTAATCTATGTCATCAAGGTGTTCTACACCTTTAACATTTTTCTTGATTCCATATAGGGATTGGATTTCGTTTTTATGTTTTTACCATGCTTGTATGGAGCAATTTCCTCTAGAATATATTCTATAGGGCGCGTTAGCGGCCCCATATTGAAATATATTCTTAGAGGAATTGCTCCATACAAGCATGGTTAACATAAAAACGAAACCAATCCCTATATTTACACTCACGACGACTTTTATTTATATTTTATGCAATAAAATCGTCATTTGAAGTGACGTATTATTCAATAAAAGTCGCGTCAAAAGTGGGAGGAGCTTTACTCAATTGACAGCGAATGATGACGCTTCACGTAAGGTAGAATTATTCATCCGCGAAGCACAAAAAAAGTTCAATATTTTAGTGTAAAATAAACATGACAAACAAAGTAAATTTCAGTGATAATTTTTTTAAACAGATCAGAACTTTAAATATATATTCAATTTTGCTAAAAGTTAATATATAGCGTAATAACATAAAGAATTTGTACACGGCTATATGTGTGAACTCGGTGACCGTTATATTGTGCAGCGAGGCGAAGCTGACGCACGCTTACACACTTGAGTTTTGCGAAGTTGGCAAAACACCGATTTTCAAGTAAGCTCAATGTTTTGAGATGTCGTCTGACTTGACGATATTACATCCTTGGGAGCCATGTGATTAATATAATCTACGCTTAGATCAATATCGCCATCGATAGATGAAACAAATTCACTTGTGTTCGATGGATATGTACAATGTATTTGTGGTTGACGCGTAACTGTCAACACGTGGATTATTAGCGGTGCATGTTTTATAATACACATGATTAAATTCTCAAAGAACAAAGACAAGAAGATATGTTTTAACTGACCTCTATCAGAGGGTCTCACGCCCGTCCATCCCAAAGGCTCGATTGTAGGACGAACATAGGCACAGAGGTAATGTTTACATTTTGACAACCAATCAATTTTTAACACAAAATGAAAAGCACGTCGCCCCGGTCGGGATAATTTCCGTTTCTTCTTTATACAATTGTATTATTAAAAAAAGTTTGAATCATATATATAATATAAATCAAACATGTATATATTGTTATTATTTTTCCAAAAAATTCTATGAAAAAACAACAATATACACGTAATGTTGCGTCAAAATGTAAACAAAGCATGATCGTATCAAAATAGAAAGATGTGAAAATTTGGGCGAAAAGGAAGGCTCCGTTATGACGATATCGTAAAAAATGTTAAAATCACACCTGAACGGATTTGCCAAAGTCTCGCTTAAATCTCGTTTGTGGTTGTGACGTCACTGCAGGAACACGGCCGCCATTACACTATCTGTAGATCTAGCGTTACCGGGAGAATTTTCACTTTTGATCGCCGATGGAAGGTTCAGAAGATCAACGGAGCCCGTATGGCAGGAGATGTGTCGCTTGGGGATGCAGCAATACAACGAAGGATAATGTAAGCTTACACGTTTTCCCAATGAATAGACCTTCGATATTGAAGCTCTGGACTTCGTTTGTGAAAGTGAGGAGGAAAGACTGGGCAGGACCATCCAAACATTCCGTTCTGTGTAGCGCCCATTTTACAGAGGACAGCTATCCGATGAAATACCGTATTATGGAATCGATGGGTCAGTCTGTAAAGCGAAAGGATTTAGAGAAAGATGCCGTACCTACGATACATGTGTCGCTTTCGCCCTGTCCCTCGAGCTCTGTAGCTACCACCCCCAGTACTCCTGATATAGGCCAGAAGCGAGCTACAAGCGACTTGGAGACGACGCCTAGACGCACTGTTAAAAGACCTAGAACAGCCTTCATGAAAAGGGAAAACTTTAGGGTATGTGCATTCTACTATTTCATAATTTGTGAAATAATACTTTCTCGTTGATGTCATATTAATTTACTGTGTAGTGGACATGTAGTAGACTGCACTGTGTACATAACATGTGTAACGTTACATTTGTATATCACAAGTACATGTGTGCACATGTGCATGTGTGATAGCCATAATTATTACACAAAATCATATTGAAAGAATTCTCTTTACTTTAAAATATTCAAAACATTTTATTTTTATAATGGAAATTCTGTTGAATTTCACCAATGATTTTATTTAGTCATTTTAGAAATATTTAATTGTATAAAATATGTAATAATTAAAATGAGGTTTCTGTAAATAATTCATGTATGCACTACATTTGTTCTTCGTGTACACATGTCTCAAAGTCTGCTTGTTATAATTAAACATTTTGTAATAAATTTTTAATTGTATTATTCTTATGTAGGTAATCAAGGAATTTGACAAAATGGTGAAAGACCAGCAGACTCAGCAACTTATATGCCAACAAGAAAATCCTTCTGATGATATAGAGAAAGAGGTGAGAAATTTATATATATATAATACACAAATAAGATTGTACTGGGACCCAATGCAACCAGTAGTCGTGATTGTGTGCATATTCTACTGTGTATCCTGATTTCTGAATGTCTGGAGCTGCTGACGAGTAGTTGAGGCTGGTGTTGTGTTAATTAGGGTGGAAATGATATATATATGTTTCATGAAATGCAAACAATAAAAAAAATCCCAAATCATGACTACTGTTCCTTCACAAATACTGGTTGGGTTCAGTATATCAATCAAAAAATCATATTTTTGTCCCATAACTACAATGTAGTACATTTATGAAAATGCAGTATACTTTCTCATTTTGACTGTATATGAGATTTGTGAGATACATCTATCTTCTGATTTGTCAAATTGTTGATGAAATCATATAAGTAACTTTGGCATCACTATAATTTGTTAAAATGGAATTACCCTTTTGTAATAATCAATTTGATGATTAATGTCTACCAATATTAAATTTTAATTATGTGTTATTTATAATAATGTGTTATATACATTACACATACTATATATATATATATATATATAATATTTGGGTGATTATTACTTTCAGAATCAACCTCCACAGCCAGTCCTGAATGAAAATCCAGAAACTAGATCAGTCGGATGCCAGCTATCATACAAGAAACCACAGAGGAGGTCTCATTACACCCAGACAAAGTCTATTGGGAGAGATAAAGGTACCAGAGTTCACCTACAGTGTAGTTGACCTACGAATCCACCCACAGGCCATTTTGTAGGCCATATTTTTGTTTGTTTCATTGAACTTTTATTTCCATAAAAGTAGACTGAAAATATTTTTGACACACTGCCAATGATAAATTTTGTGGCTTGAATGATATATGTTTTTGTAGAATTATATAAATAATTAATTTTCTCTCTGTTTCTGGCTTTCTGATTGGCCTATTCATTTTTTTCATTCCACGCTGGGGAAAAAATCCGAGAATGGCGCGGAAACCCGACGTTATCGTGACGTCACAATAGAAACATTAACGTTGCGTATTGATTTGGAAAAATAATCCCTTGGAAAAAACCAATGTAATCATACGTGTAAACGTATTTCATTTTATAAAGTAGTCTGGAAAATTAATTATAAGCATTGAAGTCACTATTTTTTTAATTTCATAGTGACTTCAATGCTTTATTAATCAAATTAGTTCAAAATCTGTAAAGATGCTGCTCTTGTTTGTGTATATTATTAGAAAAAAATAATACTATTTTTCCATTTTTCTCAGTTTGTCAAACCACAGTTCCAAAGACTAGAGATATTGGTGTAACATGCCATATCATCCCAACTCCAGACCCGACTCCCAGACCTGCTACTGTGTCGTTACCAGAGCCCAGTCCCACTGACACTGACCCATGGTCCATTTATGATGAAGAGCCAGATAGAGAGTCTGATGTTTCATTCCATGAGTCCTCTATTAGCGAGATATCAGATAGTGACGATGACCAAGAAAGGTACATTTTTTCAAATATTTGGACAAATTTTTCATCTTTTTTTATATATATATTATGATTATTATTGTTTATTCGTTTGAAATCGTACTATGGATAAGAGTCTTGCAAAGAAGTTAAACCATTACAATACATGTCAGGTAATGCTATAGTGTTATTTTGTTCGGTTAAGAGAGATTTTGGTTTTGAAAAAGCAATTTAAAATTATTTCATGTATCAGGTATTTACATGTATTTAATGGGAGAAAAAACTTAAAGCATTATTTATCACATTTATTGAAAAAACATATTTCTTATCCTGAATTTGAGTAATTTATAAGAAATATTTATTTGTTTGCCAATGACATAAATATATTATATTAAGTCATATATGTAAACAATTTTATAAGTAGTTATTAAACAAATGAATCATAATGGTACAAAATCATATTTTGTAACAACATTATGAAATATTACATCTAAGGCACCTTGTAGTTTATCTTTTTTTTTTATTTAAATTAATCTTATAGTAGCTTAGATATATACCATTGTGATCAGATATAAACAAGTGTTACAAAATTATTAATTTCCTGTACTCTCTTTTTTATTTCAACAGACTCGACGAAAGGAAGTTCATCGTGTATGAGAAGAACTTAATGGAACTTTTCCACAACTGTCCAAGATGTGCAGGTGCTACAAATGGTTTTGTGAAGAGCGTGCGAGGATCACTTTTGATGGTGGAACAAGAATGTGGCCTTTGTAGCTTTCACAGAACTTGGGCAAGCCAACCAATGGTGGGGTCTATTCCAGCTGGAAACCTGGCCATCTCGTGTGCTTTGTTGTTTTCTGGATCTTTACCAACTAAACTACTGCGCTTCTTTGACTTCATGAACATTCCTATTATTTCGTACAGCACTTTCATGAACCATCAGCACTTCTATTTACAACCTACCATTGTGGAAGTATGGAAGGACCACCAGACTTCATATATACATGAGACCAGACAGACCGGTCTGCCAGTGTGTATTGGTGGTGATGGCAGAGCAGACACCCCTGGTCACTCTGCAAAGTTTGGCAGCTACAGTGTAATGGACCTAGACCAGGGCATTGTCATTGATGTTCAGTTGGTTCAGGTAAATATATAAACTACTTTAGTGTACTACTGTTAATTACCTTGGTAACAAGTCTAAGCAATATGCATTTAGATATTCATAACTTAGAAAGACCAACAAACTTGTTTTCTATTTTTGTTACAATTAGCATGTGAAGACTCCTCAATGTATTATACATACCATACCATATATATATATAAACTAAATTGCCTTTGATCAGTTTTTGGTCTGAAAGGAAAGAGTTTTGAAAAAGAAAATTTCCCAACAGCTCCATGATAATTTTTCGTGTAAATACACACATACATATCTAATAAAATGACTATTTAGTATTAATTGTATAACTACAAAATATGTATTATCTTCATTGTTTCAGAGTAATGAGGTAAAAAGTTCATACCACATGGAGAAAGAGGGGTTAGTGCGAAGCATCAATTATCTTCAAGGTGAAGGAGTCCGCATTGGAACAATTATTACTGACCGCCATGTACAGATAAAGAAGTGGATACGAGAGAATCTGTGTGAAACCAAACACAGTTTTGATGTGTGGCATGTGGCAAAAGGTATTGCTTAATATAAATATAATGATATAAAAATGTAAAATGTAAATTACTAAAATATATAATTGCTACACATATGTGTGTTTGTAATGTAAAGCTGCACATGTACATGGGAATCTAGACATTTACTTTGTTGAAATTGTCATCATGTCTATGTATGGTGATAGGGTCAGAAGAAACTTGGATTTTTCTATTGTTTGCACTCATTGTCCTCAACTGAGGACAATGATTCATTGGCGGAACAAGAATGTATTATTATTGTAATATTTAACACATTTTCTCTGACAAACCCAATTAAAACCTTCTAAACTTCCTAATTTCAGTTAACAATTAACTAATATTAATTATGTTTATGTTTCTAGGTTTGAAGAAGAAGTTAACTGCTCTATCAAAAGAGAAGGAGTGTGAAGCCCTGACAAGCTGGATACGCAGCATCACCAACCACCTGTATTGGGTTGCTGGGTCTACCCCTGATGGAGATGGACAGCTGATGTGGGAGAAATGGCAGAGTGTGGGAAATCACATCCAAAACATCCATAGTGGCCACGGAAGTCTGTTTCCAACATGCACACATGATGAATTGGACTCCAGTACAAGGAAAAAGAGATGGCTCAAACCAGGTATTAAAACTGTATACTGTGTTTGTGCTAAATAAAACAAAAGCCCCATAACATTTCAGATCATATGGTCTGCATAATGCTGGAGAAATGGCAAAGACCTAAATATTGTCATTGCATATTAACAGTACAAGTAACAGTTTGCATTATTTTTTCTCTCTGATCAATTCTACAAAATCAATGTTATGTAAATCACTGGCATAGAAACTGAAGTGCAGTAAGATGCTCAAATTTCCAACCATGATACTTGAGTAGAGCAAGTAACTTATTTTAGAAAGGTACTAATTCATTATTGTCTAAAATTGCCTGTTTCTGTTTTGATAGAAAGAACTTACTCTTTTCCTGCAATGTTGTATCTTACATGTCCAACTTATTATAAATCAAATTGTATTTTATGTCTCTTTTCATTATTTAGCAACGAAAGTCTGCGAGAAATTACAGACAGTGATATCATCTTGTCAGATGAAGAAAGACATTCCAATGCTATCTACATGTCAACAGACCTCGGAACTGGAAGCGTACCATTCCGTGATTAACCACTTTGCCCCAAAAATGATCGGGTTTTCATACCATGGCATGCACAGTCGGTAAGTTTCATAATGTATCATCTAATATTTCTGAGTTTATGTTTCACATAATGTATGTATTTTTCGCACAGTCATCCAAATTATTAATAAAAATTCACCAAAGATTTTAAATATATATGTGTGAAATTCCGCTAGAAAATTCTTTATAAACGAGAACCATGTAATTATTTTTATATAACATTGTTCACAGCATTTGATCAATCTTAAAAATTATGTCCTAATGTGTATTTTCAGACTTTTGCTTGCTGCCCTCCACTTTAATGAAAACTCGGCGAGGGACCAAGCTTCATTGCCAAATGGTGGAAGACAGTACAGAATAACCTTTCCGAAGCAAAAAAATGGCGAATATACTGTTCGACAAGTAAAGACAAAGTGCACATTTGGTGAGATGGAATTTATTTTTGAAATAATTAAAAATATTTATCTTTTTTGAATAATTCTTGTCCTAACAAATTAGAGGAAGATTGGTGATAAATATCTCTTGTTGAATCACCATAAATAAGTTTAACCTGTATTGTATTTATATAGAAAATATACAAAACAAATATTTCTCTTTCATTTAGGTCATTGCAAATTAAGCTAATAATATTTAAAACAACTTAACACGTATTCTCTTCATGTTATTATGTACATGCAATTATTCTACAAAAAGGTTTTATACAGTGATATTGCTCAAAACCCAAGTTGTTGGATGAATATGTAAAGTAACTTGTATACTATTTTTACAGGCTATGTGGACATCCTGACACAAACAGCTATGAATAAGGTTAAAGAAAGCTCCATGAATGCAAACAAATGGACCCTGGGAGAGGCACCACCTCCACTTTGCCAGGATTACTTACATCCGGAGAAGATGCAGGCCATAGCATCATTCCGATCTAGGTTCGGCCAGGATTGTTAGGATAGCGGATGTAGTGTTTTCCTCATAATATTGAAAGAACTTTGTTTGAATAACTGTTCTTTGTAAAAGACAAATTCATTAGCTTATTTGTAAACAATTTTAATTTTATATCACATAAAATCAACATTCTACGCTAATTTTAGACATAATACTACATTCAGATCATCTTATTTTAAATGGAAACACTCATTGCACACTTGGTCAAAATAGTTAATGTGGCTTGGAGCCAACGTATTGTCCATCTGCTGAGGGGAAAGCCTGTCGAATCATGGAAACCGCACATGATGGAATCGGAACACGGACGTGTCTTCCTAACCATCCCCAGCACCATCTCACAAGCTGTCTGTATGCGATGTATCTGTTTTTTCTGCAAATAATAAAATCTTATTAAAAATTGAGAACTGTTTGTCCATCCAGTAAAGTGCTTCTTGTTAAATAATATTTGTTATGTAATAAATGATTATTTGTTATGTAATAAATGATCTATCTTAGTATCAGTTGTTTGTAAGTTTATTAGAATATACACTCATACACTGGATATATTTATTTATATACTGGTGTCATACCATCTTATCAACTTCTTGAGAATAGAATTTGAAGAACTTACTCATTAGATTCACCTTCAATATCGCCATGATGCTGTCTGTAGCCATAGTACGCTGTTCTCAACACCTGCAGATCTAAGCATACACTCTGGAACCCCTGTGTTGTTGAAATACATTGGTCACCTTGGTATTCTTCCAACATAGTTCTTATTTCTGCAATTTCCTGGCAGCAGACAGACTCCCTTTCTGTTGACATCTGGGAACAACACTGACATGTACACCTAGGTTAAAAAAAATGTTGTTATCTATTGTAGAACATAATGGTTTTATAAGAGTAAAACAGTTAACAATATACGTATTTTGATTAACACAAAGAAAACATCACCAAATAAAAACCGTAGTCAAATGTTTTCCCAAAAAGGGAAAGATTTGGATTTAGGATCTAACATAATATATTCCTATTCAAAAGAATAATTTAATGGACAGTCAGGTTTGCGTTGGTAACAGGTAGGCTGAGATAAGACATTTTAAGCAATCAATAGAAGTATATATGAAAGCGTTACAAAAGTGCAAGCAATAGTGCTAAATAGCCATAGTTTACCAAGACACCCGACGAAGTCACAACCACAATTGTGCTTTACATATAATAGGATATATATATATATAGTATAGCTTATCCACATATGATGGAAAATTTTCCAATGCCATCAGTCTATTCTGCATGTTTGTCAAAACAGAACAAATGAACATTTTAGCTCACCTGGCCCGAAGGGCCGTGAGCTATGTATGGCGCGGCGTCCATCGTCGTCCGTCGTGTCAACAGTATCTTTAAATCGACTATGTCATAGAGTTCTGCTGGTTGCTACCAAATTTGGACAAAAATCCTTGGGGAAGGAGAACAAAAGAACTTGTTGAAATTTTGCTCTGGCCTCTCGGACAGGAGGGGTGGGCCCAATAGGGGAAATTGAGGTAAATCCTTTAAATGCTACTTTCATAGAGTTCTACATGGATTGGTAACCAAATTTGGCACAAACATCCTTGGGGGAACGGGAACAGAATTGTAAAATTTTGGCTCTGGCCCCCGGGGCAGGAGGGCGGGCCAATAGGGAAATTTGATGTTAATATTCAAATTCCTTCAGAAAAGAAACAAATGAACCTTTATTCCAGACATTACTTTGCATACAAACCAGGTGAGCGATACAGGCCCTCTGGGCCTCTTTGTTGAATAAATACATGCAACATTTAAAAACTTTCTGATCTCATGGCAGTGGAAACTTGAACTACCTTATCCTGCTATATCCAGTAACAAAAAAATCAGGATTGATAAGACATTTCTTCACAACAAAACCTATCATCCCAAACCACATCATACATAAAATTAGAGGATCAGAGTTTTCAGTGCCATGTCAGACAATCAGATTAACTCTGTTCCTAAGATGTTGGGACAGAACCCATTAACCAAGTTTTACAGAACTGTTTATGAGGGTGGGTCCCAACACTGAGGGAAAGGTTTGCCTCTGACTGACATGGCATTAAACAATTGTTTTGTTACCTTGAAGAAAACATATGTAAAGCTATTAAGGTCAATGCAGCTGCATTATTGAGAAAGAGGTTCATTGAAAAATATTTGCTTCAACACGCGGACACATCTTGTGTTTATCAACATCAAACACATGCAAAAATTCACCGCTGATCAGCAGTCAAAATGTTACTGATCAATAGTTTCTCTGAGGATTTGTACATTTGAAATGATATTCAAGCAATTTCCCTGTAAAACTGCAGATTACAACCATATTATATAGATTCAGGTAACAAAAAGTTTTGTTTAAGATGATAGTATGTATACATTTTGTATATTTACATAATACTTTAAGGCTTTATAAATCAATTATTAGATCATGAAAACTCTTCCTATTTTCTTCATCATAATTTTGACATTTCCTTTCTGTTATAACACAAACATACTTTACTTTACTGAATGCTGATGGCGATCTCGTACTGCGTCCAAGTATCAACCAGCTCACTGGTCAATCTTGCTCGGAAATGTCTTTTAAGTAAAAAAAAATTAAAATAAATAAAAATTAACAAATATCATTTAATACTTATATTTTTAGACCCATCATTATAACGATGTCTTTTCAATTTCATAAACTTTATGATTCAAAAGCCAATGTTCAGTATCTTCTTAACTAGAAATTTCATCATAATTGTTATATACATGTTTTACAATGGTGAACTAAAAAGATATTGGGTCAACGATAAAAAACATAGCAGTCTAAACTATTTCTGGTAATAAGATAACAGATATCCGAGTTTGACGGTCTGACAGACATGTCCGTCAAAATTTGCTCAGACTGCCTATTTTAATACGGTCCGGACGAACCGTCTCTGTAGATAGGAAAATGAGTCGAGGTCGTAAGCCAATGGCGTCTCTTAAGTATAAGTGCGGGTGCCGAACCTCGCAAAAAATGTAAAAACTCTAAAATAATCATGAAAACAGTGCTGATTACTAATAGCAGGGAGTTTTGGTTTTTTTTTAATTTTTTTTTCAAAAATTCACATTAATGTTCGGGCCTGGCTAACTCAACAGTCTTGCAGTCCGAATGTCCGGCCATTTTTTTTTTTAACTTTTCACAATGTCTGAGATAGGAATGATGTGAAATGACGGAACTGTCATTACAAGCAAAACCTTCGTCCAATAACAGACATTTTTAAAGACCCCAAATAATTCTGTATCTCATCACCTGTAAAACACTGATATGGCTTTCCACATTGTCATTGGCTATAAATATCAGGTTGCTCACTTTTAACGGTAATTAGTCTTTTCATTTATGGTTTACTTATCGATTAATCAAGTAGATTTGATGTAAGTGATTAATTCATTTACATTGCTAATATATACAAGTCAGCTACTTACTTGGTTCAACCCGTGGTGAGATGACCACCTCCTAAGTGCCTCTGGTGAGCTCCCGGAGGCTTCCTCAGTAGCTGGCAACCTGGTTGGAGTAAGCCGTTCCGTCACTTGACTTTTTTTTCACCAGCTCTCGCCCAGTCGGTCAAACATCAGTATGTAGTCCTGAAACGAAAATCAGTTCAAATGCATACAAACGTAAACATAACTATGAGGGTTTTAAAAGGACGTTAACTTTTGATTATACTATTTGGAATAACAAAATAGCATTTATTTAAATGTAAGAGGCTACCACAAATATCATACGCAGACATTCAGTTATCTCCCTTGTTGGAAGAGTATCCGCGCGACGAAAACTCGACAATAAATTTTTTCTAGGGAAGTAGAAGTTAATGCTCACAAAGCATGATTCATCACATAATTACCTATCGCGCAAGGTAGATAAACTCTGTATTATGCATACAGAAATTACTAACAACAGAAAGCTATAATCTTAATTATAAGCTCAATACAATGTAATCATACAAATTGCCTAGTGTATGTGGCATACCAAAATTTAATGTGAACTGATTTATTTACCTTGAAAGCAGTTTTGATGCGTTTTGGGATTCCAGCCTGTTCCTGCTCCTGCTTATGATCCCCACAGAACCAACCAACATATCCTGACATTCTCTGCCAGACACCGAACCTACGGCCCCTGATCTTTCCATCTGCAGAGCATATTCCACCTGCCAAATAATCGATTATCAAATAAGCATGAATTTTTAATTCTGGTAAGATGAATCAAAGAAAACAAATCATCACAATAAAACTGGTCTGTTCAGCAATGTGTTGAATATTTGTGTGACCACATGATTAATCAATTTAACAGTAATAAACGCGAATTCATTTTGTCACAGGAAATATAGGACCGGCCTTGGGAAACCAGAACTTGCTATAACTAATCCAAACTGCAATACTTTAGCTGTTTTGATTAATATAGCATTACATGATAACGTCTAAACCAACCTGGTATAACCGGAAAACTTGTCCTATACCGATTATTTGTTGTTCCCCGCAATTTCTAATAACTATAGTACCCAAAACCTGCATAATCCCGGAACCTTTAACTCTGAAAACGGAACTGTCATAGGTTATGTTATTTACCTTCTTTTGTAAAATGAACTTGCAAAACCGCAGCAATGTTTTTCATGGACTGATCATGGGCGCTAGGGAATTTACCTTACGGTTATACTAAGGGCTAGATAGTGACCACTTTTCATTTTTCATTCGACGGGTTTTGTTACATGTCATTGTATGTGAATACTTTTTACGGTCAAATGTCTAAAAAACTACAATAACTTCTGAAGAGTTATTTGAATGTAGCCACACCAAGAAAATGGACGTACATTGTACAATCTCAGAAACCAAGAAAAACCTAGGATGTGAATTCTGTGTTCTTACCATGTATATATGTGAGAAAAATTGTTGTGCTGTACAAAAAAAATCTTCTGATGATTTCCATGTCAACATATTGTGAAATAGGTTATATCCTCTACAAACCGGACCACCTGTATAAACCGAACAAAATACTGGTCCATACATCCGTTAGACAAGTTTAAAATTGTATATTTTTTATAACGTTTGAAAATACTTGTATGTTACTTAAAGATATCTAAAACAAACAATTTTGGAATGGAAAATTTGACCCAAGGACATCCTTTTCATCAGCCACTTCTCCTCTCTAGGAATACCTAGCTAAAGCCTCTCTCCTGACCTCTCCTAGAGAGAGCGGGAGGTGACCATGCGGTTTCTCTAACCCTGCAATTCTGCTTCTGCAGAGCCGTGAGTATTCAGCTCCCCAGCTTGTTTTCCTGAATTCTGGATACTGGGCCTCCCATTATTCTGTGATTAACATAAACACACAATTACAGTGGAACACCAACTACAAAAACATACATTTGTTATCATTAATAAACCGGAAATTTTAAAGTTATATATATTTCATTTCATAGAATTTAATGAATACGAGTTCGAAAAATTTTAATTTTGTGAGCCTTGGCGAGAGGAAGTTTCATAAATATCTCATATGAAAATTACGACAGAATTAAGATACTTTTATCACATTCCTACATCAAAGTATGTCCAAATGTATTACCCAAAATCCAACAGAGGCTGCCATTTTGTCCCTGCCATCCTCGTAATTCTTTAGCCACGTCTTTTATTGTTTCTGTTTGACGTCACATTGAATTGTACCGATTAAAACACCCCAGGTCATTATTACAGACTAGTTGAATGCGCAAAAAATATTACGCTGGCAAAATTACTGGATATCAGGCGATTATTGATAAAAATGCATACTTTTGATGCCAACAGATATTTCTGACAATAGGATAATTTTTTATGTCATAACTAGATTCAATACTGGGCGTAAAAAAGCATCATGTATATCTGTATTATTTATTTAACAGTAAGACTTGAATACTTTAATGAACGTGAAGTGATGGAGGTGGGTCCTGACGAGGTCAGACTGACCAGTGAACAACTCTGCAGCGCGTATGAACCGAACATAATTACAATACAACAATAAATACGTGAAAAACATACTACAAACAACATGGTAATCATCTGAAATGATTATTTTGTTAGTTATAAAGAGCATACTTTTGATGTCAAAACAGGCGTTTTTCTAACACAAGATAATTTTTCTATGTAATACGTGATTCTATTGACTGGGCGTATAACATTCTATATCTATTCACTTAGATCAAAATACTTTAGCAATGAACGTAAGTGATGGCAAATGGTTCCTGACGAGGCCTCAGACTGGACCAGGAGACTGGGCAGGAGACAACTCTGGCAGGCGCTGTATGACCGAAACATAATTAAGTACAACATACTAAATCAAAAAAACATACTGAAATATATTTTGATGTCAACACTATGTTACACATGTTTCTGACAATAGGATAATCTTCTTTATTATAGTCATAATAAATTAATACTGGGTGAGCATCTTACATATTTATTTCACTTAAGACTTGAAATACTACAAGATGTGAAGTATGCGAGATAGAACCGTAGTGAACAGAGACAACTCACAGGCACTGTTATGTCTGTACATAAACACAATGTAACTTAAGTCGAATCCATTGCAGTTGCATTTGCCGAAGCATGTCAAACATTAGATAACACGGATGCTTACATCCAAACACTACACGTCTGTAAACGCTTGAAAATGCGTGACTAAAGCAGACGGAACTTCATGATTAGCTTGTACAACAATTTTTACGACGAAAGTCACAAATCGCAGACAATCTTTTTGAATTTTTTCTATCAATAGGACAATTTGAAATTAAATTGGGCTGCTAAAAAGTAATAGGGCTTTTTCTAGCCGCCTTAAAATGATAGTAGAATAGCCCTATAAATGTATAAAAAAATAATATAAATGTCCAGTCATATATAATATACAATAATAATTACTAGAGGTATGCTCTCCGGTGTCAACAACGAACTCGAGGCAAGGGCAAATCATCATGTCGCCCAATTCACAGAGCCATTAATTGTTTTATTATATGAATATTTCAGTTTCTGTCGAATTGAGACTTATAATATTGAAACTGCTAAAATTATCTGTTCATCAGTCTTCACACACATAACAAATGGTAAGGTAGCTGATACATGTCCATATGTTTTAAAAAAGAAAAAAATAATACAAACATTCAAGTATTAAAGAGTATATCCAGTGTACATTACCGTTTTTGTTTTGTATCAGTCATATTTAAACTAAGAAGAAGTCGAAAACCGCGTCGAAATCGGTACAAGAATAACAAAGTTACGGCGCGTTGAAATCCAAGCTTTTACCTGAGAAACAAACCGCAATCAAGCTTCTAAGCGACTCGCTCCGTTTTGGGGCCCGATAAGCTGTGACGTCACTGCGGTAATCCACACGATTAGGCAATATGGCGGAAAGTGTAAACAGAGGCGAATTTGAAGGAAGCGACGACGATATTGACTTGCATATGTCAGATGGTTCATCATCGTTTGGTGATATTAGTGATGAACATGCTGTAGGTATCCAGCCTTATTTGTTTGAGCCAGAAACATCGACAGAGGAATCTGACAACGAAGCCGAAGATACCCAAGCCCAACTACGCGTTGGAAATACCGACTGGTAGGCATATCTTCCTGTA
Organism: Argopecten irradians irradians; assembly: GCA_004382745.1. Classification (NCBI taxonomy): domain Eukaryota; kingdom Metazoa; phylum Mollusca; class Bivalvia; order Pectinida; family Pectinidae; genus Argopecten; species Argopecten irradians. The sequence continues at coordinate 22,573 of SAYR01037151.1, read as the reverse complement.
ACGTGATTCGTAGTACCAGATATTGCTGATGGCAATTTGAATTTACGACAGTGAGCACAGTTGATATTTTTTTGAGAAAAATATATAATTGTTTTCAACTCAGTCGAACAATTAAGTGACATTCTCTTTTTGGATGTAAAAAATAAACCGACATCTATTCGAAATCAACTTGACCAAAAATCATAACGATCTTTTCAAAAGTGAACTGTACCGTATTTATTTTGTCGGCAAAATCAATGACTACAAATCTAGAATCCCCATCAAAAATTAACTTCAGTACATTGGTATATGTAATAAACTTATGATATCCAATCCATCAAACAATATAGACGATTATTTTGTGGAGTAAATTGTCAGAGCAGGTATAGGTTGTGCTGGAGTTGAATTTGTATGCGGTGAAAGTGGTATTTCCTCAATCTAAATTAAAGTATATTATGCTGATTTCCTTATATTTATTGCAAAATGAATATCAGTGTACTTGACACTTGTTCTTCTTCTTTAGGCAAAGCTGAAATCTCTTTTTTATCATGAACTGTTC
>SAYR01037151.1:0-22010 GCA_004382745.1 Argopecten irradians irradians | reverse complement strand
ACTGGATATGTTTATTTATATACTGGTGTCATACCATCTTATCAACTTCTTGAGAATAGAATTTGAAGAACTTACTCATTAGATTCACCTTCAATATCGCCATGATGCTGTCTGTAGCCATAGTACGCTGTTCTCAACACCTGCAGATCTAAGCATACACTCTGGAACCCCTGTGTTGTTGAAATACATTGGTCACCTGGGTATTCTTCCAACATAGTTCTTATTTCTGCAATTTCCTGGCAGCAGACAGACTCCCTTTCTGTTGACATCTGGGAACAACACTGACATGTACACCTAGGTTAAAAAAAAGAACAGTTCATGATAAAAAATGAGATTTCAGCTTTGCCTCAAAGAAAGAAGAACAAGTGTCAAGTACACTGATATTCATTTTGCAATAAATATAAAGGAAATCAGCATAATATACTTTAATTTAGATTGAGGAAATACCACTTTCACCGCATACAAATTCAACTCCAGCACAACCTATACCTGCTCTGACAATTTACTCCACAAAATAATCGTCTATATTGTTTGATGGATTGGATATCATAAGTTTATTACATAAACCAATGTACTGAAGTTAATTTTTGATGGGGATTCTAGATTTGTAGTCATTGATTTTGCCGACAAAATAAATACGGTACAGTTCACTTTTGAAAAGATCGTTATGATTTTTGGTCAAGTTGATTTCGAATAGATGTCGGTTTATTTTTTACATCCAAAGAAGAGAATGTCACTTATGTCGATGAGTTGAAAAACAATTATATATTTTCTCAAAAAAATATCAACTGTGCTCACTGTCGGTAAATTCAAATTGCCATCACCAATATCTGGTACTACAATCACGTTACAGGAAGATATGCCTACCAGTCGGTATTTCCAACGCGTAGTTGGGCTTGGGTATCTTCGGCTTCGTTGTCAGATTCCTCTGTCGATGTTTCTAGCTCAAACAAATAAGGCTGGATACCTACAGCATGTTCATCACTAATATCACCAAACGATGATGAACCATCTGACATATGCAAGTCAATATCGTCGTCGCTTCCTTCAAATTCGCCTCTGTTTACACTTTCCGCCATATTGCCTAATCGTGTGGATTACCGCAGTGACGTCACAGCTTATCGGGCCCCAAAACGGAGCGAGTCGCTTAGAAGCTTGATTGCGGTTTGTTTCTCAGGTAAAAGCTTGGATTTCAACGCGCCGTAACTTTGTTATTCTTGTACCGATTTCGACGCGGTTTTCGACTTCTTCTTAGTTTAAATATGACTGATACAAAACAAAAACGGTAATGTACACTGGATATACTCTTTAATACTTGAATGTTTTGTGATATTTTTTTCATTTTTTAAACATATGGTACATGTATCCTGCTACCTACCATTTGTTAGTGTGTGTGAAGACTGATGAAACAGATAATTTTAGCAGTTTCAATAAGTCTCAATTTGGACAGAAACTGAAATATTCATATAATAAAACAATTAATGGCTCTGTGATGGGGCGACATGATGATTTGCCCTTGCCTCGAGTCGTCGTGACACCAGAGAGCATACCTCTAGTATATGATTATTGTATATTATATATGACTGGACATTTTATTATTTTTTTATACATTTATGAGGCTGATTCTACTATCATTTTAAGGCGGCTAGAAAAGCCCTATTACTCTTTTAGCAGCCCAATTTAATTTCAAATTGTCTTATTGATAGAAAAAATTTCAAAAAGATTGTCTGCGATTTGTGACTTTCGTCGTAAAAATGTTGTACAAGCTAATCATGAAGTTCCGTCTCTTTAGTCACGCCATTTCAAGCGTTTACATGACGTGTAGTGATTGGATGTAAGCATCTGTGTTATCTAAATGTTTGAACATGCTTGGCAATGCAACATTGTCAATGGATTTCCGATTAAGTTGTTGTGTTTATGTTACAGATCATACAGTGCCTGTGGAGTTGTCTCTTTGTCGACGTACAGGTTCCATCTGTCATTACTTCACATTCAGTATTTCAAGTCTTAAGTGAAATAAATATGTAGATGCTTTCACCCAGTATTGAATTTAGTTATGACATAATAAGAAGATTATCCTATTGTCAGAAACATAGTGTTGACATCAAAAATATAATTTCAGTATGTTTTGATAGTATGTTGTATGTAATTATGTTTCGGTTCATACAGCGCCTGCAGAGTTGTCTCCTGCCCAGTCTCCTGGTCAGTCTGAGCCTCGTCAGGACCCATTTGTCATTACTTCACGTTCATGTAAGTATTTTGAGTCTTAAGTGAAATAGATATAGAGATGTTATAACGCCCAGTATAGAATCACGTTATGACATAGAAAATTATCCTTGTGTTAGAAAAACCCTGTTTTGACATCAAAAGTATGCTTTTATAACTACAAAAATATCATTTCAGATGATACCATGTATGTTTTGGTAGTATGTTTTCACTGTATTTATGTTGTATGTAATTATGTTTCGGTTCATACAGCGCCTGCAGAGTTGTCTCCTGGTCAGTCTGAGCCTCGTCAGGACCCACCTGCCATCACTTCACGTTCATGTAAGTATTTCAAGTGTTATGTTAAATAAATACAGATATACATAGATGCTTTTTACGCCCAGTATTGAATCTAGTTATGACATAAAAAATTATCCTATTGTCAGAAATATCCTGTTTTGGCATCAAAAGTATGCATTTTTATCACATAATCTGCCTGATATCCAGTGATTTTGCCCGCGTAATATTTTTGCGCATGTCACTAGTGTAATATGACCTGGGGTGATTTTAATCGGCTACAAATTCATTGTGACGTCAAACAGAAACAATAAAATGACGTGGCGTAAGAATTACGAGGATGGCAGGACAAAATGGCAGCCTCTGCTGGATTTTGGGAATACATTTGGACATACTTTGTTATGTAGGAATGTGATAAAAAGTATCTTAAATTTGTGGTAATTTCATATGAGATATTATGAAACTCCTCTCGCCAAGGCTCACAAAAATTAAAATTTTTAGACTCGTATCATAAAATCTCCTATGAAATGAACATATACATAACTTCAAAAATATTATTTAGATGATAACATGTATGTTTTCGTTGTGTGTTTCCACTGTAATTGTTGTGTTTATGTTAATCACAGAATAATGGGAGGCCCCAGGTATCCAGAATTCAGGAAAACCAAGGCTGGGGAGCTGATACTCACGGACTCTGCAGAAGGCAGAATTGCAGGGTTAGAGAAACCAGCATGGTCACCTCCGCTCTCTCTAGGAGAGGTCAGGAGAGAGGCTTTAGATAGGGTCATCGCTAGACAGGGAGAAGTGGCTGATGAAAAGGATGTCCTTGGTAAATTTTCATTCACAAATTGTTGTTTAGATATTTTAAGTATACATACAAGTATTTCAAACGGTTATAAAACATATACAGTATAACTTGTCTAAACCGGATGTGAATGGGACCAGTATATTTGTTCGGTTTATACAGGTGTCCGGTTTGTAGAGGATATAACCTTATCACAATATGTTCACATGGAAATCATCAGAAGATTTTTTTTGTTACAGCACAAACATTTATTCTCACATATGTACATGGTAGAACACAGAATTCCATCCTAAGTTTTCTTGGTTTCTGAGGTGTACATGTACGATCCATTTCTCTTGGTGTGCTACATTCAAATGAACTCTCAGAAGTTATGTGTATGTTTTATTGTTAGAATTGACCGTGAAAAGTATTCACAAATACAATGTACATGTAACAAAACCGTCGAATGAAAAATGAAAAGTGGTCACTATCTAGCCCTTAGTATACCGGTACAGGTAAATTCCCTTAGGCGCCCCATGATCAGTCCCATGTGAAAACATTGCTGCCGGTTTGCCCAAGTTAATTTTACAAAGAAAGGTTAAGTAACATTACCTAGACAGTTCCGGTTTTCAGAGAAGACAGGTTCCGGATTATGCAGGTTTTGGGTACTATAGTTTATTAAGAAATTTGCGGGGACCAAACAAATTAATCGGTATAGACAAGTTTCCGGTTTATACAGGGTTTGGTTTAGACAAGTTATACTGTATGTATATTATCAAACAGCTAAAGTATGCAGTTTAGGGATTATATAGCAAGTTTCTGGTTTCCCAAGGCCTGTCTATTTCCTGTGACAAAATGAATCTCGCGTTTATTACTGTTAAATTGATTAATCATGTGTCGCACAATATTCAACACATTGCTGAACAGACCAGTTATATGTGATGATTTGTTTTCTTTTGATTCATCTTACCAGAATGTAACCAAATTCAGTGCTTATTTGATAATGATTATTTGGCAGGTGAATATGCTCTGCAGAGTGGAAAGTACAGGGGGCGTAGGTTCCGGTGGCTGGCAGAGAATGTACCAGGATATGTTGGTTGGTTTGTTGGGGAGATCATGAAGGAGGAGCAGGAACAGGCTGGAATCCCAACACGGTCAATCAAAACTGCTTTCAAGGTAAATAAATCAGGTTCACATTAAATGTTTATGCCACAACACTAAGGCAATTTGCATGATACATTGTATTGAGCTTAAATTAAGATTCATAGCTTTCTGTTGTTAGTATTCTGTATGCATAATACAGAGTTATCTACCTTTGCGGATAGGTATTAATTGTGAAATCATGCATTTGTGAGCATAACATTCTACTTCCCAGAAAAAAATTATGCGAGTTTCGTTGAGGGGGATACCTCTCCACAAGGGAGATAACTGTAATGTCTGGTATGATATTTGTGTTAGCTCTCTTACATAAAGTAAATGCTATTATGTTATTCCAATAGTATAATCAAAGTAACGTCTTTTGAAAACCTCAATAAAGTTATGTTTACGTTTGTATGCATTTGGAACTGATTTCGTTTTCAGGACTACATACTGATGTTTGACGACGGGCGAGAGCTGGTGAAAAAAAAGTCAAGTGAACGGGGACGGCTTACTCCAAGCCAGGTTAGCCAGCTACTGAGGAAGCCTCCGGGTGCTCACCAGAGGCTACTTAGGAGGTGGTCATCTCCACCACGGGTTGAACCAAGTAAGTAGCTGACTTGTATATATGTAAGCATATGATAAATGAATTATCACTTACATCAAATCTACTTGATTAATCGATAAGTAAACCATAAATGAAAATGACAATTACGTTTAAAGTGAGGCAAACCTGATTTTGTATAGGCCACATGACCATTGGGAAGCCATATCAGTGTTTTACAGGGGTGATGAGATACAGAAATATATAGGGTCTTTGAAAAATGTTGTAATGGACGAGGTTTTGCCTGTAATGACAATATCCCATCATTTCACATCATGTCCTATTTCAGACATTGTGAAAGTTAAAAAAATGGCCGGACTTTCGGACTGGCAAGGACTGCGAGTTAGCCGGGCCGAACATTAATGTGAATTTTGGAATTAAACATAACTTCCTGCTATTAGTATCTAGGCAGCTGTTTTCATGATTATTTTATGCAGTTTACATTTTTGCGAGGTTCGGCACCCGCATTATACTTAAGAGACGCCATTGCTACCGACCTCATTTCTACCAGACGGTCGGTCCGGACCGGATATTAAAATAGGCAGTCTGAGTCAAATTTTGACGGACATGTCTGTCAGACCCTCAAATTTCGCGATATCTGCTATCTTGATTACCAAATAGATTCTAGACTGCTATGTTTTTATCGTTGACCCAATATCTTTTTGTATCACCATTGTAAAACATGTATATAACTAATTATGATGAATTTCTAGTTACAGAAGATACTGAACATTGCTTTATGAATCATTAAGTTTATGAAATTTGAAAAAGACACCTTTATAATGATGGGTCTAAAAATATAATGTATTAAATGCATCATTTGTTATTTTTTATTTTTATTTATTTTTTTTACTTTAAAAGACATTCCGAGCACAGATGACCATGAGCTGGTTGATTGCTTGGACCAGTACGAGATCGCCCATCAGCATCTATGTAAGTATAAGTATGTTTGTGTATAACAGAAAGGAAATGTCAAAATTATGATGAAGAAAATAGGAAGAGTTTTCATGATCTAATAATTGATTTATAAAGCCTTAAAGTATTATGTAAATATACAAAATGTTTACATACTATCATCATTAAACAAAACTTTTTGTTACCTGAATCTATATAAATGTATAATCTGCAGTTTTTACAGGAAATTGCTTGAATATCATTTCAAATGTACAAATCCTCAGAGAAAATATTGATCAGTAAATATTTTGACTGCTGATCAGCGGTGAATTTTTGCATGTGTTTGATTGTTGATAAACAAAGATGTGCCGCGTGTTGAAGCAAATATTTTTCAATGAACCTCTTTCTCATAAGCAGCTGCATTGACTCTTAAGATAGCTTTACAATGTTTTCTTCAGGTAACAAAACAGTTGTTTAATGCCATGTCAGTCAAGAGGCAAACCCTTTCCCTTCAGTGTTGGGACCCACCCTATAAATAGTTCTGTAAAACTTGTAAATTGGGTTTGTCCCAACATCTTAGGAAAAGAGTTAACTGTTGTCTGACATGGCATGAAAACACTCTGATCCTCTTATTTTATGTATGATGTGGTTTGGATGATAGGTTTTGTTGTGAAGAATGTCTTATCAATCCTGATTTTTTGTTACTTGAAATGATAGGCAGGATAAGGTAAGTTCAAGTTTCCACTGCCATGAGATCAGAAAAATTTTAAATGTTCATGTATTTATTAAAAATGTTCATTTGTTCTGTTTTGACAAACATGCAAATAGATCTGATGGCATTGGAAAATTTTCCATCATATGTGGACTAAGCTATATATATATATATATCGTAAGCACCAATTGTGGTTGTGACTTCTGTGGGTGTCTTGGTAACTATGCTATTAGCACCTTTGCTTGCTACTTTTGTATCGCTGTCATATATACTTTCTATTGATTGCTTAATGTCTTTATCTCAGCCTACCTTATACCAACCAAACCTGATCTGTCCATAAATATTCTTTTGATAGGAAATATATTAATGTTAGATCCTAATCCAAATCTTTCCCTTTTTGGGAAAACATTTGACTACTGGTTTTATTTTGGTGATGGTTTTCTCTCTGTTAATCAAAATACCGGTACTTATAGATGTTTTTTTCTATCAGATCACCAATTAACTGGTAGTTAATAGAAGTTCAGAATGGGTTATAAAGTTATACTTATGTGAAAGTCAAATACATGTATATCCTCTAATGATGTGTCCCATCCTTACCTCGCTTGCTTTGATTTATATGTGGGAGCATTTATGATCTGCAAACACTTCTAGTTTCACAAGCCCATTTGACTGCTTACCAGTATTACCAATAGATGCTAGACTGCTATGTTTAATGTTTTACTCTTATAAAACTATTATTGTTCAACAATAGATAACAACTGTAATACTGTAATGAGATTATGTAATCCTAGGTACTCTACTTCTGAATTTTTAACCATTACTTTCTAAACAAACATTCAGTAACCCCAGATACCTTATAAATTAATGTAAACCTGTTCACTGCATGCTAATTAATACAAATAGAATTGTATATTGAAATGATTGAAACAAACAATATGAATTTGGTGTTGTCACTTGGTGTGGTGTGCTTACTAAACTTTACAGGATACTTTAGTTTTGTTGAAAGGACCTCTTTCACGAACAATGGAATTTTGCCCGCGAACCAATTTTATTGAAATTAAGGTGGTAGTCTCACATTCCCCAAAATTTTCGCTGTAGTTCAATATTTTCATATTTGATTTATGAAGTAAATATGTTGTTATGCATCTTCTTGTCAAAGTTTCGAAGAAATTGAACATCTATTTTTTTCTGAATAAATATTCAAATTTGCCATTTTTGAGTAGATTTGCACATGAAAAAACATCATTAGTCTGTACTAAATCCCGCCCCGTAAATGAAAAATAATTAACAATGTTCTACGCATATATATATTGTTTAATTGGACGTTGATAGATATCAATCCTTTTTTTAAAAAATGCTTTAACTTCTTGGTCATAATTAATTTCTAGTGTATTTTTGGAGGAAATTAGGTAAAAAGAAACACTAGTAAATTACCTAAAACATTCTCACCAAAATGAAAATAAATCAAAATTGTGAAGTTCAATTTTTATAGAAAATAAGAGCTAAAAAGTGACAAAGTTGCTTTTAAATCAGTCAATTTTCAAGAAAATTAGAACCACAATTTGTCAAGATGAGCTTTTTTAGCACCAAAAAATCTTCATTTTTCATTGAAAAAGACATGATTCACAATAGAGTTATCTCCTTTATATATTACTTTTTATACATTCACTGCAGAATTTTCTGTTACAATATAGCCTAGATGTCAATAGTTTTTAGTTTTAAAATGATTACCAATGTTTATCAATATATATTTACCATATAAACAGCAATTTAAGATTGATAGGATTATTTGTGTTGTTTTTTTTTAAACTATAAAATAATTTATTCTAATTTCAAAACTTCAGAAAGGGGGTATTAATCAAATCGCAATCATTCAAATGCTTGAAGAGCTTGGACAACTGTCATAACTCAAGCGTCTGTATGAAAAAAATCATGATCTGTCTCCTTACCATGAGACTACATTCTTAAATGTAATATGTAGCAATATAATGCAAACCTTGAAATTAAAAAAATTCAAAAGGTCCAGGGCCTGTGCTATGGCCAATTTATGTTGCCCAGTAGAGGTGTATGACAGGGTTCCTTTTTGATCAAAATGGTATAAAAACAAGAGGACCAGAGGGCCTGTATCGCTGCACCTGGTTTTTTGTTAGTAATTATCACAAGACTCTGACAATTAGAAAAATAGCAAATTGACTCCCAAAGTTTAATTTTGAATCACAACCATACAATGATGCGTATTGATACCATACAAATATGCTATCCAATACATAGGTTCAGAGACAAAGTAATTTTATATGAAAATTAGTAGGCCTAATTTGACCTTTTGACCTGGCATCTATTGCCCGTCTAAGGCCCGGGTGGTCAGCCCTATCATTTGTACAAATTTCAAATCCCAGCCCTATAAGGATGCTACCATTGCATTATAAGTGCTTCTTCATTCTTAGTTGCAGAGAAGAAGTCGTTTATATGGAAATAGCTAAATTGACCCCTTTTGACCCACCCTTCGAGGCCCCGGGGGGTCAGCCCCATCATTTGCAAATTTTGAATCCAAACGTATTAAGGATGTACCATTGCATTATGAGCGTAATCCCATGTTAAGTTGCAGAGAAAAAGTCCTTTTATATGGAAATTGACGCACTTTTGACCCGCCCTCTAGGCCCCCGGGGGTTAGCCCTATCATTTGCACAATTTTGAATCCACACTATAAGGATATTACCATTGGTAATTATGGGTGCTATACCGTGCTTAGTTTGAGAGAAGAAGTCGTTTATAATGGAAGAGCCAAATTGGCACTTTTCGAACCCCGCCCCTCAGGCCCCCTGGGGTCAGCGCCCATCATTTGCACAATTTTGAATCCCCACACTAAATAAGGATGCTACCATTGCATTATGGGTGCTATACACATGCTTAGTTTCAGAGAAGAAGTCGTTTATATGGAAATAGCCAAATTGGCCCCTTTGACCCCGCCTCAGGCCCCCTGGGGTCAGCCCATCATTTGTCAATTTTGAATCCCCATCTATAAGGGGTGCTGATCATTGCATTATGGGTGCTATCCAATGCTTGGTTTCAGAGAAGAAGTCGTTTATATGGCAATAGCCAAATTGAACTCTTTTGACCCCGCTCAGGCCCCGGGGGTCAGCCACATCATTTGTACAATTTTGAATCCCCAACTATAAAGATACTACCATTGCATTACGAGTGCTATCTCAATGCTTAGTTTCAGAGAAGAAGTCGTTTTTATGGAAATAGCCAAATTGGCCCTTTGACACCCGCCCCTCAGGCCGCCTGGGGGGTCAGCCCCCATCATTTGTACAATTTTGAATCCCACCCTATAAGGTGCTACCATTGCATTATGGGTGCTATCAATGCTTGGTTTCAGAGAAGAAGTCGTTTATATGGAAATAGCCAAATTGGACCCATTTGACCCCGCCCCTCAGGCCCGGGGGGTCAGCCAATCATTTGTACAATTTTTAATCCCTACCCTATAAACGATACTACCATTGCATTATGAGTGCTATCTTATGCTTAGTTTCAGAGAAGAAGTCGTTTAATATGGAAAATAGCCAAATTGACCCATTTGACCCGCCCTCAGGCCCCGGGGGGTCAGCCCCATCATTTGTGACATTTTGAATCCCCACCCTATTAAGGATGCTACCATTGCATTATGGGTGCTATCCATGCTTGGTTTCAAGAAAGAAGTCGTTTATATGGAAATAGCCAAATTGACCCCATTTGGACCGCCCTTTCAGGCCCGCGGGGGTCAGCCCATCATTTGCTACAATTTTGAATCCCCACCTATAAGGATGCTACCATTGCATTATGGGTGCTATCCATGTTGTTTCAGAAGAAGAAGTCGGTTTATTATGGAAATAGCCAAATTGACCCTTTTGGCCCGCCTCTCGGCCTGGGGGTCAGCCCCATCATTTGTACAATTTTCAGTTAGTAGCCCATAAGGATGCTACCAGTCAAATTTTGTTGAAATCCGACCAGCGGTTATGGAGAAGAAGTCGATTGTTGACGGACGGACGGACGGACGGACGACGGACGACGGACGACGGACGACGGACGACGGACGCCGGACGCCACGGTATGGCATAAGCTCACCTTGGTCCTTCGGACCAGGTGAGCTAATAATGTTTTATGTCATAAAACTGTATTATTTTCTGAAGAGTATAAATAATTACATATAATGATCACAAATATGTAGGTAAAATGGGACAAATAAAATTTTGGCTACCTTTTAAAGACAGAAAATATCGAAATTTTGGGTGTTATTTTCGGCCATGTCAATTATTAACAATGGTGATTCACCCACTTCCAATATGAGTGCACCAAAAATATTGTCTAAAAAGTTGGCTCATTACCTGAAGTAAATATTATGAAAATTTCAGAAAAATTGTGGACCGGTAAATTTGTCGTTTAAAGGTTATAATATGGTATGGTCTCTTTTTAGTAACGTTACATAATGTTAAGAATATGCTTATTTTGGATCATTTATCACGAATCTAACGGTGTCAACATTGATGTATAATCCAATACTCATCTGTAACGCTTGATATGATTTCAAATTGATTTATTTAGTGATACTTTGTAGAAAAATTAAGTTTTACATAATCAAAATTACAAAACATTTGGGTGTTTTATGACCACAATAAGCTCTTTTGCATTTGAAGTAGCTTCACTAATATGTCCTGTTCTAATGATTTATTTTGTAATTATAGAGCATATTTACAGTGAAGAGAGTGATTAAAATGGGATTCTGTAACTGTGTGGTTTGAGAGGGAAGAGTTACCAGGTTACACGGGTCATGTCACAAACCTACAGTAGTTCAATTATTTGCAGGGCTAACACTTCTGATTAACACTTATGTTGATTCATGCTAAAAATGTAAATCTCATCACTTTAACGTATCGTTTTAGATTTTAAGTTTATTTTTTCGGGAAACTCATTGATGTATCATTTCAGATTTAGATACATTAATGACAAATACTTCTTTAATCTTGCAAGATAACTAACTGAATGTAGCAGTTTTAATAATGAAAATAGACATTACCTGTAAGTAGATCATCAAAACTTGATTTATCTTTATTGTCAATAATCATATTTGAATTCCATGTTAGTATTATTATATAATTAGAAAATTAAACAGCTTTACTGAGTAATAGACACAAAAGAAAGGCTTCGATCACAGTACATGAACATGGTGTGGTAAAGAGTGTGTGGCGATGAAACCGTTTTATTCAATACTATATAAACTGACTTTGAGTTTAGAATTATATGAGTTTTATAAGTAATTGTAAAGTAATCCATATGGACAAAAACATCTCTAAAAATCTTAATTGGCGGATATGGTATTAATCGTACAGAGATAATGGAGAAACCGTCAAACAGGAATTGAGAGTGTCTGATCAAACTGGAAATCATTTAAATGCAGTGTATTGCATATACTTTATGTTACTTAGCTTTGTGTCACGTATAAATTTATTTATTTGGATCCCCATGACATGTATAATTCATATTGTGATAACCAAGTTTCTTATAAAATCATTTTTTTACCTGAAATGATAAACCTTATGCCATTTTGATTGATAGTATGATGTGTTTACGATGCACAAAGCTAATTATGAAAAATTAAACTGTGGACCTCAAAAACTTTTACTGTTTCATTAACCATAAAAGATGCTGTTATGTTTTTAACTGAAAAAAAAAATTTAGTTAACTTTTATGGAATTCATGAAAATTCTAAAGAAAATTAAAAAAAAACCTCGAAATTAAACTTCAGTTGATTGATCACAAAATGCTCTGAACAATCTAAATATTAAACTGCTAAGAAATACTTATATAGTAAAATTAATACATTTTTGAACGAAAAAAAATCATATAGTCATTGCCAACACTTTGAAAGCACAATATTTTGAAAAACAACAACATTATACATATATGCACTAATATACGGGATGTGTGAAAATTGGTAAAAACTTAATTCTCTTACATAATAATCTACTCCCACCCATTTTTTTCTAGATTTTGTTATTATTTTACTTTATATGCCTTTCAGCTGTAAATAAAAATAATATTTCTGAGAATGCAGTTGCAATCATCATCTAGCTTGAAAAGTGAATGATAATGCCCTAAATATTCCGAAATACTTTGTTATTGTGATTCAATATTTTGATTATTCTACAATATATTGGTTATAAAATCATATATTAATTTAAATTTAATGTAACTAATGAGTATTAAATAAGATTAAGAAATTAGTTTCTTTGTTTTCTCAATTTTATGATTAAAAAGGGCCGTGGTGCAACCACGGTGTAATACTGCTAAAAATAGACCTTGCCTCATTAAGACCTTTAAACGACAAATTTACCGGTCCACAATTTTTCTGAAATTTGCACAATATTTACTTCAGGTAATGAGCCAACTTTTTAGAAAATATTTTTGGTGCACTCAAACTGGAAGTTGGTGAATCACCATTGTTAATAATTGACATGGCCGAAAATAATACCCAAAATTTCGATATTTTCGATCTTTAAAATTTTGCCAAAATTTTATTTGCCCCATTTTGCCTACATATTTGTGATCATAATATGTAAGTATTTATACTCTTCAGAAAATAATACAGTTTTATGACATAAAACATTATTTTGATAACTTTTTGGATCAAAAAGGGAACCCTGTCATACACCGATACTGGACAACATTAATTTGGCCACAGCACAGGCCCCTGGGACCTTTTGAATTGTTTAAGCGTATTTCAAGGGTTTGCTTTAATGTTGCTACATGTAACATTTAGTTTTAATAAAATTGGTTCGTGGGCAAATTTCCATTGTTCGTGAAAGAGGTCCTTTAAAGAAAACATTGTGTGATGTAAAACCTCTGATGTATGAATGTATATCTTGTGCATGCTTGTCACGTATGTTTAATCAGTATCAATATATTCACAAATTTCCACAATATACAAATTACTGATTTCCAAATAATGATGAAGTTACTTCCAAAAGAATATGATTTGCTTTCATTTCTTAAAAATAATGTAATTAAATGTTCTTCAGTAGAAAAAAAAACATGTTACGGTTTTACAAACATATTAACAAAGATATTTTGTTATTCATTTCATAGCAAACTATTCAAAAGATACATCTTTTATTTGAAATTTAATTGATAATCAGTTGTAATTATATGCTGAAGTCTATGTATATTAGATGTATGTATAATCTGTTGATAAATTAAATGATTTTCAGGTGAGTAAATTGTTTACATAATTTATTAGACAATTTGATATCAATTATTTGAACATTTGTATTCCATTTGTCCTGTCCATGTTTCAAATGCAAGTGAAAGCTATAATATTCAAACCATATGTTCAATATTGACTTAAATATTTCATGAACTTGTGTGGGTTTTTTTCGTGATAAATTGCACAATTTCTAATCTAAGTTTTATGGCATTTTCCAGTCAGTTAGAAAGTTTAAAAGATTAGTGATTTGTTAATAATAGATTTATTAGCAAATGCGTTGAGAATGTTATTAGATCAATTTTCTATTCCTCAGGTACTGCACACTCAAGTCAACCAATCTGATTAAAATACAGATCCTTATCATCACTTCGTTTGATAAGAGGATCTGAGAAAATCCCATTTGGGGTCATGTCCAGGTGACCTTTGAAAATATCCAATCAAATTGCAACTTGCGAAATTTTGACAGTGAATTTCAGGGGACGAAATAGTTTGAAAAAATGTCAGAATTATTTTGGTTTACGTAGTCATCTCGCCCAAAGAGCACAACAAAGCTAATTGTTTATGTAAACTGGGACGAAATGTCGTTATCAATTGATGTAGCAAGTGATATTTTCAAACAGTCTTAGAATAAGTTTTTGCTCAGCTAATCAAATAAACCTTTTTGTAACATCATTTTCGATTGGCTAAATTAAGACTTTTTTACTAAATTATGTTACGAAAAATCTGGGCCTGTTCTTGGTTTCTCAAATGAAATATTGAATGAAGTAAAAAAAAACTTGAAAGTTATATGCATATGGCTAAAAAGGATTTAAGTCTGATTGTTTTAAAACTTTGGGGCCAGACTTATTTATATCAAAGATGGTGAAATTAATTACATTTCTATTGATTTTCAGAACCACTTTTCAATGTCAAATGGAGGTCGACATTGCCCTAGATTGACCACCATTGGGTTTCGAAAGCTTTTTTTGGGGTCAATGCCAACAACAAAATTGAGTTCCGAATGGACCACGTGAACCAGCTGTGGAACAGTCCTCCTCAGCCAAGTCTGTCTGGTAACACCAGGAACAGAGCTGCCAGGTTCTTCGGTCATCGCCTGTTTTTGTGGATGCCAGTCAACATTTGGGGTGTCCAGTTACACTGCCCACATACAGACGATGACAACAGGAAGTGCAGTGGTGTCCTCACCCGTGCAGGAATACACCAGAAGACAAGGCTTGTAGTTGATGTGGACTGCTTCTACAATATGGCATCTGAGTATCTGCGATGCTCAAAATGTGGGAAAAAGGTATGTATTTAATTCAGAAATACCTGACCCTGTTTTTTAGAAATGTTACCTATTGTCCTATATTTATCATCCATGTAAACATCAAAAAGTAAGATAAGTAAATGCCAATGATTATGTAAACAACAAATTTTAATATGCATAAAACAGTTAACATCTGTACAATTAAGGGGATCAGGGTTAGACAAAAGCCGGTTTAGTTATACTGTGTATTATAGTAACGGCAATGTGGCCATATACAATTGATCATTGCTCAAGTCTTTTATATGCATGACTGCAAGTTGAACATGACTCGCTTTTGAGTAATATAGATAATTTTAAGGATCTCTTATTTTCAAGCATTAAATTACCTTTGGGGATTTATTGTCCGACAATTCTCCCAGGATTGCAGACAAATTGAATAACGCGTGTTAGCTCGTTATGATAAATTTAGATAGCGTCAGTCCGGAGCTAATGGAAATATAAATCAATAGAGCATTCATCTCAAATCAAACCCCATGTGTAAATATATTTTTTTTAATTTTTGTGTTTTCTTACAGATGGTTGCTTGGGCACACAACATTGTGGAACAGCTTGACAGAGACAGACAACTGCTGTTTCCAGCAATCCTGACTGCAAAGCTGTCCTGCGACAAGAAGGTTGTCACTTTGTTGCGCCAGAGAGGGCTGGGAAACAGCAGCAGCATGGTCCAGAAACAGCTAGAGGAGTTGCATGGTGACAATTACCTACGAAAGGTCCACAACTATTTGTCAGCATGTAAGACCTTCCAGGCTGCAACTTCCTCCGGATTGATCTCTGCGATGTCAGTTGAACAACCTCCACCTCAGACTGCAGTACCACAACACAGATGGCTGATGAAAGTTTACCAGTTGGATGTACTGCAGCGAATAGACATCGTCAAGGCCTCCATCACCTCCCTTTTTGGTACGGTGTTGAAACTGGATTCAACCAAGAAGATCACCAAAAAGTTGGCAGGTATGAAATACAGGGAATTTTGATGGTGGTCCTAGTATATAGAGTCCCTTAATTATATAAAAGCCCACTACCTTTCCGAAAAAATGATTAAAGTTTTCTTAAAAACATAAATAAGATGAGAAAATTAACATCAATGGCTTTAGATGAGGGTTCAACACAAATTAAATCCAAGATATTTTGTGAATCTATGTTAACATTCTTAAGATTCTTTTCGCTGATTTGCCGTCTGGTGCAGTGATAGTCAACTAACTTGCAGTAATGAGATTGAGGCATTGATTTGGCAAATATGCAAACGAGTATATAATTTGAACATGTAAATGGTTGAAATATCTCTTAGACACTAAGTGAAAAGATGATGTCATTGTTCAGGAGACGGTGAAATGTTATTGTTAATAAATGGAACTTTTTATAATTGCAGGAAAGAGTGCAAAGACTGCAATGTGGGCAACCAACGTGGGTAATGAGCATGGCCAGGTGATCATGTCAGTCCTTACTGCCAACGAAGGTCAGGGCCTTGCTGACATGATTGATGGTCTTTGTCGGCGTTACCACGAGGCCTCTGTACCTCCTCCACGTCTACTTTATGTAGACCGGGACTGCTGTGATAGCAGCTGTGTACAGAAGTACTTCAGAAGTTGGCCATTTCTCCTTGTGAGGTAAGATATCTAGATAATTTAATGAGAATATATATAATTCCCAACTTAGGCTGCATAAATTACCAAATTCAACATTACGTTTGGTTGGCAGAACTTGTACACATTGTCAAAACATAAACAGTATGCTTACTTATGTTGAAAAATTAAATATTAAAATATAGAGATATGTAGGATGAAAGTTCTGCTATTTCATGCACAAGTTAGGATTTGAGTTTTTGTAATGATTTTAAATACATATTAAAATGCAGACTTTTATTATTATCCCTGACAGAGTCACTAAATTTTTTCTGATATCTTTTGACAGATTGGACATTTGGCACTTCATGCGGAGGCTCGCTATCGGCTGCACAACAGACGCTCATCCATTGTATGGTGTCTTCATGGGCCATCTCAGTCAGTGCATCTTCAAGTGGGAGGAGGAGGATGTTAATCTCCTGAAGAAGGCAAAGAGGGCTGAGATGATTCAGAACCACATCCCCAATCCATCCGATGCTGATGTTGTGCAGCAGATCAAATCTGCTGAGTTGGCTCTTCATTGTCGCCGTGTCACCAGGGGAACCAGAGAAACAACTTCCCTGATCAGCCAGTTGATCCTTTCAATGGATGGCGACAAGGGACTCGACATTTTAGGAGTACCCCTTTTTGACAGCCTCCGAATGCAGGGTATTTGGGCGAAGCAGTCACCTCATGTGGCATGCTTGCAGGATCCTGATGGCGTACAGCTGTACACTCAGGTCGGAACCGTCAGGAAGGGAGGTGTTGTTCTGCCCAAATACAGATGTGCCAGAGGTTCAACCTCATTGGAGAGTTTCCACCTCCATATGAATAGGTTCATACCAGGTAATATTAAAAGATAATGGATTTCAACAGTCAGATATTGTTACAATTACCTTAATAATATATAAATTCTTTAATTATATTACAGTAAATGCTAATTGTAGTTAAATAATAAATGAGGCAAAAATGTATAGAAAAACAGAGATATCAAGTTTTTCACAGGAAAAAGTGAACAAAAATTGACATTTCTGAATAAAGTATTGCCATCAAAACCTAATACCAAATGCAAATCATAACAGCAGATTTATTGGATATGTAGATACATGCATTTGGATATATGCAAATTAATTTCTATGGCTTTTGTTAGTAATGTATTTTTGAAATCTGTTGTAGGAACTCTTGCCAGTGATGTAAACTTCCAGGTTTACCTACTGGATGGTGTCCATCGCTGGAACCAGGACAGGAGCAGAGTGGCAACCACAGAGCGGGAAGGGCAAGGGCCGCTGTCATATGATGTGAGTTTGCGCCACTCTGTGAACCGACTGTCCCAAGACGTTCTAGGAAAAGACCTTTGCACGGTGACTGTGCCTGGGAAGTACACAGGTATGTATTGTTCTCTCTTGATATGCAATGTATGAAACTTTAATTCATGTTTAAGTGTTTTACACTTGAAACCTGCAAATGTTTGCCAGACATTTGATACATAAATACTGACATGGTACACTTTTGGGGATTAAAATAGGGCTAACAATAACAATCCAGAATGCAAATGCTTCAGAAGATAATTTTCTTCTGACATGTTTGAAGGATACTTTCAAGCCTTATAGTCATTTTCAATGTATGATAATGTATTTAAGTATGCCTTGAAAACATTTCTTCTCTGCTGCTGCTGAAATCACGTAGAAAGAAATTCTCTGGGCTTTTAAATTTATGATAGTTTCAATAGTACCACAAAGTAATTAATTTTGTGAAATTTATTTTTTTCCAGGTGAGCTCATTGGTTTGGAGTACTTATACTCCCAGTCAACTGGTGCCCCTGTAAGATACCAGGAAACTGCCGCTTCCATTGAAGAGGATGTAGGGCTGGATGAGGACTATGCTGAGGAGGATGAAGGGTTTGAGGAGGCATCCTTCGAAGATATAACCATCCCAGCACTACAGCCCTCCACTGCACCACAACCTCAGGTTCCTGAAAGAAAACCTATTTTGCAGGTTCCATCTACTGAGGAGTACCAGCAGCTTGTTGAAGGTTTGTTATATTTGGGGAATTAATAATCAAACATTTCACTGATCAGTACTTTAAATCTATAGTTGGTTGTAAAGACCAATCAGTTTTTATTCCTGATAAGGTGATACAATTACAAATAAAATTGCTCTCAAATCGATGAAATATGAAGAAAAAGAAAACCCAATAATAGTTATACTAATTATTTAGATGATGTTTAGATCAACTGTTTTTATCTATTAAGTATATTGATGTAAGTTTTTGATTTTGCCCCCATTTCAGATTTACATCAGACCCAACACCAGCAACTGGTTCCAGTTGTGTCGTCGCCTTCAGACAGCGGACCAACCTTGGCTGCAGTAAATCTTCCTGATGATGTGAGTATAAAGTGGCAATGGTTTGTCTAAAGAAACTAGATCTAATGATTCTGTGTTATTGAAGGTCAGGAATCACAGGTAAAATATTTTGATAAGTTTCATATTTATCAACCAAAAAAAGTGAATCTTAAAATAGAAGATTTTTAGATTCATCAGATATTTCTTAAAATGATATTGGATGGAAATGTAATTAATTTTGGACTACAGTTCAAAAACATTTTAGAGTAACTAAATTTTACATAATTTAACTATTAAAATGTATAGGTATTACAAACTTAAGTAAAAGTAAATAATAAAATTATAGCCAGATATTCTAAGGTTAATATCATTCAAAGTATTTTGCCATTATTAAACAAACATTATTAGTCATGTTGCCATTTTTGCTGATTACATCATTATTGACATGTTCATACCAAAGTATTGTTGCATGTAGGATATCACATAGTATAACTTTCCTGAATTTGAGGCAAATTATGTGATATAAGATGGAATTGTTAAGCTTGAAAAACATACAGATGTAATATGGAAATTATGTCATTATTTTTTCCAAGTAGACCTTGGTCCTGATAACGTGCCAGGCTACTCCAACATAAATAAAGGGAACAAGCCACTGCCTTGAATACAGAGCAGGCCAACGCCATAATCCAGCTGTCGAACTGTTTGTCGAATTTCGACAAAACGAGGACACGGTTCCCGCAAAGGTTTTCCTCCGCTGGATCAGGCCGTTTCAAAAGTCCAAAGAAACAAGTTTGTTTGTTTGTTTGTTTAATTAACGTCCTATTAACAGCTATGGTCATGTAAGGACGGCCTCCCATGTATGCGGTGTGTTGTGTGTATGTTGTGCGAGGTGCGTGTGGCACTTGGAGTGACAAGTATTGAAAGGTAATTTTCCCCATATGAGTTCATAATCTATTTTAGGTGTCCAGCCAATCTACCACTAGTCATTCCTCAGAGTTACACTTTCTATTAGCCAACGTGGGAGTGATAATGCCTATAACTCTTTTGTCAGGTTATCTTGACTTTCATCTAACTCCAAAAGTATTATTAAACCATTTTATAAAAACATGAATCAAGTTAGTAATGTTAAAAAAAGCAATTACTTCGTAAAGTATGACATTGTCTGTATTGCAGTGGAATTTGCAATCAGCCTTTCCTACAATGCAACCCATTTTTATGAATGACCACTTCACTTACCCCATGCATTTTTGCTATACATGTCAATTTTATTTAAACAATTGCAGCCCTTTATATATTACGAAAGAAAACAACTTTTCAGCATGCTTTCAAGAACATGTAATTTATTCAAATTATTTTATGTTTGTAGAGCTGTCCTTGGGCCAAACTCTACAAGATCAAACTGGCCAGACTGCAATAGGTATGTGGAAGCTGTTGTGGAGAAGCTGCTACTCTGCTATCCAAGCGACAGACGCATCAAAATCGCCCCATTCAAGTCACGATGGACGCTGATCAAAGAGGGATATTCCAGGATCCAGTACCTTTGGACCGCAAACAGAAGGGTGTTGGATAACACCGATATACAGCTTCCTAGTCTTAATCAAAAGACTATTCAACAGTGGTAGGTTTAATTACTCATAATACATGTGAATTTTGAGACATTTTCATCATATGTTACTCAAGACAGTGAAATTAGGCCTTATCCAATTTGTCATGAGAGAGAAAAATATGTGTATTTTAATAAGAAATATGCAACTGCCGCGGGAATTAATAATATTCATTTACTTGAAAAACTGTAAATATAATGAATATGTGTTTATGAGGATATAATTATAATGGAGCCCGTGTAAATTTTATGTAACTCGGCGAAATACACGTGCTCCATTATAATTATACCCTCAACCAAATAAGCATCTATTCCTTAAATAACGAGATAGCTATCTTGTTTTAATGAGATAGAAAAAATGCTACATGAAACATAGGATTCCTTAGGTAAGAAATAAGTGCTCTTACGAAATTAAATCACAGCTATCCAATGGAAGTGTTAACATGTCTTATTCAAAAACTTGCAGATAAACATGTTACTAACTATTGAAAAAACTTTCTTTAATAGCTCGATTATTAAACTTATAAAATGCTAATAACATCAAAAATGTATTATCTGTTTCAGGTACAACAAGAAAGGGAAGGAAAGGGATCTGAAGATCTTACTGCAAGGCATCACCCTTCCAAAGGCACCTATGGCTGGAGTAGGAGCACCAGCACCGAAGCAAAAGCCAGATGCTTTGCAGCCAGGAGACACTACCCCTTTTCAGTTTGTGTACCCTCCAGATACTGCTGGTATGGCTAAACTGAAGGTGAGAATCAGGAATCCACTACCTCCCACGGCGTTGCGACCAATCCTACCGGCACCACCTACTCCCTGAGCTGTACAACCTGTCCTCACAGCACCAACACCAGTAACCACTTCTGGACCTCTCCAGTTTCAAATTGTATTGTCCCCACCAACACACATTCCACTTGGCCACCAAAGACCAGATGCTAGGGATGATGATGTAACTGTTTCTAGGCTAAAGACACCAAGACAGTCGGAAACCGTGAAGTGTCCAAAGTGTGGTGAGGCTAGGACTCCTCCAGTGCACCAACAGTATATGGGATACCGTTACTGTGGAAAGACAGAGACAGTGTCCTTTCAGCAGTGGAGGACAGCTTTGAAAGAGAAAGGGGTGGCCAGGAAGAAGAAGGATTAAGGACAGGAAACCTGACAGATTTGTAATTTTGAGCGAGATAGGGAGGAGGAAGGATTAAGTTAAACTTAAAAAAAATATATTAATGCTGCCTACAATATACCAATTATGATATTGTGTTATATGTTAGAAGGTTCCAAGCC
>SAYR01037147.1:604278-658300 GCA_004382745.1 Argopecten irradians irradians | reverse complement strand
GTTTTGATTATTCCCCAGTTGCTTTTTTTTTTTAACTTTTTTTTCTCAATCACACCTTTAGATATTGACAAATGATCCTTTTGCGTGTAACCACTGGTGTGATCTCCGTCCACAGGAGGGTAAGTAGACCAGTATACCACAGCTGAGCTGGATATATCAAAGTCAATGAATAATCTAGGGATTTTTTTATAGTCGACATTTTAATTTAGTTCAAAATATTCTCGGGTTATTCATGCGATATAGGGCTGATCTTTTGAGTCCTTATAATATGCCTAGTGGTTCGATTGTCACGACACTGGTTCAGATGTCACTCCGTCAAACGGCTCTGACCTAGAATTTACAGCATTCGGTCCCATTTCCCTCGAAATATCTCAGCGGTCTTCACAATTTTTTACTTCCACCTTATTATTGCATTAACACGGTGACATACATTCATAGCGTGATGGTCTGTGTCAAAATTATGTTTTTCGTCACGATGTCCCGTTAGATCTCTCTACTATGCCTGCCTTGAATCTGGTGCTTATTTGAAATCCTTTGACCTAATGTATGTATGGATTTATGATGTTACTGGATCTCAACAAAATTTTGTCTTATATTTGTCTTATAACAATATTATTGCAATGGTGGTACATATATGATGTTTCCCGTCTTAAAGCGGTCGAAATCACACAAACTTTAGAACATGTATTTTGTTTAAAAACATAACTTATTAATTTGAAATACATACAATATACCCCTTCCACGACTCGTGTGACTACAATTCAGTAATATACCCCTACCACGACTCGTGCGACTACAATTCAGTAATATACCCCTACCACGACTCGTGTGACTACAATTCAGTAATATACCCCTACCACGACTCGTGTGACTACAATTAAGTTGTATACCCCCACCACAACTCGTGTGACTACAATTAAATAATATACCCCTACCACGACTCGTGTGACTACAATTAAGTAATATACCCTTACCACGACTCGTGTGACTACAATTAAGTTATATACCCCCACCACGACTCGTGTGACTACAATTAAATAATATACCCCCACCACGACTCGTGTGACTACAATAAAGTAATATACCCCTACCACGACTCGTGTGACTACAATTAAGTAATATACCCCTACCACGACTCGTGTGACTACAATTAAGTAATATACCCCTACCACGACTCGTGTGACTACAATTAAGTAATATACCCCTACCACGACTCGTGTGACTACAATTAAGTAATATACCCCTACCACGACTCGTGTGACTACAATTAAGTAATATACCCCTACCACGACTCGTGTGACTACAATTAAGTAATATACCCCTACCACGACTCGTGTGACTACAATTAAGTAATATACCCCTACCACGACTCGTGTGACTACAATTAAGTAATATACCCCTACCACGACTCGTGTGACTACAATTAAGTAATATACCCCTACCACGACTCGTGTGACTACAATTAAGTAATATACCCCTACCACGACTCGTGTGACAACAATTCAGTAATATACCCCTACCACGACTCGTGTGACTACAATTAAGTTATATACCCCCACCACAACTCGTATGACTACAATTCAGTAATATACCCCTACCACGACTCGTGTGACTACAATTAAGTAATATACCCCTACCACGACTCGTATGACAACAATTCAGTAATATACCCCTACCACGACTCGTGTGACTACAATTCAGTAATATACCCCTACCACGACTCGTGTGACTACAATTAAGTAATATACCCCTACCACGACTCGTGTGACTACAATTAAGTAATATACCCCTACCACGACTCGTGTGACTACAATTAAGTAATATACCCCCACCACGACTCGTGTGACTACAATTAAATAATATACCCCCACCACGACTCGTGTGACTACAATTAAGTAATATACACCTACCACGACTCGTGTGACTACAATTAAGTAATATACCCCTACCACGACTCGTGTGACTACAATTAAGTAATATACCCCTACCACGACTCGTGTGACTACAATTAAGTAATATACCCCTACCACGACTCGTGTGACTACAATTAAGTTATATACCCCTACCACGACTCGTGTGACTACAATTCAGTAATATACCCCTACCACGACTCGTGTGACTACAATTAAGTAATATACCCCTACCACGACTCGTGTGACTACAATTAAGTAATATACCCCTACCACGACTCGTGTGACTACAATTAAGTAATATACCCCTACCACGACTCGTGTGACTACAATTAAGTAATATACCCCTACCACGACTCGTGTGACTACAATTAAGTAATATACCCCTACCACGACTCGTGTGACTACAATTAAGTAATATACCCCTACCACGACTCGTGTGACTACGATTAAGTAATATACCCCTACCACGACTCGTATGACTACAATTTAGTAATGTATCCTACCACGACTCGTGTGACTACAATTAAGTAATATACTCCTACCACGACTCGTGTGACTACACTTAAGTAATATACCCCTACCACGACTCGTGTGACTACAATTCAGTAATATACCCCTACCACGACTCGTGTGACTACAATTAAGTAATATACCCCTACCACGACTCGTGTGACTACAATTAAGTAATATACCCCTTCACGACTCGTGTGACTACAATTAAGTAATATACACCTACCACGACTCGTGTGACTATAATCAAGTAATAACCCCTACCACGACTCGTGTGACTACAATTAATTAATATACCCCTACCACGACTCGTGTGACTAGAATTCAGTCATTTACCCCTACCACGACTCGTGTGACTACAATTAAGTAATATATCCCTACCACGTGGAATATTGACGAATAAAAGAAACTAATTTGTACTAAAAAATAGTAGTTGAACTTGATACACATTATATTATATTCAATGGTTTTTATTACGCAATTAGATCAGTTGTAAGCCAAAACAAAATGTGACTAATATCTTTTTATTTTAAAACCGTAATAACCGATATATGTAAATATATTGTAGTGGCATCTTGACGGGTGAATGATACTAGTTGGTACTCAAAAATAGGAATAATTACACATGATACGATATTCAATGTTCCTTGACGAGTAACAAACAGCTCATAAACTAAGTTCAATATGACATATTAGGGTTTTATTTCTACAGTGTATTCTGTATACTAAGTAGTATCGTGATATATACGCATGCTGCGACCAACTGCATGATTTCTGTCGTTTGTTCATTAAAGCTACGAGTTCAAAACCGGCTCTATATATATAGCAATATAAAATCATTATAATCGTATGAAGAAACTTCTAAGAGTAACAAATCATTACGTTGATAAAAACTTTTGTGGGTTGATTTGCTATGAATCTGCATGGAAATGTATATAATACATACCAACACAGCCATATCCTATATTACGTGTATCTGTAACGTCGAAGAACCATGGAATAATGTCAATAAATGGTCACATGATTATACAACAATGACCAATCAGAAGGTCGTCTTGCAATTTTCGCTAAAAGCCGTTAATAGTCGACACCAATCGTGATTTTCTTATTTTAGTATATTGGAGGAGAGAACCCTGTGGTACCTTATTTCATATCTTGACTAACATTTGAAAATAATCAGGGGAAGTAAAAACATGTCTAATATCAGTGCGTAAGCTATGTTGGTAAAGCCAGGCACGATGATATTACTGGGCCATCATGTATCTGTATAACTTGCTTAACTAGCTACAAATCACGAGTCTCACACAACAATAATCAAGTTTTAATAAGTTTATTTCAAACAACAATAAGAATATTACATCAAACAATAAAATATTTAACATAGAGATCAACATCTTCAATAACAATAATCCACATCACCATGCGAACAACTTGATGAAAATACTGACTGTGCACATAGCGAAACATGACGGAGAATTTAGGCAACTGTCATACTTGTGAGCAATTTACGGATATGTTTGAAATACTGAGCCACTTTGTGTCAGAGGAAAATAGAACAGCACAATAACTGACCTAGCAGAGATATTTTTCGAGTAATCTGTCACAGAATGATTTTGTTTCTGACATGAAATTAATTACAGTTAAGATAGTGAGTTAGCTGTTAAAAATATTCTGTTAGCTTTCCAACTCATGAAAGTACAACAATCAGAATTTCTACTATATAAGAAATTGTGGGATTTATACGTCGAATTTCGGTAGCAAATAACTTAACATATATGTTATTTAAATATATCACAAATATCCATAACATAAATATATCATATACCTTGTGCAGATTGTATTTATCTTTATTATATTCTACACATAATTCATAAACCCTAATGACATGTATAAACTCTATATTGTACACGTTACGCATATTAATACAGATATGCCATCGATACTCGATACTGTTACACCCTACCCAAACATGTCCACTACATGCACATTCACACCTTGTCAGTCATACAAAAAATCTCGTGCGTTACCTAACACTCATTTGTAGAAAAAAAGAAGACATTAATACAACAGAAACTATTGAAAACCAATTCATTTTCACGACGATTCAATTTAGCATTTATTCTTTAAGTACTTTTTTCACGACGATTTGCTTTCGCGACCTCGGCTCCGATGGTTCTTGTTCGCTTGTATAATATTCATAGTGAATTAGTGTTAATTAGATCGCGAAATAAGGTAATTGCACGTGACAATAAGTTAGTTTCCACTACAGTTCACAGTGGTAATACTTTTACACTGTTCCTCACATCCTTACATTGTGATTGCAGAACGTTCAGCTTTGTATGCTGATTGGATAACAACAAATCCCATCACAGATAATATATAACAATACAAATTTACGTTACAGTATCATCTGCATAAAATCGCGTAACCTAGTTACACCAAGGACAACAGTAACAAGGGGATACGTGAAGGCTAACAACCACACTCGCCACCATGTAAAACACAGCCAGACACTTTCTGTCATAATGGTATGCATATTATTAAATTGATTGGGTTTAATTTAAACAGTAACTAATAAATGTCAAAATAAACAACATACATTATTCAAAATGAATGTCGATCACAAAGCCTTAGGCTAACTGGATTATATTCATCATAGATCATGCTTCATAACACGGTCATCATGAAGCAAATCTTTGTAAACCGAACGTCTAGTATCTAAGCTAGAATTATTTAAATAAATTAAAATCATTGTCACAATAATGTGTTTATATCTAAACTAGACACTTTTTATCGTACTAAAATGGTATAAAGGGACACTGACTTTATATCTTATATATATACATTATATTGAGCAATATATGGTTAAACAAAAATGGGTCACATGGAAGTTGACTTGATATATTGCCGTCTTTGAGGAAGTGCCATTAAAGGGCATTAACACTACAGGGAATAGTAATCTGTTTCATTTATGTATTATGTTCGCTAATTAAATCCTATCATAAACGTTACACGTTATTAATTGTTTGTTATATCCATGTTTAGTTAAATTACGACCCCTTTATTAATTATATTATATTTTATTATATTTATCATTATTAATGAATTATATTCTGCAGCAAATATACATACGTATCACTGACTCATCCTGTTTTAAATACCACCGATGTTTAAATATATTCTGCAGTATAAAATCCACTCAAACTACACTCTAAAATGTCACAACAAATGAAGTAGAAGAACAAAATATGTTTTTTCCGATGGAATTGTACCTTTGATATCAACTTCGAAGCAGACTGTTATCGTGATACACCGTATATTTAGAGTATCAATTTAATTAGTGAAATTGTGCATGATCATATCGGGAATGAAACACACTGACCGAGTTAAGGTAAAATCTGTTACAAGTTTTAAATGTACAAATGTATGTAATGTGTAAACGAAATAAGCCATTAACTGTGTTGCCTGACCGACTTCAAAACGTTACTGGAAAAACATCAGAGACATATTACATCGATCTTAAAGGTGATTCTCTCTATCTGGTGTACATTAAGGGTCGGTAGGATTTTTATGCTGATCTGATTACAATGTTTGTTTGAATTTGATGGATGCTCGGGCAGTAGTAAAACGAAACACAATTATTCAATTGTTTTCAAACAAATGCTACACAAAGCAACATTAGAAAACTGTTGGGAGCCTGAGGAAGGGCATGTGGCCTCGTAACTGAATTACACCGACAGAAAACAGCCAGGGAACTCTGAGTACAGAGACAATTTTACTGTTCACATGGTAATCCCTTATGGTATTACACAACGTTTAAATTTTCCTATGAAGTAAAAGCATGAATCATGTTGTGATGCGGAAAAAAATCTCTCAAGAAATATTTCTAATCCTGCCTTTCATGTAACTGCTATATTTTTTATACAACAGAGTTTTTTACAGAAAGCAGAAAGAGTACTGAGAGTACGTTGAAATTTAACCATATTTATCGAAAACAGATAATTAAGATAAGTGTAATGAGCCTGCACAAAGAAATTTGGTAAATGGGCTTTCAGTGTTCAGTCCGTCCTCACGCATTCTTTAATACTAAATTCACTTATTTTCTTTTCTGTGAAACATATTTCTAATTATGATATTTCATATTGCAGTTAATTGTGCCATATAATATCAAATTCCCATAAGTGAAATCTGACTGAATAGAGTGTATTTATCGAGCAAGTATATTAAAAAAAGATTGGAAATGGATCGCACCTCTACTTTGACCAACTAATAACATCAATATTGCCATACCTAGCACTGGGATATTGTACATAACATAATCCATTGATATATAAAGAAACGCACCAAAAAGTAATTATGGTCACATATTTGTGAATGTGAAATATGACTAATTGTCATTTCGTACATAGAAGCCTTTTTCTGACACCTACTGATCTATTAATCTATACCTACTGAAATCATGTCTTACTTTACTGAATCCCTTGTATATAATTCTGAAATTGAATGAAGCCATATAACGGTATAGAAACCTCTAAGCCTTGGTATGAAATGAACTCTTGTTACTGTGATAATACGCCTAGGATCCTCGTGTTTTACACAAGGTCGTCCAGATAGGGATTCATGGGACCATTCACTGGTTACGTACTCATATAAAACCCATACACGACATTAAACTAGACCACTACAGGTTATCATGGCTCGATTGTTATGATTTATTTGTAAAGTGGCCAGGAGCCATATGACCTTTAGCATTTTACGAATATATAATCAGTTGTTCAAATTTATTATTTCATGTGCAATGAGGTGAAATTAAGTTTATTCTGTCATTGAGGTCACGTGGCCGTTACAGAGGTCGTCCGGAGACCCACACAATTTTAGGAGCAGGATTTAATAAAAAAAAATCATTAAAAATAAAAATAAGTCAATGCGAAAGGTCGGTGCGTCGATTTCGAGATACCAAGACAGCGTTGGTAAAGTACTATTACCGTCGATTACTCCAACCTTCCGGTAATTATGAGGTCATATTCTGACGTAATATCTTTGATGTCACAATCGCCGAAAGGTGGAACTGATTATAACCTGCCCATGTTGTTACATGTAATGATGATATGTTATCCAAAATGTAATCTACATTGCGCGTGCTGTAATATAAACTTTGAACCTTTTAACTGCTAATTATAAATGATAAATAGTATTATTTAGTGACGAAACAACAAGGCACTGTGTGCACAACTATAACACACCGCATTAAAGCTAATTTATACTTAATACATGCATGCGAAGGAATCGTCTACACACCATTAAAACGAACTTATACTTGAGAGATGTATGTGTAGGAAATATACAAATACCATTACACTAATTTATACGTAATAGACGAATGTGCAGGAATCGTCCATACACCATTAAAAATAACTTATACCTTATAGATTAATGTGTAGTAATGTTTCATACACCATTAAACTAACTTAACCCGAACATATATAAATATCTGCCTTATATCTTAAACATATTTATACTTAATTGATAAATGTGTAGATATCTGACAACTTCCATCAAAAGTTGTACTGAACAGACCTTTTATGTCAATATCTGGTATGTAACTAAATTTGATATGAACCAAATATAGTCAAACTTGTCTGAACGACCAACTTGGTATAAAAGCCACGTTTTCCTAATAAAATCATGTTTTCAGAATTCCAAATTAAATATAATCAAATTTACACAGTACTGTAAAATTAACAAGTTATTAAACAGTATTTTTTGTTTTGTTTTCCCCCTACCTCAAAATAATTAAATACATTAAAAATAACCAGTAACTTTTTAACCAACAGATCTGCGCTGATTTAAAACAGCGATAACAACATTACAATGATAGTGCATTAAGTTAATAACGTTTATGAAATGATATTATGTACATTTGACTATCGCATGTCTATGAGTATCGCTGACACACACTGTGCTACAGATATATGTGTTGAGATATACATGATATATATATCACCATTATATGTCGGCTGCATTTGACATTGATATACCACAGCTTTTTGAGTAGATATGATATGTAATGATTGCATGAACATATAAATACCTTCCAAATCACCTGGCAATTGCTATGAGCTGCCTTGACGCGAGTATTCTCTTTATACTCCAGTACAGTTATAGAATTACGTGAAATTAAAAAAATATCGGAATTCAGAGTTATTTACCCTTGCAGGAAATATCGACCTACATAACAAAAATGTATTGCTACATCAATAACACTGTTTGAAATTATAGTTATTTTCTGACAAAACCTTGATGACAAGCTCCAAAACAAATACCATTTGAATATCAGGTTCTATGTATAGATTCAACGTTTAACAGTGTGATGAGATGTAATATCGATGATTATATACAGTTTTCTCCTTTCGCATATTTGAACATTAGCTATATAAATGCCTTAAAAACTCTCATCGATCAAATACAACAAACTAGACCAATTATAATTATTTTGTGTCGTGCATCATATGCAATATGATAAAATCAACTGACATGTACTTTAAACATATCAAACAGGCTCTATGCATGTTAAACTGAAGATCATGATCCATAACAATAGGCACCAAGACTGTTCCTTTACAATCTCCTTCACATTTCATGAGAAAGTCGAGAAGAACCTATGCTAATTGCTTGATTACAAACAATATTAAAAAATAATAATAAATAAATACAACATAAACGAAAGCAACCGACTCGTAAATGACTTGGCCAGCATGAATCCTCATCAATCACTAACACATATTGTTACCTCCCCGCATAATTTGAAAGGTGCGGATGCACAGAAACAATGTTGTATTCCGATGGCTTACGAAACCCAATCACATATTGTATAAGACACATTCAAATCACATTATGTAAGCGACAGGTACTTTTTACTCCTGGATGGCCTGCTCTGGACTGAGAAGACAAGGTGGGGACTGACATATGTATTCACTGTCTAGGGATGGCAGCTGGGACATGTGGATTTCTGACAGGTGGATTTCTACCAATCGCGAGTTCAGGTGAGCATCATTATGACCTACTCCACAACTCATATCGGACAGCTTATTTTTTCGGATTTTTTTATCAAGAAATTTGTTAAATGGATTTTTAACACAAGAACCACCACTGATACAGTTACCAAGAGGAAGTTTTAACAGCGCATGTCTGAAACTTTTAGCACATGCGCTGTATAATACAAAGTTTATCGCAAAATTAATGTAATATAATATTTGAACTATATGCTGCCAGTAAACTTCCGTCCGCGACACAGCGTAGTGGGACTCCGTGATGCTGCGGAAGAAGAACTGTACACGTATAGCATGACTAGGCAGGTTCAGGACAACAAAGACAATGATCACTACAACTAACATCCTCTTGAGTTTGGCCTGAGCCTTCAGGGCTTGCTTGGCTACGCGGTCATTGCCGATATTTGTTTCGGGTCTGTCCTGAGAGTCACTGATACTGTTATTATTGGAACTGCTCCCGTCATCATGGGGTTTCTTGTAGAGCCTCGATATGTCGATTAACAATCTTGTCGTCATGAAAATGATCATTGAGAATGGCAAGAGAAGCGTAAGGAATGTATCCAGTATAGAAAGTACCATCATCGTATCGCGGTCGTTTGATGTGGACATACATTTCTGTTCGTCGCCGTTAGTCGCTACCTTTGCGGTCCAGAAGGAAAACATGTACAAAAGAGCTGCAAAAGCCGTGAGAATAATCACAGCTCTTCTTGCAAATCTCGGTTTACACACTTTGCCGCCTTTAGACGCGTGGAACACGGCGACATACATCTCGGTCGTAAAGGCGTTTACATACCACACAGATGTAAAACTAAATACAAACGTCATATACACAACGATCTGGCAAATCCCATTGGTGTGAAAGAAGTGTATTCCCATCGCATCCAGCCAGCCGAAGCCAACACAGAACAAGAACCCGGTGTCGGAGATGGACAGTGCTGCCAGGTACACTGATGTGGAGATGCGCTTCAGTCGGGAACATATGAAAACAAAGAAGGATATCGTGTTTCCTAAGAATCCTGTTACTATTATAATAGGTAATAAATACCTATTGGCGTAGATAACAAATGTTTGAAGGGCATCGTTGTCCTCTTCGTCTTGCGCACCATATCCTGTTTCAATGGAACCGTTCAACGAGGTAGAATTATAGGAGAGGTCCTGCATTGTCTTTACGTTGTTGAAATGTTTTGGTCAGTATATGATACACATCGTCACATGAGAATTATGGCAAATCTGTAATAAAAAATAGACCATCAGCTTACATCACATTGACAGTAAGTTTCAACACAAAGTCATAAACTTGTAGCCTATGCCACATGGTTAGTATGGCAAATATTTAACACAAGGTAAGAATCTGTGAAAAAAAGTTATCATCAGTTTATATGATCACACAGGCAGTAGGTCTGGTACACAAAATCACAAACTATCAGTTATACCAGACGGAGATAAGAATAAGAATCTGTGGAAAAAACTAAAGTTATCATCAGTTTATATGATCACATAGGCAGTAGGTCTGGTACACAAAATCACAAACTATCAGTTATACCAGACGGAGATAAGAATAAGAATCTGAGGAAAAACTAAAGTTATCATCAGTTTATATGATCACATAGGCAGTAGGTCTGGTACACAAAATCACAAACTATCAGTTATACCAGACGGAGATAAGAATAAGAATCTGTGGAAAAACTAAAGTTATCATCAGTTTATATGACCACATAGGCAGTAGGTCTGGTACACAAAATCACAAACTATCAGTTATACCGGACGGAGATAAGAATAAGAATCTGTGGAAAAACTAAAGTTATCATCAGTTTATATGACCACATAGGCAGTAGGTCTGGTACACAAAATCACAAACTATCAGTTAAACCAGACGGAGATAAGAATAAGAATCTGTGGAAAAACTAAAGTTATCATCAGTTTATATGACCACATAGGCAGTAGGTCTGGTACACAAAATCACAAACTATCAGTTATACCGGACGGAGATAAGAATAAGAATCTGTGGAAAAACTAAAGTTATCATCAGTTTATATGACCACATAGGCAGTAGGTCTGGTACACAAAATCACAAACTATCAGTTATACAAGACGGAGTTAAGGTAAGAATCTATGAAAAAAGTAAAGCTATCGACAGTTTATATAATCACATAGGCAGTGGGTCTGTTACACAAAATCACAAACTATCAGCCTATGTCACATGGGTAGTAACCTTGAAAAAATATTTGTAACACAAATTCAAACTATCAGATCATGCCATCAGGGCACTAAGCTAAACTTCTATAACACAAGGTCAAACTATACTGTACATTGATCCCACATGAATAGTTTAGTATATATAAATGTAACACAAAAACAATTCATAACTTTTTATGGAGGTAGTTTAAGTATTTTGTAGGACACATGGATACATATGTAAAATATGTAAAATAAATCCAAATCTATTCTCGTGTCACACGGAAAAAGTAAAAAATTGTATTTAAAGTTTGAAATCGTTAATGTTATACATATATTTTTACAACTACATTCGGACATTAAAGTTTAGTCCCCATCGTCATGCAAAGAGACAGAAAGGCGTAAATCCAAGTTTATAATCAAGTACACAAATGAGAATTAGGTCAATATTGCATGTATTTTTGCCGACTGTGGAAACATATTATTTCACCTTCTAGCACTGACATCCATTTCCAATCAACTGCGGTAGAGTTTTCAATGCCCAGAGACTCGCATCAATTTTTGATGAATCTTCCGTGAAAGATATAGTTTTACAATAGACTGTTAGACAATTAACTATTGATTAACATAAACAACAGCATACTAATGCTAGGATGTTTATCATCCCCAAACATAATCACGTGTTTTAATATCCACATGTAAACGTAACACTAGTGATAACATTCCCGCTTGTCCATTGATTTTCCCCAGATAGTTTTATTTAATGTAAAAAAGATATCAGGTCAGATGTATTGACTGGTATTTATTTACATGTTACAGGTGGTTGCATCCACATTGTCCCTATTTGATAATCCTCGATGTAAAATGGTATAAGGATACATACATTCACCTGTGCTTATCTACATTTCACAGGTATCCTTCACATGTTAGTTGGTATTTTGACATGACATTTCATAATTTGCCTAAATCCTCCACGTTTACTTTAGACGTTATTTCTACATTATTGTACTTTTTCATCTATAAACTACATTTTAAACAATACGTATTTATCGTTCAATTACTTGATCTATATATACATATATATTTATAAATAATAATAATCTGTCATTATGTATCATTGCCATATGTACATTCTGTAGTTGAGCATCTGAAGCTGATACCTAACGAAGACTTCTTCGTTTGTTTGATGTTTTCAATAATGTTCAAGATGCTCCATCTCTGACAAAGCATTAACATAATTAAAACAAATATCAAAATAGATATGGAGCATCTTTTTATAATAAATATATACGAAAACAGAACTACATTTTTTAAGTCCCTTATATGTTGAAATGTTTATATTATAGGTTTATATGGGTCCATTTTTTCATATATATAGAGATAGAGATATTCGTCATGCTTATTGCTAATTAAGATATCATGGCGTTTTACAAGTTGAAGCGTGCACCTTTCCGTATTAATACGCCATTCTGAAGCAACAACTTATGGCAGTGAACCTTATCTATAGTTTCTCATTTAAACAATATGTTGACAAAAGCGTGGCCCTTCTTATTAGACTAATGATATTATATTGTATCTGAATATATACTGTACAAAATACATTTGCCGACGTTTTCCATGATTATAAACCATATGACGAGTATATTTTTCTAGATAATATCAACTAATATAGTACGAATAGTATTTATATTTACTTTCATTTATGCAACGTATAGACTGTGCGTCATAATCTAAAAGCACCTTATATACGCCTTGTTGATAAATTATATGAAAACAATTATTGCTCGCTACATAAACCTTAGACGTTTTGCATTTAATCGTAAATATTTTTCTATTAAAATATCTATTTAATAACATATTAAGTAATTAATTATACATTCCCTTTTAGCCGAGTGCGTTGATTATATAATTTTGAATTCATCATTATGTAAATAATTGCGCATTTGATTACATAATGTAGATAGTTACATATGCATCATATCAAAATAGTAATATTTGTACTTACGACAGGATTTTAGCTATTCACCGAAAATAATCACACATAATATGTCCATACATATATAGCCAGTATCCTAAGAGAGTGTTTTTGAGTGACTGAAATAAAAAAAACACCTGCCAACCATTGCGTAGCGTTCTCGCCAACTGAGTGGATAAGAAAAAGTGTGAACGACAGAACTGTATACCATCTCTAAGCACCAAGGTCCGGTTAGCAACCGTCTCTCTTCACAGTTTTTATGATGACCTGCTACGGAAAAGTAGGTCATGTGTTGTATAACATGTATTACTTAGTATTAGTTCAATCTATAATGAACACGTGAGACTGTGTTCATCTGGGAAACAAATTAAAAGAGTAGGTAAAAATAAATGATAAACATTAAAACTTCTACTGAAATATTGTGCCTTTTAGCTGAATTTGTTTTTGATAATAGTATACTCCATAGTCAATTGCACAACGAAATCTATAAATGTATGTATTAAAACTCAATTACAAGAAAAATAAGTTATGTAAATAACTCTTTGAAACATGTCATTGTTACAAGACACCGCGACACAGTTCAGACGCAAAAGTTCTCATGACATAAGGAATTATGTGCACTTCTAGATACATTTGTATCTATCATTCTGTTTCTATCACGAAGTATCAAAACCTTACCTGTGCATCGTGAACTGCTGTGTGATCAGCTCAGTTATATATGCGTGAACTCAAGCGCTTCAAGCTGACTCAGAACTAGTTTCCCTAGTTAAAGATGTTATTAAGGTGGTTTTAGAAATGTGTTTAGTTTACCAGTCAGTGTATCATCGCGTCTGTGTTTATCATTTTGACCGAGTTGTTCTGCCATAAGAGAATACATAGATGGTTAGTAAGAAACACAGATCAGAAGCGATAAGTAAAAGGAAAAAACTGAAAATGTTATCAGAGGTCGGTGCTACGGAAAACATACAACCGAGTTATATGGCGAGAATCTCGAAAAACCAATCAGATGTTTATGTGCACTGATATTTTGGTAATAGTCAAATAATGTCTGGGCCTTAAGCGACCACACACATACCCACCGTAAAAAAAAAACCCAGAAAAAACGTCGATCTTGGTGATAACGACTAATTCCATTGGTATGAATTAAATCATCTTATTATTTTACAATAAAAATAAATATTAATTGATCCCATGAGGCAGCATAATGAATAAAATATACTGGAAAATGATTTCAGTGGAAGCCTGTCTGGCGGAAGGATACGGATTTAACTTAGAGTGTATACTATTGAGCTCGACCGTTATTGCTAAATTGCAAACGAACTGATATTGGATGCAAATAAGATATTTTTGGAGAGCAAAAAAAAAAAAAAAAAAGGAAAAATCAGTGCTAACGCAATATTGTTAAATGATGTATGTGTTAGAGAACGGAATGAAATGTTTTTCATAGAAAAAACAACTTCAATCATGGTCCTGCTGCAGTAGATCCTCTAACTTTTGATATCCGCTTCAAGTAGATGAAGCCTTCGTTATTGACCTGACGTTCCTGTAGAGAAAACGTCTTTTGTATTTCACATTAGAATACGTATTCATTATAGGAACTGATGTATCTATGTCGAAACAACCAATCATTTAATGAGTGTAGTTGCGACTTACTCATCATCAAGCAAGTAGAT
Source organism: Argopecten irradians irradians (assembly GCA_004382745.1). NCBI lineage: Eukaryota > Metazoa > Mollusca > Bivalvia > Pectinida > Pectinidae > Argopecten > Argopecten irradians. The sequence continues at coordinate 643,005 of SAYR01037147.1, read as the reverse complement.
AATGAAACTTATATTGGCATTCATATCCTTTTTCACTTTTTTTTTCACCAGGATTAAGATACAATATAGAGGATTGATTTATTTTATATTTTTTATTGAATAAAAGATAAATTTAATCATAAGATATCAGGAGCTTGTATGTCGACAAGTATTGCAATCTCTGTTTCAAATAACATATTACTAAAGCGTGAATTGAATCCAATATGGCATAAATTTCACGATAAAAATGAAATGATCGCGTTGGCATTTGTTTTTTTATTAACGTAACTAGATTATCACACGCTTTAACATAGTACATATACAAGCTCACGAAATCGTTACCATGTATTGGGCAGTAAGAGATGAACAGACTATTACTGTAAAAGTAAAGCTTCCCGTTCCATTTCACAGAAACAATACTTTTGACTCGATTTCTCTAGTGTACCATTGGGACAGAATCTTTGAGATACTACACAAAAAAGCGGTGTTTAGGCTACAGCAAGTTATGTATTAACGGTACTTACTGAAACTAAGGAGTTGAAAATACAATCGTGAGAAATTACAACAAACTACAATGCAGATATTTTTCTCGATTTATAAAATGTGAGTTTTTTCTTTAGTAAAAGTCATTTTCAAAGTTGCACCTAAATTCCCCTTCTACAATATATTCACATGTGAACGAAAGATAGAAGTATTGTCGAGTCTCTATTTGGAATAAATTACAGCCGACTTTGTTTCCAGTCACATAAAATATTTTGCCTGATAAAGTTGCAAAAGCTGCAGGAAAATTCTAATTTGAAATATTCAAAAGTCTGACAAACAAACCCCCCACTTGATAACGTTCCTTGTGCGCCCATACCCTGCTGGTAGATTACATTATAACGCTGGCTACGGTTGACTTCTAGTATATAACTACCGTTAATTGACTTCGCCATCTCTATTATGATACTGACCCCCTAGCTACTAGTCGCCTCAACGGTCGACTGACAGGTGTCGAGCACATGTATTGCGAAACATAGATGTCCATGCTCTAACTTGGATGATAATTACATCTATTTCTCCACATTAGAAAAGGCAATTATCAGTTATGGACTTGTAAATGATGAACATTTTGGATCAAACATCGATCGATCGCCGTTTAGAATCATGTAAATTACCTTACCTGTACAAAGAAATACAATCATGTACAAAGTCATATATATATAGCAACTTTATATATATTTTATAGCAAATTGATTACGTACGCTATACCGCTGTGTTAGGGTCACTGTACAGCTGTCTTTTCTACCGTTTGTAAGATTTGTTATAAATTTCAGTTTTGATATTTCATATGCCTTAATAGAAAATTTTAATAAGATCCCCCAACAAAAATATCTCTGCGTAAAATATGGTGATTCTGTTAAAATACCACTGCGTCAAAAGATGATGCGAAAACCTCCTAATCTTGGAAATTAACATTGATACTTTATAGAGATTCTTTCAACCTTTAATCTCTAGAATTAATTACCTTGTCTTCGGTAAAAAAAAACCACCTTGTACAATGTAAGATAAAAAATAGAATGCTTAATATCAAACATATATCTAAAGGCATCGTTCTTTAAGTATATACACACTAGAAGCGTTTATAAAACAAAGATGTAGAAACAAGGCCTACATAGCCAATATGTTGAAATAAGAAACAAATGTCTTGTGAAAACGAAAGATAAAGTTATTGTCTAATTACATATTAATACAATGTGAATATCTAGCTTAAAGTTAACATAACACCAGTATCAACATACAAAGAATTGAAAAGCAAATATTTAGCTACCCGGAAATTTGACGCTAGTTTCTACTGAAAAGTAAAATGGGAAACGTTTGGAGGTCAGAACCGAATGCACATTTGGGAAACCAAATATCTCAGCTAATAAAGCATCATGTAATCGATATATGAATCGTAACAAAGGTATTAAGCAATTTCCTATTTCACACTTAAGCATTGACATCACTTATACAGTATGGTTCTCTAGTTCTATGTAAATGATTGATAAAGAAGTGTACATTCAGTAAAATGAAGATGACTCCATCAACATGATTGATGTTTTATTACAATATGAGCTAAAAGATAGTATAGTGGCATTGTATCATACATGAAATCTAATTTCAAATTCAATCACTGATCTGCTCAAAAAGACGAAGACATCTATGTCTAGTTGATGCAATAATTGTTGACAAATGTTTTCGAAGCATAACTGCAAGAACGAGCATTATTTGTAGTGTTGTACACCTATTATAGTAGAACTTTTTTATCTTTCTTTCGTTTTTGTAAAAAGTTTGTTTACAAAACCCCTTCTATTAATCATTGAAGGTTTTGATTGGAGAAACAGTTTTAATTTGCACACAATGTCCTTCTCCATAATGAACTTACCTTTTTTCCTCCCCATTGCGCGACCATAGAACATTACTTAACTAGAAAACTTCTTGACATCGAAAAGGAAAAAGCTAAATCTAAGACCCACATAAACACATACACAGTACACACGGAGTATATCAATCATGGATACATTGGAATATGTCTAATAATTAAAGGCTAAGATTTTTTCCTAATTAACTTTATGTTACTAATTACCGAATTCAATTAGTGACACAAGTAAAACAATCTGATTTAAGATATAACGTAAATGAGAATTACAATGTCTTGTTATTACATCTCTCTTGCGTCTAGTTAACAATCTCTGTCCTGGTATTTTATCTGTAGGATTTCATGTTTAGAATTCGGTCAGCTTTCACTACCAACTGGCACGTCCTAAACATACATCACTTACTCTGAAGACGACATAGATATATGGTCTCCCTTTCATCACTGACGAGTAAACTTAAACAGTTGTATGGTGATCTCCTTACACCACAGCCTATTCCTAAAGTTAACAGAATACCTGATCGGTTTTATAACATCAATGCCAAGTCCTACGAGGGCAAACTTGTGTATGGTGTATGGTATCTAGACATTGTAGACAAGATGTAGAAATCGAAGGCTGTCTGTAACACCACTGACGAGTCCTAAAGGACAAAATGGTACCAGAAAGCTATTTTCTGGTACTTGCACCATATTGTCTTTTCTAGAAACATCCTTCAGGAATTACACAGAAAAACCCGATATCAGAAGAGCGGTTATCTAATTTCAGTGGAAATACTTACAGTTGTGAGCATCACCATACTTAACACATAAAAAACTAAATGACATTACCTGTTGTCTATGAACATCATGCTAACAATGCTACAAAGAATTCCACAATAAAATATGACTACGGACACTAAAATTGATAGAGATAGCACCATCACACTATGTGTCTGTAGAAGGAAGAATCTCCAAGGATTGAAATTACTGGAAAGTTGTCTTCAAATATTTGAAACGCTTTCTCACACCAGTAGGCGCTTGATAATTGATTTTCTCCACATTCTTTGATTATGACGGTTTCAGTCATTTCATACAGCCATAAAAATTTCATTTTCACTTTTATTATGAATCATATTTTATGAAGAACACTAATATTGCCATTAAACAAACTAATAATGTTAGATATAAAACATTAAAATGAAACCAACATATCATAACTTTTCTTAAGGAATTCATTTCGCACGGTAATATCGCTTGTATGATGAATGGTCGCCGTAACTCTAGAGTTGAATAAAGCTATGATTTATGTACCGACACTAACTCCTCATACGATCTTAATTACACACAATATAAGACATTGATGCATATGTCACAGGAAATAATTGATCTAGAAATTAGAGTGTCTGACGTGATTCAATTAGTGAAAAATAACGTTAGAAATATGGTTCAGATGGATTTTAAAACATGACAGAAACTCTTGTCTCTCAGCGTAATAACATGAGTGATCACAGTATCATATCACACATTAATGTATTAATGATGGTCGTTCCTCGGTTCACACCTACCATTGTATTGAGAGTCTCCAATGTGTACATTCCGTTAGATCCCCAGTATAACGGTGTTCGGCCAGCCAGCCTTGTAACACAGTGATAGCGCTCCAGCAGGCTCAGCTACGTCTATACGGCGTGGTAACCAGTCAGGTAAAGGCGATGTTAGAAATCGATCGACAAGGGGTTTAACAGTGCGTCACGATACTCTCACACTTTTACTTACCTGTGTTATTATAGGCTTGATTAGTACTGACCCAGCTACATATCATCACTTACCTGTGGTATCACAGACTTACCTACCTACATATCATCACTTACCTGTGGTATCACAGACTTACCTACATACATATCATCACTTACCTGTGGTATCACAGACTTACCTAGCTACATATCATCACTTACCTGTGGTATCACAGACTTACCTAGCTACATACCATCACTTACCTGTAATATCACAGATTTGCCTAGCTACATATCATCACTTACCTGTAATATCACAGACTTACCTACATACATATCATCATTTACCTGTAATATCACAGACTTACCTAGCAACATATCATCACTTACCTGTGATATCACAGACTTACCTACATACATATCATCACTTACCTGTGGTATAACAGACTTATCTAGCTACCTATCATCACTTATCTGTGGTATCACAGACTTACCTAGCAACATATCATCACTTACCTGTGGTATCACAGACTTACCTAGCTACATATCACCACCTACCTGTTATACCACATACTTATCTAGCTACATATCATCACTTACCTGTGGTATCACAGACTTACCTAGCTACATATCATCACTTATCTGTGGTATCACAGACTTACCTACCTACATATCATCACTTATCTGTGGTATCACAGACTTACCTAGCTACATATCATCACTTACCTGTAGTATCACAGACTTACCTAGCTACATATCATCACTTACCTGTGGTATCACAGACTTACCTACCTACAAATCATCACTTATCTGTGGTATCACAGACTTACATAGCTACATATCATCACTTACCTGTAGTATCACAGACTTACCTACATACATATCCTGACCTGTAATATCACAGACTTACCTAGCTACATATCATCACTTACCTACATACATATCATCACTTACCTGTAATAGCACAGGCTTACCGACATACATATCATCACTTACCTGTAATATCACAGACTTACCTAGATACATATCATCACTTACCTGTGGTATCACAGACTTACCTAGCTACATATCATCACTTACCTGTAATATCACAGACTTACCTAGCTACATATCATCACTTACCTGCAATATCACAGACTTACCTAGCTACATATCATCACTTACCTTTAATATCACAGACTTACCTAGCTACATATCATCACTTACCTGTAATATCACAGACTTACCTAGCTACATATCATCACTTACCTGTGGTATCACAGACTTACCTAGTTACATATCATCACTTAACTGTAATATCACAGACTTACCTAGCTACATATTATCACTTACCTGTGGTATCACAGACTTACCTAGCTACATATCATCACTTACCTGTAATATCACAGACTTACCTACATACATATCATCACTTACCTGTTATAGCACAGGCTTACCTACATACATATCATCACTTACCTGTAATATCACAGACTTACCTACATACATATCATCACTTACCTGTAATATCACAGACTTACCTAGCTACATATCATCACTTACTTGTGGTATCGCAGACTTACCTAGCTACATATCATCGCTTACCTGTAATATCACAGACTTACTTAGCTACATATCATCACTTACCTGTGGTATTACAGACTTACCTAGCTACATATCATCACTTACCTGTAATATCACAGACTTACCTAGCTACATATCATCACTTACCTGCAATATCACAGACTTACCTAGCTACATATCATCACTTACCTGTGGTATCACAGACTTACCTAGCTACATATCATCACTTACCTGTAATATCACAGACTTACCTAGCTACATATCATCACTTACCTGTAATATCACAGACTTACCTAGCTACATATCATCACTTACCTGTAATATCACAGACTTACCTAGCTACATATCATCACTTACCTGTAATATCACAGACTTACCTAGCTACATATCATCACTTACCTGTAATATCACAGACTTACCTAGCTACATATCATCACTTACCTGTAATATCACAGACTTACCTAGCTACATATCATCACTTACCTGTAATATCACAGACTTACCTAGCTACATATCATCACTTACCTGTAATATCACAGACTTACCTAGCTACATATCATCACTTACCTGTAATATCACAGACTTACCTAGCTACATATCATCACTTACCTGTAATATCACAGACTTACCTAGCTACATATCATCACTTACCTGTAATATCACAGACTTACCTAGCTACATATCATCACTTACCTGTAATATCACAGACTTACCTAGCTACATATCATCACTTACCTGTGGTATCACAGACTTACCTAGCTACATATCATCACTTACCTGTAATATCACAGACTTACCTGGCTACATATCATCACTTGCCTGTGGTATCACAGACTTACCTAGCTACATATCAACACTTAACTGTAATATCACAGACTTACTTAGCTACATATCATCACTTACCTGTGGTATCACAGACTTACCTAGCTACATATCATCACTTAACTGTTATATCACAGACTTACCTAGCTACATATTATCACTTACCTGTAATATCACAGACTTACCTAGCTACATATCATCACTTACCTGTGGTTTCACAGACTTACCTACATACATATCATCACGTACCTGTAATATCACAGACTAACCTAGCTACATATCATCACTTACCTGTAATATCATAGACTTACCTAGCTACATATCATCACTTACCTGTGGTATCACAGACTAACCTAGCTACATATCATCACTTACCTGTGGTATCACAGACTTACCTAGCTACATATCATCACTTACCTGTGGTATTACAGACTTACCTAGCTACATATCATCACTTACCTAAAGTATCACAGACTTACCTAGCTACATATCATCACTTAACTGTGGTATCACAGATTCATCTAGCTGCATTTCATCACTTACCTGTAATATCACAGACTTACCTACATACATATCATCACGTACCTGTGGTATCACAGACTTACCTAGCTACATGTCATCACTTACCTGTAATATCACAGACTTACCTACATACATATCATCACTTACCTGTGGTATCACAGACTTACCTAGCTACATATCATCACTTACCTGTGGTATCACAGACTTATCTAGCTACATATCATCACTTAACTGTGGTATCACAGATTCATCTAGCTGCATATCATCACTTACCTGTGGTATCACAGACTTACCTAGATACATATCATCACTTACCTGTGGTATCACAGACTTACCTAGATTCATATCATCACTTACCTGTGTCATCACAGAATTACCTAAATACATATCATCACTTACCTGTGGTATAACATACTTACCTAGATAGACTTGTCTACATACAAATCATCACTTACCTTTGGTATCACATATTTATCTACATATTATTACATATCAAAGGCATATCACAAGATTATCTCATTTTACATATGATTTATACATGATCTTGGTTTTGTGCAGACCTACGGGAACCAGTTTCTATGTTTTATCTAGCATTTCTGTACATGTATTATATCGATTTAATGTAGGTCAGTAGTGTATGTCAGTAGTAAGCTATGATCCTAGTCATCCTGCTCAGTTCCAAGTGCGAGCAGTGTGTACAGGGAGATGGGTTAGTGGAACCATTGTCGTCCTCTTTAGCAGAGCAGTTCCAAGTGCGAGCAGTGTGGACAGGGAGATGGGTTAGTGAAACCATTGTCGTCCTCTTTAGCAGAACAGTTCCAAGTGCGAGCAGTGTAGACAGGGAGATTGGTTAGTGGAACCATTGTCGTCCTCTTCTCGTGAAGTTCAGATTCAGATTCTTTATTTTGCTTAGGTTTTACAACTTATCGCAACATATAAACATATTATTACATAGTATTACATAATAAGACATAAGGACACAATTCACTAGACAGGACCATATACACACACACACACATTCACAAAATTTGGTCTTCACCTGACAGCAATTTTCATCTTTCTGTTCATCTTTCTAAGGCAGAAGAAATATATTTACCCAAATTATTAAGTTCCTTGATATTTTGTGTATTTAATGATTGAACTTACTTAAATATGCTAGGATTTCTGACATAATATGGTTTTATAAATGTTTATCTTAAATCTTCTTACTTCTTATAACGAAACGGAATATATCTTCAATATCATCACTACAAAATGAATATATTCTCTGATTCCTAGGTATATTCCTGTATCTTATCCCTCTCTAAATTCAATTCATGGGCAGAGTACCGAAATTTAGATATGTTTCTCTTAACTTTAATGTCTAAAGATTTACTTAAATAAGATTGACAAAAAATAAGTTGTAATAAGATGTTTGTATCAAATACTTTTACATGAATCATTTATCAAATTAATTTCAACTGTAAAATTCAGCTATGATTACTTTCTTCGATTTCTTTAATATATTCCTTTAAAATGCAGCTGTTCATATTTTTTAAGCTTAATCCAGTAATTAAATATTCTAATTTTCCTGAAAAAAGATGAAGAAACTCTTCCAGATTCAATATATACCTGTCCATAGTATTAGAAGTGTTTCGCACAAAGTACTCTTTTTACGAAGCTGATGTGTACCTTTCCGATGTCGGGTGATTTATGAAATTAAAATCGATATAATCAAAAACTGTCAAACAATCCACAGTTGACATTGTGGAAATCTGAAATACCATTGCATTTTACACAACATCTTACATCATCAAAAATGTTTCTTATACTTCTCGACATTTTACCTTCAATATTTCGAAGTGAGAGCAGTGAGAGCAGAGGTTAGTAAAATTATTTTCTGCGTTATTTGACAAAACAGGTAGACATTGCTTAGTGAGAGCAATGAGAGCAGGGATTATATCTACCTTGTACAGGGGTGTCGACCAGTGGACAGAGGAGGAGACGTTTCTAACAGGGTCGATTGTATGTTAGAAAGAAGAGATTGCTTAGCAAAAATAAACGAAAACAAATTTCAATGTCTGTCTTTTTTAGACATGCTTACAACTAATAAGAAGTGAAGGTAACTGGTGCAACATTCATAGGCCCTACGGAGAAATAGATGGCCCGCATAGAAGGAAATGATTTTTTGTATTTGACAGTAGACTTTAACAGTTTTCCGTGTAACAATATGGAGTATTGTCTTCAACAGTACTTCAAAGGAAAGTCAAATCAATTTGAAGGGTACTTGCGCACTAATTTTATAGTTTACATACCAAAATATGATAGTTTAAAACATTTTCTGTGGTATAATGTCGGCAAAATGACCTTTCTATTCTTAAATTATTATGACAAAGTCTATAAATAGCAAAGTTAATGTACAATTTATGCCTCTTTACGTCCATGCATCAGTAGGTGCAAAGAAGCATTTTAAATGGATGGAGTTAATGGTGTGATACCACAAAGTATACTACACTAAATTGTTGTGCGATACACTATAGTATGGTTGAGTGGACCTATATTTACTGAATTATTGCCTATACAACAAAGAATATTCTATGTAACAATGGCAGCTTCTCACAATGAACAATAAAGATACTTAGAACCGAGTCAACCACGTCGGTTGTGAAACCGTAAAAAACACTTTTCCAGAAGTTAAACATCCATCAATTAACAATATTACTGTGATGCACAACGTTTTGAGACCATGGTAGAAAGTAGACAATTTTCTTATCCACATAATTGAACGTATAATGTTTCAAATATAGACAGCTAAGTCTCATTCTTTTTTCTTTCGATTTCTATAGTAGATGTCCTTGAGGATGCTTGCGCTTCGTATCGCCTTGTTCTATATATAATTACCTATAACGAACATTATATGTATATCCAACATTAAGTTCGCAATTAATTTCATTTGGAAATGTTTTAGATACAGGTTCTATATATTTGGTTAAAGTGGTTAACTTTCTGCAAAACCACTTTTTTCGATTAATCGGCTACCAATAGTAAAATACAGTAGAGCTTTCCGATCAGCAAGTCAATATTACCACGTGAAATCATCTACAAACCTTGTCTCAAGTAGTAATTTCTATGTTCTATTCTTTGGTAGTAAAACACAATTAAATGATATAGAAGGATGTTCCATCCCACGGTTATTTAGTTTATCATCCTAACATTCCGACTGGGAGAGAGTGTGAGCATAGCACACTACAGTATGGTAAATGGGTAGGATAATTTCGCAATATCGCAATAACGTTCCTCAGATCTTAGCTTGGCAAAGCGCGATAGCGACAGCAAAGGTGCTACGATGCGCCGGCGACAGAGCTACACTTTGGCGATGACGGAGCGACGTATCTTTTTTTCTTTTTTTTTCGCATCGGCGCATTGTTGCTCTGTTGGCGTCGTATTGTCGCCAGTCTCTGTCGTCTGCATAATGTGGCGATCTCGCTTTGTTGAACTTAGATTGTGAGATGGCAGTAACCGATCACCACTAAACTGTCAGTAGATACAAAGAAGATTATATTGATTCCAATTTTCATTTTAGAGTTTAATTAACTCTAACATATTTATTCCTCTGCATTCAGGTTCTGCGCGTCATTTTCCATAATTAGAAGCAATCTACGGATGCATTTGCTAACTACATTGTTATTTTAAAAGCAATTTTCTAAATGTAGTGCGTTGATTATTGATTGTTTGTAAATATGTCTCCTTTCACCAAGACAACCGACGGCAATATTGTTTTTTATTCAAGTTAAATGCAAACCTTGAATGATATTGTCAAACATTAAACCGCAATACACCAGTATATTAAGCCCTCGAAAGGTTGTCATGGAAGAATGAATCATATTCCATTGCTGTACACGACGGTGTTTATTCAGACATAACGCCGAATAATATAGGTAGATGCCGAGAATAATACTGTTGTAACACATCCATGAACATACTTATCATGCAATGTGTCATGGATCTTTATCCTGCGAGCTGGCATGGTATAGTCCCCGGCTGTCAAGTGAAAATGTACTCGTGGTGTCTGTAGCATGTATAACACGTATGTTACACATGTCAGCTCGTTATGGGGTTCATCCGATATATCCTATCGTGCATTGGCGTAATTATCTAATATTTATACTGTACCTGCTTAGCATTGACACTAAATTGATCTATTTAAGCTGATGGTACAGTATACTAGTTTTTCTGATATTTAAGCATGATGTTTTAGCTTGCATCAGACAAATATCATGTCGAAGAGATTAATGACAAAATTTCCATTAAGATTAAAAAAAGCACATGCAATATGATGAGTAGCTAATGAAACGGATAATTCAAATGAACTTGATTCTTTTTTTGAACAATTGTGTGGGTGTTGCAATCGTTTACAATTAGATCACTATCGTGTCTTAGAATGTTGAAACAAAACCAATGTATAATACCTTTGATGTCTCTCTGAAGAGGGGATGAAGTGCTTAATGATCTTGATTTTATTGACTAGTCTTAGGCTGTGAAAACAACAGTGTTTGTGTCAATATCGAGCTTCTGCAGACTGAAAATGTTGTTTTATAATGGCCACGAAGTTACAGACGAGTCATAGAAGGACGAAAAGCAATTGTTTTGTCCTTAACATTACCAGCGAAGTCTATAGGAATATAACAACTGTCGTATGAAGTATTTTGACAATAATTGACTTACTGCATGCTTCTTAAACCACACCTAAAAGATAGATTCATTGTCAAATACTCATCTTTCCATCACTATACCACACCCTGCAACTATTTTCTGTTTGTGAACAGTTCGGCACAAGGGAATCGTTCATTCATTTTTCATTAACTCTGATTTATTCATTATTTGAATACTGTATGCACTCCGTTAAGTCTTAGTGAATTAATTTATAGTATGGAGTAAGAAGGATTATCCCATGTAAGCAATACAGCACCCCCCTTCTCAAGGCTATATGTAGTGTTCCTATCTGTATGAATAACATGAAGTTAATATAACTATAGCTTTCCGATTTGTGTTATTCTAAAAATTGTAAGTTGTCAGGAGGTTGTTCATAAACTCTCTACGTTTGTATTTGTTTTTGAAAAGTCGTAAAGATGCATTATCTAATTTGTATTGCCAATAGTATAAATGTTGTTTTTTTTCAATATAAGGAAATCATGATTATTAAACAATTTTCTGAACATTGGAGTATCTAAAGTGATATCTTGTTCATTAAATTTATAATACGGCTATGTTGCTATGTTCATTGTACCAAACAGGAAACTATTCATATAATCGTTGCACATAATAATACTGAGAAAACAAATACTTTAAAATTTCTGTTTACCTTTTACAAAATATCTATTATTGGATAATGCTAACTTTTATTATCGAGACAAAACTTTGCGGTGATGGTGACCTGTCCAGAAAATAGCAAAAAACAAAACAAAACAAAAGCAACTTGAAAAGTCACTGAAACGCTTGTTTTTCCCGTACCTTCACTTGCATCCTGTCCGCTTGTTACTCACAATCCGTTTTTATAGCAGAAACCTAACCAACATATTCAAAACTAGGTCAAAATGTTAAAAACTAGGTCAAAATGTTACTGAAAGGATTCATCATACTTAATCCGTTAAAATACAAAGATGTACTTTTATGAGGCCTCGGGTTATGGTTTTCCTTTATAAGTGGTATTTTTAATTCCTAAACTGTATTTATGTCAGTCTATATTGATGCTGTCTTGGTTAGAGCTATACATATGGATATTATCGCATTTTCCCTTCCGACTTCATCTAACATAAGACTAAGCATCGAATCGCTAATCGACGTAAAACCGATAGATAGTCTATTTATAGGTGGGTAGTTAAATTAGTGTAACAGTAGCTTAGAGATGCTGTTCGTCCAGGTCGTCCTGCCACAAGTACAAATGTACGACAAAGAACAACATTGAAAAAATCAGTAATATGCCAAAAATGCATGTGAGATACACTGTGAGAGATTTAGCACGATAGACGAGCTTATCTTTAGCGCGAACTCATGGTATTTTGAAGACATTTAAAACTTGGAAAGATAAACGCTTAATGGATACCCCATTTGTGAACAAATGAACAGAAGAGATCCCGTGTCGCAAACACAAGAAAAATTCTCTAAAATGTATCCAAAATACAACAAAAAACTTTCGACAATTTAGGTACTGGTGATGAGGCATGGGTATACTATTTCGAACCGAAATGAAAATGTTACAACAACTAAACTGCAAGACGTTCAGAAATAGCCATACAACAACGTACGATCAAGAAAGTTTTGAAGGCATTTGTCTTCGATAATAAGGGTTCAATTATACAAATACCTGTACCAAAGAACAGAACGGCCCCATCAACATCATACAAAAATGTTGTTTTAAAACAATTGAAGGTTTGCTTCAAGAGTCATCCTAAAACAGAACTCAAGTATTTTGCTTTTGCATGATAATGCCCCTGCTCATACGGCACGCCTTGTGACCGAAATTTTAGAGTCGGAAAAAGTTACTGTTCTCCTCATTAACCCAACTTGTCCCCTGCGATTACGTTCTTCTTCCCAAACTAAAATCTCAATTGTCAAGAAAGAGACAAAGGTCAAGAAATATGTCATTGTGTTTGTTGTTTATAAGTGTCTTATGGGTGTGCCAATTGAAGACTATGAACAATGCTTTCATTATTGGATTGGCTGTCTAAAATGTTTTATTCAGGCAGATGGGGAGTAATTTGAAGGACAGAGAAAATTAAAATAATCAAAACACTAACAGTTTTTGAGAAATAAGGCTAGTGACATTGCTTAGGAACACCCCTCGTAGCATGCGATAAGAAAACGGCTGACCAGTTGACTCTCCTGTTCTGGGAGAAGTAGTAAACTAATGTAGCTCTGTCACAAACTGTGTCACATGGAATGCTCGTTAAGTAGAAACGTTCAGTGTTTTCGTGGCTGCTGCTAAGACACAAATACAACAAACTTGGTTTATTTGCTATTGGAATTGATGTTCAACAAATCAATCAGGCATCTCTTTACAAATACAAAAGAAAGTAACTAATATTTTGTGTTATAGAATGTAATTATTTAAGTCAGTAAAACGCCATGCTACTTAATATACCGCTAGACAAACCAATTGCTAGGTATGATTTAACCTAACATTAATTTTAACGGTTCTTGGTTAAAAACAAAAACTATGTTTTAAAACATCATTGTGAATAGCTAATTAAATAACTTGCCAAAATTGCTCCAATGGGAAACATCACCATCTGTATCAATATACAACAAATGTCTCTTCTGCCAAATAATAGAATATATTTATAAAGATTCAATAAAGATTGATAGAAAAATGCTTAAACACGACATGCGCATATTACGTTATTAAGTCTATGATATCAGCAAACCAACGTAATTAACTTACAAAATAGTCTAAATGCGTGTAGTAACTAAAACGTCATATTGACTTACAGAAAGTTTAAAGAACCTTCTGTCCTCATTTGTGCGTGTCAATGTTGCTCTTCGTTTTACGGAAACCATGCTAAACTACAAATGGATAAAACTAAGTCATTGATTATATGATTAAAAGGTAAATTAATGAAATGTACACTCATCAAAGACAGTCGCGGATTACGTAGGTACAAACAAAATATAGACGGATATTAATTTCCGCTGAGATCCAAATAAAACGACACACATCATGTCAAATTAATTTGATATAGAGGACTGGATGGTGCTATGGTTAATGACTATACGACAGACGCCGTTCCTTAATCGATGTTTGGAAGCATTGTATCAACACTGTCCTTGACATTGACACAAATCAACTCTAACACACACTAAGAAGATTTGTTCCGGGGAAACCATATTCTAACATTAGTACTGTAATGGTGTAATGCAAAGGTGTTAGACAACCATGTCAGATCAATGAAACAAATACAAAATATCATACTATCATATCATACATCAAGGTTATTGCCTATGTATCATTCACTAGATTACCCATGATGTAAATATTGATCTTGAGTAAACAACTCCCGGCTCTAATGTAATATCAGGAGTACACTGAAGACATCCTCACTGGCATTGCTAATGTAATTAATTTCTGTAAAATCAATATTTTTGTAGATATATTCCAGAGATATAATTCAACTGACCTAATATATGACGTAAACATTGATACAAGTTGTCTATATATCTATATACTATCACTTTATCCATTGACTTAATTTAACCAATATATTATTGAAGTAAACTCTTATATACATAAAATACATTTGAAGCTAGGATTGGAAATCAAACTAATAGCTGATATCAATTCCTCAACCTTGAGATAAAACCCTTTATCATAAACCTTTGCTATCTTACAACATTTTCACAATATTTCAGTTCGAGGCCCTTGCTGACGCACCTTTTCCCTCAGAACATACAGCGGATTAATCATTCCCACCTCCCACGTGTTACCAGGCGTATAAGCGTTCTATAAACTCTGATGTCGCGCAGGCCGAATTCATATCAAATGCTCAACTAAAGGCTAAAGTAAAGCGAGGACAAAGAAGGAAAGTAGGAAGGCATATATCTTTCAAAAAGAGAGAGAAATTATTTAAATAAATGATATAGTCGCCTTTGTAAGCCACTGGGACATGACATCACTATCGTAATGTCCTTATAACACTAACATTATACCTCCATTCAACAGTCTATACATATATATATTGGTGTGATCCTTGAATAATTGACCACGACTGACCGTAAAATTACCAAGGTAGAGGAACGGGAAATATAACGCGATAAGGAAGTCCCTATAAATATGTATCCTTTATTAATCTTCGAACATATTCGTACACCGATCATCTAGTTCAACGAAATTAGTTTCCATTTTCTTTTTAAAAAAGTGGCGTTTTTGTGCACTTACTCATTCATATAATGTTTTGTTTTGATTTTATCTTTTTCAATTTCAGTGTTATGATTTATAGATTTAATTATCATTAGTGAAATGTCTATAGAGTTGGATTCGGACGGTAAAATAAGAAATTTAGACAATATTACCCTCACAATGGCAACGTTTACCATTCTATCACCTATCATTTGACCATTGGGTATGCGTCAAGATTGGTGCAATTAGATGACTTTCTAGTTGAAGTTCTAGACATTTTTATTCATACTAATATCACTAGTTTAACAGCACGAAACCTTACACTGTATCCAATAACCATGGGGTTTCTACAGACTGAATTACGTGTTGCTACAGTATAACTGGATTCAAATCTTTGCCAAATGTATGCAACTTAGACTAATCTGCAAAAAAACCGCACTTTCTGGTTTGTAAATGTTATGATTGAGACTCCAAATTGATAAAAAAGGTGTATGATTTATTTCATGCCTGGATTATAATGAAGACCTCAGAAGGTCAATCTACCAGAGAATAAATGCATAAGAAAAGTTTTCGTAAGCTGTGTTTAAGCGCCCGTACGACCAATAAGAGCGTTTTCATATAAAAAAGGCATTTCTAGGTACTTGAAAAGATTTTAATGGATATATTAGATACTAGCAAGAAAATCATAAAGACTACTAGCATATGTTACAGCTGTTAGTCGTTTCAGCCTCTGGTCGAGTGCAAACGTGTTGATAAGGGGTTAGGACTGCGTTTTTAATTATGGCAATGATTGAATCGTTTATAGAATGTAAAACAGTATTCAACTTGCCTCTGTAGCATTTTCGGATAAACGAGATGTTTTTGCTGAGCTGACCCCGGGTGATACGTGTAGTCCTATGTAAGTGTAAAGTAGTGCAGTCAATCATGCGTACATCAGCTCAGTGAAAAACCTCGTTTCGATGAAGAGAAACCATTCAACGAACCCTTTCAAAATAAGAATTCTTCAAGTTCTTCAGGAGGGGGTAGTAGCGTAGCTCAATAAACCCAATGTCGTCGATGAAGCCTCGTAAGATTTAAGATGAAGGCAGCGATTTGGAGTACATGAAAGCTTTGGGGGTGTAACAGAAAGACATAAAAATCCTATAAAACAATATATAATAAATAGATGACGTTAATGTAGCAAGGTACAATATTGTCACCATGTGGGTCGTGAAATAGAAATAGGACTTTTGTAATCTAAAATAAAATGGAAGGATGTGATAAACACCGATCTCCCTAACATGTTGTCTCTATTGTCTATTTGCCTTTCCTGGACTGACAGTTTGAATCAACCGAATAGCTGAAACACACGAATACGAAGCCTTGAACATCACTAATTACCTTGGCCGTGATGTACATAATTAATGAACACTTACCCAGTATCGATCCACTGGCAGCTAGCATACCCCTTTAAATGTGTGTAATCTTTTCACTGAAAATCAATGCTTTCATGTTTTAGCACCGGTAAACACCATTAACATCTACGGGAGGCCAACTCTACGGTTTTCATGAAAAGACTTAATATACAGCGGCACACTACCAACACACATTAATGTTAGTGCATCACTAATGAATGAACACCCGTATACAGCTCGGCACAACGTCCGCTTATTGTCTCACCACTGTTTGACTTTGATCTAAGAACGCAATGGGCTGATACGTGCAGCTTTAAACTATTTGTTCACTACTAGTCAATAGGTTTAAATAAAACACACTCTTTTGTCTAATGAGAAAGTATGGTGGTACCTAAAATTTTAGTTGAAATTATCGTTTTGTTCCCTTTAAGGATGCTACAAATGTACTAGGTAAGACAGACAATTAAAGAGATGTCGCGCTAATATTGGGAGTATATAATTGAAACACAGATGTTTGTATTCATTATGGGATTTGGCAACAGTGATAATTATGTATAGAAGTTATGGCACGCATGCAATATTATGATAATTATTATACGACAGAGAAACTTAATGCAAATTCTAACGAAACGTGACGAGAATGTGGCCAAACGTCTTAAAGCTAAATATGTACCGCCATGTATTGTGATAGCAATGTGGTTTAATCACTAAGTAAAATATGAATGTGCTACATTTGTTGTAATAGGGATTACTATTTATACGATATACGACATCCACCATTTTGTTTAAAAGAAATAAGTTTAGATGATACCGTTGCAAACACAATTCTTAATATTTTAGACCAGAAATGTATGTGTTTAATTTTTCTTTCCCCATATGCTATCAAACGTATCGACGTCTTTTCTTAATACCTATAGTTAGGGAGAAGGGGGTAATTTTAATGTCGCAAAGCTCATTTGTCATATTATCGAACTTCTCGAAATTTATCAAAATCATGATTTTACATATAACAGCGTATAGTACAAAATGTATGATTGACACTTTCGAAGGTATCAAAGAAAATTCGCGAAAATTAATAAGTTCTCAACAGTGAATCATGAAATTAAAACCCCGCGCTTAAGTTCTCATCAGTGAATCGTGAAAATAAAACCCCGCGCATAAGTTCTCAACAGTGAATCATGAAAATAAAACCCCGCGCTTAAGTTCTCATCAGTGAATCGTGAAAATAAAACCCCGCGCATAAGTTCTCATCTGTGAATCGTGAAAATAAAACCTCGCGAATAAGTTCTCAACAGTAAATCGTGAAAGTTCTCAACAGTAAATCGTTAAAATAAAACTCCGCGCATGAGTTCTCAACAGTGAATCATGAAATTTAAACCTCGCGAATAGGTTCTCAGCAGTAAATCGTTAAAATAAAAAGCCGCGCTTAAATTCTCAACAGTGAATCGTCAAAAATAAAACCCTGCGCATAAGTTCTCAACAGCAAATCATGAAAATAAAATCTCGCGCATAAGTTCTCAACAGTGAATCGTGAAAAATAAAACCCCGTGCATAAGTTCTCAACAGTTAATCGTGAAATTAAAAACTCCCGCATAAGTTCTCAACAGGAAATCGTGAAAATTAAACCCCGCGCATATGTTCTCAACAGTAAATCGTGAAAAATAAAACCCCTTGCATACGTTCTCAACAGTTGATCAGCCATTAAACCACGCGCATATGTTCTCAACAGTAAATAATGAAAATAAAACCCAGCGCAATAGTTCTTAAGAGTTTATCGTGAAAATTATAAAGCCCGCGCATAAGTTCACAACAGGAAATCGTGAAAATTAAATCCCGCGCATAAGTTCTCAACAGTAAATCGTGAAAATTTAACCCCGCGCATATGTTCTCAACAGGAAATCGTGAAAAGTAAAACCCCTTGCAGAAGTTCTCAACAGTTTATTGGCAAAATTAATCCCAGCGCATATGTTCTCAACAGTAAATCATGAAAATAAAACCGCGCACATAAGTTCTCAACAGTAAATCATGAAAATAAAACCCAGCATATATGTTCTCAATAGTAAATCGTGAAAACTAAACCCCGCGCATAAGTTCTCAACAGTAAATCATGAAAATTACACCCCGTGCATATGTTCTCAACAGTAAATCATGAAAATAAAACCCAGCGCATATGTTCTCAACAATAAATCATGAAAATAAAAACCCCGCGCATAAGTTCTCAACAGTAAATCATGAAAATTAAACCCCGCGCATATGTTCTCAACAGTAAATCGTGAAAAATAAAACCCCTTGCAGAAGTTCTCAACAGTTTATCGGCAAAATTAATCCCAGCGCATATGTTCTCAACAGTAAATCATGAAAATAAAACCCCGCGCATAAGTTCTCAACAGTAAATCATGAAAATTAAACCCAGCGCATATGTTCTCAATAGTAAATCGTGAAAATCAAACCCCACGCATAAGTTCTCAACAATAAATCATGAAAATTAAACCCCGTGCATATGTTCTCAACAGTAAATCATGAAAATAAAACCCAGCGCATATGTTCTCAACAGTAAATCATGAAAATTAAACCCCGCGCATAGGTTCTCAACAGTAAATCGGTAAAATTACCCAACGCATAAGTTCCCAACATCAAATCGCGAAAATGAAATCCCGCGCATCAGTTCTTAAGAGGAATTCTCGAAAATATTCACTCGCGAAAGTAAATACTGTAACTGTTCAGTGCATATAATGAGACATTTTAGTCGACTATTGATCTCATCCTCTTTATCTGGCTCTATAGATAATGAATACCTGGTGATTTCAAACAGGGGCAATATACTATACTGTGACAAAACATTAACCTTGGCCATGAAAACACAAGGGCTGGTTACGGAAAAAAAATAATCAGAAAAGGAAAATTAACAATTGGAAAAATAAATCAAGATCACCCTGTCTTTGTTATCCGAAACAATATTCTACATAATTATTTGTATACGGAAGTCTTACAAGGTCTTCGTTACTGAATTCATTGTGTAAAATCTACATATGCAGCCTCGCAATATATAGGTTAAAAGAGGAAACATCAATTCCCAGGCATTGATATTACAAATATGCTTATACATTTGTTTACGATACCGGGTATAGACGGCCAAAACAGCCTTGATATACTTTATGTACATAGACAACATACATGATACACTGTAAACGCAAATGAACTTAACAATAAAGGTACTAGCTATAGTATCACACACATAAAACAATCTTCAATGATGATTATTATCTTCAGATAATAATGCTGCACTCTTCTCAATATTGCTTATATTTATTCGCATCTTAAAGAGTCATTTCCCCCATGTTGGTTGCGACTAAAACGTCATCACTTTTGAGGATAATAATCATCACCCTCAAATTACGTCACAATAATTTAATGAAATACAGTGTAAGTAAAGACGCATTCGGCATTAGTCTGTCCTAGCTTAGCACGTTCGTACAATGAATAAAACCAGAATAAAGCATTGCCAAAGGGAATAAAGATGAGTTTTCTTAGTTCATCAATCTGCCCATAGTCAATATATTAATAAGACTTATCATGTTTTTCGCTTTATCATGTATGGTGGTCGTGCGGTTGTGGTGGTAAAACAGACCATTAGCAGAATAAATGTAAACCACAGCTAGATAAAAAAATCTCTGATATGTTTAAAGTCCGTCTCCGAATACAATGAGAGAAGATAAGAGGCTTATAAAAGTTAACATTCTAACGTCTTATTACATCGTAAAAATATCAATTGGAGAAGTGAATGGATTGCAAGAACTCCAACCAGACAGATAAGGACATGGTCACAGTGTACAGTAAAATACTTGCAGTTGTGGTCACAGGGACCTGGCACGAAAATTTTTAACTAATAATATACATATATATATTATAGTATCAAGGGTATGAACTCGGCGGTCGAGAAAAACGGACCTATTTTTTTTAAAACTGTGATTATTTTAATAAATGGGTTCTATACAACTTTGACGGATATCTTACCTTAAATAGAAATAATTTATCTTTCCATTGAGTGCTTGGTGAACAAAATTGGCCAAGTATTGACGAAGTTATGGCTTGATGAATTGGGAAATTTACGAAAAATATGCTAGGTAGACATTTCCCTGTCCGGTCGAAATGTCGTCTCGGCTCTAATGGGTACCTGAAAAACCAAGCCAAAATCACAAAATCTACGCTTGTGGTGGTAAACAGTACCCATAACTGTGTTCATCCACAATCTCCTTTGGAGGTGTCATGACCCGTACTTTGTAGAAACTCCATTTAAACATCGTGTAGCTCACTTACTTTAACCGTCACCGCCATGTTCATTTGTTCTTCGGAACGCTTCTCGAGTTTACACACAAGCACAACATAACATAATTTGCATAATGTAGTCACGATATGTAAACTCAAGAAGCGTCCCGAAGAACAAATGAACATGGCGGTGACGGTTAAAGTAAGTGAGCTACACGATGTTTAAATGGAGTTTCTACAAAGTACGGGTCATGACACCTCCAAAGGAGATTGTGGATGAACACAGTTATGGGTACTGTTTACCACCACAAGCGTAG
The DNA here is from genome assembly GCA_004382745.1 of Argopecten irradians irradians. Taxonomy (NCBI): domain Eukaryota; kingdom Metazoa; phylum Mollusca; class Bivalvia; order Pectinida; family Pectinidae; genus Argopecten; species Argopecten irradians. Next base: position 621,163 of record SAYR01037147.1, on the reverse strand, counting down.
ATTTTGTGATTTTGGCTTGGTTTTTCAGGTACCCATTAGAGCCGAGACGACATTTCGACCGGACAGGGAAATGTCTACCTAGCATATTTTTCGTAAATTTCCCGATTCATCAAGCCATAACTTCGTCAATACTTGGCCAATTTTGTTCACCAAGTACTCAACGGAAAGATAAATTATTTCTCTGTAAGGTAAGATATCCGTCAAAGTTGTATAGAACCCATTTATTAAAATAATCACGGTTTTAAAAAAATAGGTCCGTTTTTCTCGACCGCCGAGTTCATACCCTTGATACTATAATATATATATGTATATTATTAGTTAAAAATTTTCGTGCCAGGTCCCTGTGGTTGTGGTTACTCTCGTGATCTGTATCGCAGCTAATCACGACATTCTGCTATAAAGTTGTATTATGATAAGAACTCTGATACATCATCGATGCATCTCGTTGTTTGACCTGGTTAGTACACGTTCATTGATTTTCCTGGCGAAAGGCACGTGCTTGAATCTCATATCTTCAATGTAAATGTGTTTTCGATGGAATTTTAGTTGAATGTCACAACTGGAAATATTGTGGCAAATTAACACATTATTATGTTCAATGTCCTTCAAATTTATCAAAATGTTGATCATAAATAAATCTACTACGTCAAACATTAAATAAAGAATATAAGACGTTAACTTAGATCTAAACGTTTGCTGTTAACAAACTTTCTTTCGCGCTTCTAGGTTTCGCGATTTCAATGGTTTGCAGCTACAATATGAACGAAACATGGCATACACATACAAAACATGGCAGGATGGATTTTGTGAAATCAATGCCATGCCCAACTTATCATAAAACCTAAAACTGAACAAGCTGGGTGAGTTAATTTCCACCAGACGCCAATAGTTACAAAAATAAGTCGGTATTCCATCATTAATTGCAAGAATTTTGTATATGATCTTAGAGATAACGAACAACTCTACAAAGACATCAATAACATAACTTAAGGTTGTGTTTAACGGGTTCTTTATATCATACATTGGTATGTAAACATATATAATGTACAGCATACTTGTTTTATTACTTCGCTATACCAAACATCAAACAAACCCTGCAGGGTTTGTCTTACAAACGTGGTAAAATTTATATAACAATGGAGAGGAATCGTTATAAGGAGGAAGGAGGTCAGTAACTGTATATCACTTGTTTCTGTTATTTAGAAGAAGCATGAAACACAATCATATTAGTCATGGCGTGCTTCAAGTAAACTAGACACAAGGAAAGGGTATTTATATATAGGAAATGAGTAGCATAAAAGAGGAACGCTTTTTGTCTGCAGAAAAATTGTACCTTTTATACGTGTGTATGTATATTTGTTATATTTACTTGTATATATCCCGGGTATATGCTTCAAGCTGGTGATGCGTACTATGCCGCGCATCAGGTAAGGTAAGGCAGCAGTCAACCACTCACTAGAATCCATTGTGAAATTCACTTCTGGAGCGAAAAAAATGTTCGGAATGAAATTGTTCTTTCTTTTTAAAATCAGTTTCAGAACAATATAAATATGTATGACCATATACACAACAAACATTATGAATGGAAAAATAATTTCATTTCGAAACCTAGGTTATACATATCGATTTTACATTTTCAAAACAAAAAAAAAGCTGATGTATTTCAAAAGTATAAATTCGAATTATTTAATAACATAAATTAATTATTTAATAACTGCACATCATGATATAGTATATGACATATCAAAATCTTATTCTCAAAACATTAAGTAATTAATTATATCTACTATATCAAGCCTTGGAAATATATTCATAAATTAATATAATTAAAAAAAATGTAAAAACTATAAAAGTTATTTTCCCACTATAAATATCATAAGGATGTCGACGAATATACCAATGATAAACAATTTCCATTTAATTCGGTAGATGAAAACTCTAGAAGTATGCAGGGCACGGGGAAAATGTCTATCTACGTATGAAGTGTAATATTAAAGACAGCGAGGAGAGAAAATATACAGTAAAAAGTATACTTCCATCAGTTGAACAGATGTGATATGTTCATATGGCTATTATAACAAATGTACAGTTAAATCTCCATATGCCACACTCCAAGTAAAATTAATTGACCTTTGCGCAACGAAATAATATTTTATCAACCATACGTCAGTTTGATAAGTCCCTTTTATCGTCTTGTATCTAGTGATGATATACAGCAATAATTATTATCTAATTGCTCCTTACTGGAAATACAGTGTTGTGACTATTTAATTGGTATATACGTTGTTTTGATACAGGCTTCGTACAGAAACCAACGAATGATATAAAGTAAAGCTGAAGGTAAGACATGAAATCAATCATAAATCCCGTTTTATTACTTTACGGCTTTATAATAAATTATCACTTAAGGAAAATAACAAGTCAGAATCCCATTCCCATTTTGTGGAAATTAACGTGGGACTTGATAGCGAAAATCATACAGTACCGAGGAGTTTGACACACAAAAGACGCTGGGTCATCAAGTAAGACAATTAGATAAAAAAAACCTTATCATCAAGTTGTTTAATAGAAAATGCTTCCATAGTTAAATCATAGAAAAACAAGTTGACTTTCCAAAAGAGTTAGACAAGTTGAATCATAAAAATAGAAGAACCATCAAGTTGAATCATGAAAGAAGAATACTTCAGCAACAAGTGGAATTATGGTTACACCATCTATAAATGAGGTAATAAAACAAATCAACTGGTTGAATATATAAAATAGGAATTAGTGATTATAGGAAAATATAATTAAATTTTATTTGTTTTCATACTATATCCGACTTTCTGATTGGCAGATCCTTTTTCTTCATATACTATGAAGAAAAAATCAAAGAATGGCGCGAAAATGTTGTTTGTAAACTTTTGTGATAATCCGCGTAGCGGATTCACACTGTTTGCAAACAAAATTTCCTCCATAACCCGACGAAGTTTCATCAATGCTTAAATATAACTTTAAAGAAGAAATGCAGCAATATGACTCAAAGTAAAATGTTATCGACAAAGTAAATTGTAAAAAGAGCTGCTTCAATGACAAATAATTAATTTTTATTTGTTTTCATACTAAATCTGACTTTCTGATTGGCAAATTGTTTTTCTTCATATACTATGAATCCGATAATGGCGCGAAAACCCGACGTTATCATGACGTCACAATAGAAACGTCGACGTTATATTAGAAAAAAAATAATACATTGGAAATTCAATAGAATCGTACGTTTAAACGTATTTTATATTATCAAGTAGCATGTAAAAACAATTATAGGCCAAATTTCTTTCACACCCCGATGAAGTTAAAAGATAGTGACATCAATGCTTAAATATTAATGATAAGCTGGAAAACACAATTAAGATGCATTAACGAGTCAAGGATATGAAACAGACAGAAATAAGTTGTTGGAAAATTCTAATTAGAAGTTTTAGAATATCTGACTTCAGTAATCCTGACAAAACTAATTAAACATAAATCATCTTTAACATATCCATACATATATATCGTGATAAGGATTACCACCAGTGTCGCCATCATTACCATATGTTTAATGTATCAATATCATTATGATGTGTGTGTTATGTGAAACATGAATTATATTGTATAATTACGCTGCAGACCGCCAGTTATATAGAATAACAGAGTAATTATGACAGACAAGGTAACAATATCTATAAAAACGTACACAATATTCCCCTAGAGTTAAAACACACTCTAAATCAGAGGTTGGCAGGACTAGATAGGGGGATGCTCCGGGTTATGATATAGTATAGTGATATGACCGCAGTGTGTCTATTAAGATGACAAATGAGTGTGAAGGGGAAGGGAGGTTACTCAAGGCCAGACAAAGTGTCTCTAACAACAGCAACAAATAAGCAGTTCCAGATCTACTCCGGTTAGTAATCAGATGACTGGACAGAAAGAAACGAAACTCAATAGAACTGATCCATACCATTGTTACTGATACACTAATACAAACTTTAGCTATGCATATTAATCAGATTGGAACCAAAATAAAACAGCACATGCTAGTCCACAAGCCGATGACATTTGAAATTTGAAACTAATTGCTCACCTGTGTTGCTTGTATAACTTCACACGTAGGACTCTGGGGGTGTTGAGTAGTTAACACTTATGCCTACTGATCTACACGTGTATGTGATTAGGTCTTACAACAGTGCTGGTTCTTCACTCTTAACTCCTTGTAAGTCAGACAATTCAAAGTAACATTTTCAAGTCCGTCACGTCGTAAAATGAACCAAAGTTGCCTTTTTCAAATAAATAATATGACCGTTTTGTACTACACGCAATAGTGTATGACAAGAAGTCTGATAGAAGCACCGCTATCATGACAGCTTCAACAGACTACGTAACGCTAGTGTAAGTACGACATGATAATTACACGTCGGGGGAATGAATTAAGACAAACTCCAGTGGTATTCTGTGTGGACTGACACTAGGGTGTTGAAATAGTGGTATATACCATAGGCACCTACATATCCTAGGTGATGGAAAATCTGGGCAATAATAGACGGAATCCTAACTAGCTGTATTGATTAAATGTGACTACCCTTGTCACAGGCATCGAGTTAAAAGTGTTTATGCACGTGAAACAGTCATTGATATACATGAAGAGTAGACGGGTTTGTTGCGTGTGATGTTTGAGAGAGCTATCAATATACTCCAGAACTACTTAGTGTTTTATAAAAGTGAAGGTCACATATTACAGAACTACAAAGTGTTACATATACCAGCTGAGGATATATTCGACGTATGGGATTTTTGGCGTCTTTTGACATACTTTTAAACCTACCTATCCCCATTACATGAACAACACTAAGAAAGAGAACATTTCTCTTCCTTTGATATATTTCAATTAATCCAATAACCGAATTTCATCTAATTCAAAATGATAAGCGATACCCTCATAAAATGTCTTACGGATAACTAACAAATGATAAACGATGATGTACTGCCTTCGGAATACGTCCACACATTCTCATTGCGTGCTACACTCTACGTTGGTGTGCACCAACTGCTGCATAAATATTTTATTGGGGCAGGTAGTGGATTGGATTGAAATCCACATTACAAATAACGTGCCGCCGAGAAGCACAAATGTAGAACATAATTTTGATTAACACGTCAAATAAGAATAGACACATTTAAGACGTAATATAATTCATGAAATTATAGAGGAAAAACATCATCGTACACCAAGCGAGAAAGCTTAATGAGTCAAACCTTCGATAATACGATGACAATGCTATAGCATTATATTTTCGCTCTATATATAGAAAAGTAATATATATGCAAAAATATTTAAACCGCATATAAAATTAAATCCAGTTACAAAATGTTTAGTTGATCACTGATTGCATTTTCAGTTGAGTATTAAGCTGATTGAGCATATCTAACCTACATAAAAGTACATCTTAACATGTTGTACCCATATCACCTAACCAACACCCCTGCAGAGACAAGCGATTGTAACAGAAAAGCTCTAAGTCTTGTCTACTAAAACTAATGGTAATTCGTTGTTGGAAATAACGCCACCCTCGCCTTTAATCATCGTTATCATGAAAGTCAACAATAATTCAGCGTGGTTCTTCAAGAAACATATGAGCTCCCTTAACATCGACGCAAACGACACCACAGACAGTGTTAAATGTCATCTATAACTTCTAACGCTAGCAAAAAATGTATCAAGTATATTATTTTGATATTTTGTGATTAATACATTAATCACTTGCACTGTAACTTACCTTGTTTTCGTTCATGAAGATATAGATACACCAGGAAGCCGCCTTCCTGACCAGATCCGTGTGTGCGGTAGATAGAAAGGTCACGTGATTGCACTCACTCTAGTTATTACGTATTGTTTGGTAATTAAGGGTTGCATACCCTCTGATTAAAACAGAAGAGAATGATATATTGGCATGTTTCAGTCCTCCTCATAGCAATATATTGGTCATGAAATTAAAATCAATTTTAATTCAGATACTTTCTATATAATTAAGAATCATATATCGCATTTAAGAAGGATTAACAAAATGCAATTAATTACCAATATTACAAGCGAAACCACAATTTACCACATGCTCACCTGATTTATCTATTTCTTAAATTTCATGTTGAAAATGATCAACGATTCCGTCTTTATGGTTTCGACAATATCTATCATAAAATGTAAAAATAACGTGAAGAGTGATGTGAAAGCGAATATTGAGCTGTTTTTTTTAAATTTAATTTAAGATTTAAATATTTTCTGTTTTCACCTATACTCGCTAATCAGAAATGATATATTAGCATTTTTCAGTCCTCCTCATAGCAATATACTGGTCATGCAATATCTGAATATACATGTCTTTTTCTTAATATAGTCATTAATTTAAGAATAAAAAAAGGAAACCTTAATGTAAATTTAAACATCGCATCGTTTCTAGGTTATCCCGGATATAATTACAATTTCATAACGATACAGTACGAAGATGATATGTAGGTTAAACATGCATTGCAGTGTGTGAACTATGTTTACTTTTTAATAGGTGTCTATAGGCTACATACTTCAACATTACATGACTCCATCAACGCATTTATCAAACATGTTTCGTATCTATGTCAAGTTTCATCCAGTAGACCCTGGGAAACAGTTGATTTGATCTGGAGTAATTCGCCCTAATTTTTGCGGTTGCGTAGGAACCGAACAAATCTGTCTGACGTTGATACCTGACGACAGCTGAACATAAAGGTACTATTTCTATAGGTATGATTACAACTCCAGCGATTAGTTTCAATATCACCTGTTCCATATCTCGAGTACACGTGCTGAGGCCAACTACATTCCACTGACCCGATTCTCATTATGCTCAGCCGCAGTCACAGTGTCAATTAAAGGCAAAAGTGTGCTAACTATATCCATAAAATGCACGTATTTAATGTCATATGTTAAATAAATTACTATATGTTGCCATTTATATTTCGTCCATGGCAACCCTGGCGTGTCTAAGAGTATCAATTCCCTATCATTATATCTTTAATGAGTACATATTACTCCACAACATGATCTTAGAGAACTAAACAGTGTCAAAGAGTTCCCAACATTATTAAGGAGTTTTTGGCTAACGAAACAGCTTTACGAAAAATTACAATTTTTATAGAAGTTCTAATATTGTGCGCGCAATACTTACACGATTACCGAATTAACATTAACCCTCAAAATCTGTAGTTATAAGCCATGCAAATACACCAGCAGAGATAACATGTTTTCTTTTCATCTAAGATTATATTTGTAAAAGCAGTACAGCGTTTAAAAATTGTAATTTAAGGATGTCAAGTAAAATATTTGCAATATTCATTGTGATAATATAAAATATTTCTTATGTATAGCTGGTTTCCAGTATTGCATCAAAGAATATAAACCAATTACCAAATGAAATCGGCACCTATCTTGTTAACAAACTAGGTCAATGTAAATTATTTTCGTGCATCTCATTAACATTGACCATTAGCATCTTTTCAAAATCTGAAACCAAAACAGGAATGAAAATGACACACAATAAAAGGTATGTTAGCGGGTATTCTGACAAAATGACACAGGAAATCACACGATGAAATCCTCTCTTGTTTCCGATATGTTTCCTACTGAGTGTCCATACTGTTAGTGTTGGATTCATGTGTCAGGCGATCGAGCCAAAGGATCACTCTATCAATGCTGTCCTTAATGGAGATGTTTATTCTAATACATTAGTTTTGTGACAGGAGATGTAACCAAGTTATCCTGCGAAAGAGACGGAGAAATTGGCTGTCGAGATTTGTGAATTCACGAAATGACGACGCAATCATTCCCAACATCGCAATATTGATTTTGACGTTTAATCAATATTGCTATTCGGATTCGATTAATTCAAATTCGTAGCTGTAAAAAGTAAAAATAGAAAACTAAGAAGGAATTTTTTGTTTGGATATGTCTTAATCATGAGATAAAGTTCTAACACTGCATTGCTATACAACCGTTATGTTAAAAGCGACACACGATTGTGATAGACTGAAATAGTGAGGCCTCCGAATATCAATTATCAACACTAAAAGTAACATTTCTATTGCCTACGTAAGGTGCGCAAACACTCACCTGTTATATATATGATACCAATATATTAACATTGAAACATATTTAGCCAGGGAAGAATTATATCCAGGTAGCATTCGCGTTTCTCACCATTCCCTCTGTCTCATTCAAATTATTGTAATTGAATTGTCGTTAAATTAATTGTTTAGGATAAATACAATTTTTAAAGCAAAATCAGTCCTTAACAGGATGTACAATAACGCTCCAACAAGATGAAAATATTTTCGAATTGAACTGTACATATAATGCTAATAGGACAGCTTTTATTTGTTTTCGACTTAACTTAATTCAGATGCTTTCTAATTAATTAAGAATCATATATCGCATTAAAGAAGGATTAACAAAATGCAATTAATTTACAATATTACAAAGCGAAACCACAATTTACCACATGCTCACCTGATTAATCTATTTCTTAAATTTCATGTTGAAAATGATCAACGATTCCGTCTTTATGGTTTCGACAATATCTATCATAAAATGTAAAAATAACGTGAAGAGTGATGTGAAAGCGAATATTAAGCTGACTTTTTAATTTAATTTAAGATAAATATTTTCTGTTTTCACCTATACTCGCTAATCAGAAAAAAATCAATAATTTTCAAAGATATTTAACGTGAATATGTAATAAAAGTTACCATGTAAAAGATATGCACACACTTGAACAAGGAAACAATCCCGGTATACAATCATTTTGGTGAATATCGACCTCTTCCCTTCACTAGACAGGTCACTGCCTCTATGAGGTATATCACGGACTTATAACTGGCCAGCTCTGGCTTGTAGAGAAACTTCCCATTACCCACAGGCAGCTAGATTCGGCCTGGTAATTAGACAATGTTTTGGTCTAAAATCAATGCATGACCTGCCGAGAGAGTATTGCCCTTCAGAACATTAGAGTGACGGCGGAAGACAGTCACATATATTTTAACAAGGCTCAGAGTCGAAAATGGAATAATTGAAAAATACAAATGGTCTGACCACAGATAAATAATTAATTGCCAATTCTTAGATGATTTCAGATGTGAACTTTGCCTCACTTGCTTTTACTCATTTCGTTTTTTCCGAACAATAGGTTATGTGCTAAGTCACAGCTTGATGTTTTCATGCTCCAGTGGCAGGTTTTTTTGGTAACTTAACAATTCAAACAACCATAACTGTATAGTTTATTTCATGGATTGAAGCTTTCAATTGTTTGTGGGTAGATGTATTTGAGAATATGAAATAACACAAGAAGAAGTACGCGCAATTAATGGTCTAGCATTAATAAAGATGTCTATTACTGCTCCAGCTATCCAAAAATATTAGAACGTAATGTGATGCTAAAAGGAGGTTTTCCCCTCTTACATCGATCCCTTATTCAATTGACACCAGTAAACACATGACTTAGACGCTGTGAACTCATATATAGATACATTTGTTAAAAAGAAACTCGCAAATAGTCTCAAACTTAATCAAGATTTATTTACTTTAGATTGTTCTGACCTGGTAAAGGATTTCTACAGACTTGGACGTATCAGGCATGGAAGCGATGATATTCCTGACCACGTTTAGCACTATTGAGTGGCTACATACATATCCCGAAAGCTTGGGAGTTTTCTTATTAAAAGCTGAGAGTGAACGCGTAGAGATCTGGCATGTTTCCAGACGTCATAGTACAAGTCACACGAAGACTTTGTCGATATTAACCAACTTCTGCTAGAAATTGCTGCAAGCTTTCATTTCCATCAGCAAAAACTTGGTACAAAACGCAATGAAGCAGATAATCGAAGACACTGATGGTCTAAAGGGCAGATGTTATATTGCTTTTACAAATAGTTACGTTCAAGATCTAATGGCCAGCAATCTTGTTTATAAGAAAAACAGCATGTTCTAGATCATGAATACGATTTCATAACTTTGGGTTATTTATAGGAGAAATGTCCCAACAAACTAATATCATTTAAGTGTTAAATTGAAAAGATTATTTATGTAATGCACTAAGACCACAGTGTACTGTCCATAGATTGTTTATGTAATGCACTACGACCAGAGTGTAGTCTTAATAGATTGTTTATGTAATACACTAAGACCAGAGTGTACTCTCAATAGATTGTTTATGTAATGTACTAAGATCAGAATGTACTCTCAATAGATTATTTATGTAATGCACTAAGACCAGAGTGTACTCTCAATAGATTGTTTATGTAATGCACTAAGACCAGAGTGTACTCTCAATATATTGTTTATGTAATGCATAAAGACAAGAGTGTACTCTCAATAGATTGTTTATGTAATGTACTAGGACCAGAGTGTACTCTCAATAGATTGTTTATGTAATGCACTAAGACCAGAGTGTACTCTCAATAGATTATTTATGTAATGTACTAAGATCAGAGTGTACTCTCAATAGATTGTTAATGTAATGCACTAAGACCAGAGTGTACTCTCAATAGATTGTTTATGTAATGTACTAAGACCAGAGTGTACTCTCAATAGATTGTTAATGTAATGCACTAAGATCAGTGTACTCTCAATAGATTGTTTAAGTAATGTACTAAGACCAGAGTGTACTCTCAAAAGATTGTTTATGTAATGCACTAAGACCAGAGTGTACTCTCAATAGATTGTTTATGTAATGTACTAGGACCAGAGTGTACTCTCAATATATTGTTTATGTAATGTACTAAGACCAGAGTGTACTTTCAATAGATTGTTTATGTAATACACTAGGACCAGAGTGTACTCTCAATAGTTTATTTATGTAATGCATTAAGACCAGAGTGTACTCTCAATAGATTATTTATGTAATGCACTAAGATCAAAGTGTACTTTCAATAGATTATTTATGTAATGCACTAAGATCAGTGTACTCTCAATAGATTGTTTATGTAACGTACTAAGACCAGAGTGTACTCTCAATATATTGTTTATGTAATGTACTAAGACCAGAGTGTACTCTCAATAGATTGTTTTTGTAATGCACTAGGACCAGAGTGTTCTCTCAATAGATTATTTATGTAATGCACTAAGACCAGAGTGTACTCTCAATAGATTATTTATGTAATGCACTAAGACCAGAGTGTACTCTCAATAGATTGTTTATGTAATACACTAAGACCAGAGTGTACTCTCAATAGATTATTTATGTAATGTACTAAGACCAGAGTGTACTCTCAATAGATTGTTTATATAATGCACTAGGACCAGAGTGTACTCTCAATAGATTGTTTATGTAATGCACTAAGACCAGAGTGTTCTTTCAATAGATTGTTTATGTAATGCACTAAGACCAGAGTGTACTCTCAATAGATTGTTTATGTAATGCACTAAGACCAGAGTGTACTCTCAATAGATTGTTTATGTAATGCACTAAGACCAGAGTGTACTCTCAGTAGATTATTTATGTAATGCACTAGGACCAGAGTGTACTCTCAAAAGATTGTTTATGTAATGCACTAAGATCAGAGTGTACTCTCAATAGATTGTTAATTTAATGTACTAAGATCAGAGTGTACTCTCAATAGATTGTTAATGTAATGTACTAAGATCAAAGTGTACTCTCAATAGATTGTTAATGTAATGCACTAAGACCAGAGTGTACTCTCAAAAGATTGTTTATGTAATGCACTAAGATCAGAGTGTTCTCTCAATAGATTGTTTATGAAATGGACTAAGACCAGAGTGTACCCTCAATAGATTGTTTATGTAATGTACTAAGACCAGAGTGTACTCTCAATAGATTGTTTATGTAATGCACTAAGACCAGAGTGTACTCTCAATAGATTGTTTATGTAATGCACTAAGATCAGAGTGTACTCTCAATAGATTGTTTATGTAATGCACTAAGATCAGTGTACTCTCAATAGATTGTTTATGTAATGCACTAAGACCAGAGTGTACTCTCAATAGATTGTTTATGTAATGCACTAAGATCAGAGTGTACTCTCAATAGATTATTTATGTAATGTACTAGGACCAGAGTGTACTCTCAAAAGATTGTTAATGTAATGCACTAAGACCAGAGTGTACTCTCAATAGATTGTTTATGTAATGCACTAAGATCAGTGTACTCTCAATAGATTGTTTATGTAATGCACTAAGACCAGAGTGTACTCTCAATATATTGTTTATGTAATGTACTAAAATCAGTGTACTCTCAATAGATTGTTTATGTAATACACTAAGATCAGAGTGTACTCTCAATAGATTGTTTATGTAATGCACTAAGACCAGAATGTACTATCAATAGATTGTTTATGTAATGCACTAGGACCAGAGTGTACTCTCAATAGATTGTTTATGTAATGCACTAAGACCAGAGTGTACTCTCAATAGATTGTTTATGTAATGCACTAGAACCAGAGTGTACTCTCAATATATTGTTTATGTAATGCACTAGGACCAGAGTGTACTCTCAATAGATTATTTATGTAATGCACTAAGACCAGAGTGTACTCTCAATAGATTATTTATGTAATGCACTAAGATCAGAGAGTACTTTCAATAGATTATTTATGTAATGCACTAAGATCAGTGTACTCTCAATAGATTGTTTATGTAATGCACTAAGACCAGAGTGTACTCTCAATAGATTGTTTATGTAATGTACTAAGACCAGAGTGTACTCTCAATAGATTGTTTATGTAATGCACTAACAAAATTTCTAATACGCAGTTCTAACTTTAAATTGATTTTAAATTCGTAAATAATTTTTCTGAGATTGAACGCACTTTGCAATGCTCCTTTCTGTAGCAAGCCAATCAGGTGAACCGTCAGGTTCTCTTGGGCCTTGTTTTTTTCTGAAGGTTAATTCGACCGTATTTCTAACGTGAAATAAGTGGGTTTTTTGAAGTGCCGTTGTTTTAAATTGTTGATAACAAAAGATTTTTATAATTTTTTTTTTGGTAAGTGTTTGTTCAACTTGGTGTATAAACTCGCATTTTTACAGATTTTTCCGAAATGAAAAAAGAACATTGATTGTTTTCCAATAAATTGTTTTCTAAGTGCAATCGCACAATTTTTGTAAGCAAAGAAGAAAAATACACAAAATGGTAACTTCTTCACTAAATTAATATTTTTTTGATCTTCTAATTACAATTCCAGCTCAGATTTAAATAAAAATTAATATATGATTATTTTTACTTTTATGGTGAATTCCTTCTTTGTAAAAGCGGTCATTGTCCGATGTGAGGTTGTTTTGTCTGAGACCTTTTTATGGTTGGTGTAGGCTGTACAATGTTGCTTAATGAACCATGGAAAAAAATCATGACCAACGCTTTATTAAAAAACTTGTACATTAACGTGTCTTGTATGTAAGACCTACTGTCACGAAACCCTGATATAAGGTAAGTTATATAAGTATTATTTATGATTTAAGCAGATGTAAATGATTAATTAAAACGTACATATAACCGTGTTAGGAAGCACTTGAGCGTGTGATTAACCAGAGCTGTTGTCCGGTGGTGAACAGACGCGTATGTCACATATAGGTCCGTATCTCACTTATAAAGTTATGTTGATTTCCCTTCTTTAACGCACGGAGGGTGTTTTTTGGTGGCATGACTGGAGATAATGTATCTTTTCCGCTATTTTCTAAAACATTAGAATTTTCAATTGTTACATTGTGTCAAGCATGTTACATTCTTGTTTTAGGTTCTTATTTTTTTCACTCAAATTGTTAACTTATTTTTACTTCCTTTTGGTGTAAAAATTTATTCTTAATTAATAGGAGGCAATATACATTTTATTATCAATGCTATACTTTTTGAGACGAAGATAAGAGATATATTTCTAATAAAAATGAAATATTACTGGTTTGCTGTAAACCATTTTTATATTGTCTGAAAAATGTTTATTTTGTGGTGCACAGGGTGGTTAATGCAATTAAACGAGTTAAGAAAAGAGTCGCTAGTTAGAATTTGATTTTTCTCTTCTGAAGAAATCATATGCCGAAAGAGGCCTTTTGTAGGAAATATTTCAGTTAACATTTACATTGTATTCTAATTACTACAAAGGGAAGAAAGTGTAACACAGGAATGATTTAGCAGCCAGGACGGCTTGGTTTATATACACCTTTATTACTAATACAACATCATAATATAAAAGAATTAATGCTCCAATCATCTTATAGACTTTGGCACATCTCTCGTGGCTCCTTGGAATATTGGGAATTTAATAAACAATACATTTTGTCTATGGTTTTTACAATACACATGGATTTCACAGGAAGCAATGAGACCGGGAAGTTCCACATATGTCTTAACTGAAACAAGTCAGCATAGAAGTTACCTGACGTCTACTTTATCAAAATATAATACTACTTGCTATTTTTGGAAATGTTTGGGCCCTATTTTGAATTGACAGCAGAATGTAGATTATGGCGCGGGCGACAAACATATTTTATGTCGCTATCTCTGCTTAAAGAGTTAGGGCTGCAGTAAAATATTAAGCAAGCTTGGCAATCTAGACGTTGTATTTTGTATCATGTGAACGATTTTTAATGTCTCTATCCATTCACAGGGTACCTGTTTCACCATGTTGGTCTTCTGCAATATGTTAGCAAATTTCGTTTGGCAAAATGTTTAGCAAACATTTGTTATGGTAAAAAAGTTTTTTAAATGTTCCGAAGATGAATATAAACAACAATAAGTATAATAACTGATTTTACTGCATTTTAAGATTAAGTAGGCTATTGGTTTATTCAAATATTTTTCAATTATTTTATTAAAAAATATATTACGAAAGTTAAATAACCAAAATATTAAGAATAATTGTTTCGTGTCCATAAGAATAAACGCTTGACTCTGCTAATGTATACGACGAGTCAATTCTAAGTACAAAAAGGCTGTCAATTTGTTTGCAGATATGCATATATGTACATGTATTCATCTCCAATATAATCCACTCCTTTTTGACGACTTTTACTATGATCACAACTTCCAGTGACTCCATTACGCTATATATTCCCATACCTTTTTGAAAACATTGTGATAATTTGTTTTTTGATATTTATTGTTATCTGATTTGTTATCGTTTGATGTAATTTATTGTATTTTGCAGATAATGTTTTAAAATGAAATATGAAACAAAAAAGGTTAAATTTATACAAAAATATATCTCTTTATTGATTTTTAACATTGTACGCAAACTCGACGATGTTTTTCAACATTTAACTCGAGACATTCTTTGGTATGGTTATTGTCTAATGCTGCAATTACCGAATACTATTATAGACTAAAAACACATATTTAATAATTTTTTGAAATGTATGTATGTTTACTAGATTTGCTTACAAAATAATTTAACTAATACTCATTACTTACTCAAGTTTTTATAAAATTGTTTTCAATAATTTTCAAACTTTAAAATTTACATTTATTATTCATAACAATCCCTTTATTGCCACCAGCCTGGAAACTTTTGTTCTTATTGGACAGATAATCAAATCTAAATGTTGCAATTTACTTCTATAAATTAACATTCTAAAAAATATAACCGGATTCTTATTTTTGTAAACAAGTTTGTGTAGTTCACTCTAATGATATTGTTAAGTACCTGACTTGTGTGTAATATATTATGCGTTGGCGTTGATGATGTTTATATCCATATAAAATTTGTTAATGGTATTAATCGTGTAAGAAAGTAGCAAAATGTTTTCGGGTTAAATGTAATTAACATTTCGATGCTGGTGAATCAACCACTAGTTGCTGGCCAAAATCGTCCAAATTATTGTGAAGCTTTTAAAAAAAATATCATAGTCAACTTATAATGCTTTTTTTTTAAAATTATTTTACATTATATTATCAAATATGTATTTTTGGGTAAACATACATAATTAAATAATTAAAATCACCAATTTAAAAAAAATATTATTTTTGAAATAATGAAAATCCGAAAACTTAATGAAATAACTACTTTAAACATTGAGCATGGACAGCAAGGACTGATGAAAAATTATTTGCAATAATCAAAGCGTGTTTTGAAGTGCAAACAATTTTCCAAGATGCAAAAGGTTTATCGAAAATGATCTGTGATAACAATATTAATGCAATAGCTTATTGGGATAGTCCCGTTTTTAGTCGTATTTAAATTAACATATTATTATTTAAAATAGTAATGTAAAAGAATTTGAGATTATGTAAAGTCGGCCAGTTGAAAAAGCATAATATCGTTCTTATTCTTGATTTATAAGGAACTTACAGATATTCAATAGCACCTGTCATACAGAATATGAATCGTGCATATGTTTTTGGTCAAAGTATTATCAACGCGCAAACTAATTATCGGGACCAAAATAGATCAACACCTGATGGTAGTAATGGCCCCGACGATACATAAGAAATTAATACTATTTTCCAGTGTATTTTTATTAAACTCTGTGATTACTTGTCTTTCAAGTGCACGTGGCGGCTTAGTCTAGATAATTAAATAAATGATGTGGAATTAATATCGTGCTGTAATAATTTTGAGTGTACTAATAAATATCTTGAACTTTAGCACGGACCCTGGTTATTTGTTCATTTCGTAATCGATGCACGTGAATATCATATTTTTGAACATGCAAAACTCTTACTTTAGAAACGAGCATTTTGCATTGGGCGTAAATTTGATGTTATGTCATATTACATTAACAACGACATATGCGGACTACATACATATATGTACTGGTTTTGTTGTTATGGTTATAAAGCTATATAAAACATTGAAAATAATAATATCACAGTTTAATGAGAGTTCACTCTGATT
>SAYR01037147.1:573853-604253 GCA_004382745.1 Argopecten irradians irradians | reverse complement strand
TTTTTTTTTTGAATTAAGCATATCATAACCTATCCAATTATCTTGGATATAATATATACATACAATAAAGACAAACAAAACATAAATGCTACAACTGAATAAAAAAAAAAAAACAACAACAATATTAGAGTAATGTAAGAAAACGATTTTAAAAACATACAAATATATTACAGATACATCCATTAACATGAAACTGGTAAAAAAATAAATTTGTCCTATCAAATTTGAACTATCTCTAATTTGATACACCCATTTAAGAACATCAGATTCGAAAACATTTTTTCGATTAATGATTTCGCAGATGAGGTGTTTTGATTAAAGGCCCAAAACAAATGCAACCTTTCCGAAGCAAAAACATAAAAATAAAAATATCTCAAAAAACAACAATAAAATAAGAATGTATGTATCGTTCTTAGATGAGATCACAAGACCAAACAAATGAGAACAACCAACAATTCCCTGCCGTATTCTATGTTAACAGTCTGGCGCAAATAATAGTTAACTAACTTGCGCGTAATTAGGAAGACAATCTGCTTTGATGATAATTAATATTAGATTGATATTAATTGAATTGTTCAGAAGTATAACATTAACAGTAAGTAAACATCTTTTGACTTTACCAAAAATTTATCAATTTCGTTTTACATTCACATTCTTAAAATCCAAAAGCCGTTTCAGAAAGTATTGGGCATTTGAACTATTTTATTTAATTTATGTAGTGAAGTTTTATAATCAATAATGAAAACTTAAAAAAAAACATTCGGAATTTAGATATAAAATTGATAAAAATTGAAGCAAAACATATACGGAATATAAAATATACTTGAGATACTCAACTGGATACATAGCGCACGATTACACTTATAAGAGACATGATAAATAAAAATGTAGTGGAGATATTTAAAGATAATACCATCAGACATACAAGAAAGTAAAAGAAAAAATATTCTTATTTACGTAAAAGAGAAATTAAAAGATGAGAATAAGAACTGGGAATGTAGTGTTAAATAAAACTATTTCAATATTATCAGTCACCATGCTATAACATTGAAGACGGTCAACAAAATGTATCTGAAATAAAACTTTTAGTACAAATAGTGACAACAGTACACTGTTTTAGTAAATAATAGTATTAGCTTAAAATCCAACATCGTTTCTGCCCATCTATATAAACTATATTATGCAATGGCGCAGGAAACTTAATGTACATACATGTTGTGTCATTATCTAAACAAAGTAATTTTGATAAATGCGATAAAAACAGCTTGATGTCCAAATCATCCTATTTTAAAAAAAACCGCTATTTCTGAAAGTTTGAGGTGTTTGTGTTCGTATAAAAAAAATAATAAAATATAAATATAGTATCTGTTGAAATTTCACATGATTGACATATTAAACAAAGTGTAAAATCTATAAATGTAAATTCATATCATTATGTGTTATTTATCAAAAAATATAGCCGAGTTGTCCACCGGACCACTCGTACAAGAAAAAAAGTTACTCAATAACAACAGCAATAAAAAAACAAAAATATTGCAAGCATTACAAGAAAGCACTTGGTTATTATATTGTCATTTGTTCTAACAATCAACATACATGAAGCATATTCAAACAAGAACATACACCACTTTTAAAATGCAAAAGCTAACATGTTTAAAAACTCAAACCAAGGAAAATCTTCTGCACTCTGTAGTTTATGCAATTTCCCCTGACGAGTATTAAATCGCTTAAATGCCAATGTTTACAGCTGTTCTTTCGAAATCTATTCAAACTCATCGATATGAATACTATTGAATCCAGATACTGTCCAGTATAGGTCAATTAGTAAAGACTTACAAAGAATGCAGGTTATATTGTCCAATGTGATCGATTGATGTTGCATTGTTTGGTTTGTGATCAATTAGTACGAACTTAACTGGTAGAATCAAGATATCTTGTCCACTGTAATCACTTGATTTACATATTTGTAGAATTATACATTGCCTACAATGATTAAATTGATATAAAAGAGTGGTGGAATCTAGATATCCCATGTAGATTCAACTTGATAAAAACGATAATATAATCTAGATAAAAACGTATTTTCCATCGTGGTCACTGGATATAAAACGCTGTAGAAACCATATATTTTTTATTGTGGTGACTTAATAAAAACGATGGTAGAATCGAAATATTGTCCATTGTTATCAATTAAAGTAACGTTGATTAGAAGCCATATATTGTCCGTTGTTGATCAATTGATATAATACGTTGGTAGAATTCATATATTGTCCATTGTGATCAATTGATACAAACGTTGGTAGAATCGAGATATCGTCCAATGTTATCAAATTGATAAAAACGTTGGTAGAATCGAGTTATTGTCCATCGTGATCAATTGATATAACGCTTGTAGATCGAGATGTTGTCGATCGTGATCACTTGATATAAACGTTTGAAGAATTGAGATACTGTCCCTAGTGATCATTTTATATTAAACGTTGGTTAATCTAAATATTGTACATTGTAATTAATTGATATACCACGTGGTAGAATCCAGATATTGTTCCTATGAATTTGTAACTGTACTGGATACTGCTCCTGAAAATAACAAGATGATCCTCTCTCGAAAAAAATAACGAAACTCCGAATAAGTTAAAGATAGATGACACCGGATTGTAAATGATAAGTTTATGTTTAACAAATTCATGGTCATATTATAGACCCAGAAGTATATTGTATGTATGTATTAATATTACCTCTAATAATAGCTTTCATATTTATTTGTTATTGCACCCCAATAGTTAATTAATACGTACCTGTACATTTCATTTACAAATGATTGATCATGCCGAAGTCCAATCTTACATGTACTAGTTAACATTTTGACACGGATTTTCTCAGCTAAATTAAAAAAGGGATCCAATTTCGATAACTATTCAAACACAGAGTAAAACCTAATTTTGCGTTTTTGCATATTTTGCGTAGTCTAAGCGGCATTTTCTCCAGATCGGTTCATTTGCACGTTATCTTATTGATAGTTTTTATTTGCGACGTCATATAACTGACCACTACGCATGTGCGAATGGAACAGAGTATATGTTTGCTTAACAACGCAGCCAAAATAATTTTTTAACAAAGGCTGGTATTGTGGTATGAATATAAAAACATGATTATAATCTATTTTAAAAGGCCAAAATTGTCAAGGAATACGTTTTGGTATTACGTTTATATATCAAATTGACTGTAGGGCATACAAATATCTTACAATACAAATCAATAGGGTCCCACGTATAGGTATACTACTGCCATGAATCATCTGTAGATGCCATCTTTTGTTATATTGTTATTAAATCTAAATAGCATCTAATCATTAGTTTGTTTTTTATGGAGATTTAAGTGACATGGCCTATAAGCGATTACTGGCTGCTTTACAAAACTAGATCTCGTTGTGAGACTTGGGCAGTAAATATTCATGTCCTAAAGCCTTGCAGTCATCATGTTATCGTTTACGTACAGGCGCTGGCAAGGGGTAAAATTAAAGTTTTTTGTCTGATACTAAAGAAATGTGAGCCCATCTTTTGGTAATACGTTGACTTAGTTAAATTGTATATACAATTACTATTACAGATTGAATACATTTGAAAGAATTCTTCGACAGATTTATAATAAAAGATAAGAAAGTGAATTTCGTTCCATGTGAAATCAACTGAGCCTTTTAACTGACAATGGTCAATTATAAATAACGTAGGTCCATTTTGACTATGTTAATCTTATGCCTTGGCTAATCGAAAAAAACACACACACTTCATCCCCGCCAATAATAAATCAATCCATATCGTGGATATTTTCAAATTAATCACAGAGTCGAATCAAGGGCAAACGTTTATTCGACACTTACCCACTGTGTCATGTGATCACCCACAGACGCACATGATATCGCACTCGTTACACGTTGCTCCAGATAAAAGTTGATATAGTTTATAATACAATAATTGGAAATTTAGAAGAAAAAAAAACTCTATTAAAGACAGTCTAGGTTTTCGAAGTACTGTAACGCATATAACTGTAAAGACAAATGTTCAGTCATGTGAAAACATTGTTACCTTCGGGTTTTGTCAGAATTCCGAATGGTATCACGTGACTGATGTCCACACGACCTGCACGTGGTGATCCAAGTAACTAGCGTTAGCGCACATGTGTTTGTTTACGTTTTTCTTCTGGCTAATATGAGCAAATCGTGCTGGCATATGTCCACAGAGCGAGTATTTGAAACATATAATTCACACATTGCCGTAATTTAATATTTAATGTTTTGTAATGTGAGAGTATCATTGTCTTTGTAGATTCAGTCTGCTGAGGTCGACCACATGTTTTGTTTACGAACATTTCTCTTTCGTGTTACTTCGAGATTGTCGCGACGATGTTCGGAAGAGTTCGGAATGATTCGGCATCTTTCGTGTACATGTTAATTTGTTTTTACTTTTTTAATTAAAAATACTTCCAGTGTTGCAACTTTATTAAAAGTGGTAAATTTAGAAAGTCTAAACCTCGTACAGACGGCGAAAAATGTGTATAACACTTAAACAGTTTTCACTATGAAAAAAAAGAGCGAAAAGGATAGACCATACAACTTTAAGTGTTACAGGTAGTATTCTAGTTAACGATGTTTATATATTAAACTCAGGAAAGCAATTACACCGTCGTTAATGGCGTACTCTCGGTACAAAGAATCAGTCTGTCGGACATCGTCGGAAAAACACGAGTCACCGCTCTACGGTCGTCACAAACGTAGAGCGGGGACTCCTGGGTTTCGCACGATGCTTGTGATAATTGAAATAAGCTTGTGGGTGCATGTAATATCGTCCACATTCATGTAAAGCGAGATTGAGTACAACTTAGCAATTAGAAAATTTATTTAAATACTAAAATATATCAATTTGACCACCCACTGTCATACTTGACATACATTTGAATAGAACTGTATAAGTTTTAAATAATCAATTTTTGATAAGGAATTTGAAGATATAATGGTTACAAGAAAATGCAGTAAATCGCTGACAAAAACAATTCGTGTTATTTTCTGATTAAAGTGCTGGTAAAGTCGTCCAATATTTAAGAGGTTACAGTGTTAACGAATAATGATTTGTGAATTGTTCATTTGCTAATTGGATTTACCATTTAAAAGCAGTATACTTCTTTAATATAGTAATGATCATACTGGAATTACCTCCCTTCATTTAAAATTAGATGACTATAATTGCTTTGTGTGTCACTGTTCACGGATGTTAGAAACTTGTACAACTGTGTTGTTCTTTTGGGAGAAGTCTATATAGGCAATGTCTCCTTATCCTATCCCAATGACGTTTTTGTTTCCAATTGGAAGGATATCAATTTGCGAATGCAATTCAGATACTTACGGTAACCCACAGTATGTAAAAATCCAGTGTACGGTTAAATGTCAACGATAATATTGATACATTAATTGGACGGAACAAACATATATTTTTGATGAAATAAAGCACATGGTACCAAAAAGGAAGGATACATTTTTTTTGTATTTTCCCCTTAAATCAAAGTATAAGTAAAACATTTTCTTCAGTATGGTTTTGGAATTGTATTTGTAATGACTAATACGATATGGGTTCTGCCAGCTTCAGTACATATATGTGTAAAAATTATATTTGAATTGAAAGTCAACGATCAGTGTTTTTGCAACACTATGTTATAGCTTTGTGATGGGCCTAAATGATTCAATCGCCTTACTCATTGCATAATAACTGGTCATATATGTGCGAGAGGTCTAGACAGGGATGGTTGTCTTCTGAAATGGCAGATAATTGAAGCCATCTGTCAGCGTATTTGGACTCGTTTTGAATATGGAAATCTATAAATCGGTTGTAGTTTTGCCTTATCCAGAGTGATATAGGAAAACTATATACTAGATATTCTTGTCCGAGGTTAGAGATTGTCATCTGATGTATAGGCCGAGCAAATGATGAATAGATAACTAGCTTGAAGTACATATTTAACTTCACGTCCAACAAACTAAACTGTACCTTATCAACACTTTTATGATCAAATGCATGAACGATCAATCAAGTTTAATACAATTGCGTGTCGACATATTCTGCCGGGCGTTGTTAAATATTTGAAATAGTGTGAAACCACTCAAACTGAAACATATGTATAAAATGTAATGTGATAATGACACGAAGATGTCGCATTTTCTGTAACTTTTTAAGCTTTGTGTAACGTACCGGCGGGGGTTGTTACCAAGATATACTTGGGTCCCTATTATGAATTACCAACTATACTACAGCAGTCAATATATACAGATAAGCTAGGTTACAACCAGCAACACTAGTCAATGTTCTATGTACAATACACGGTCTAAGTACAATATGACAGAGTACATCTCTGTACTACACTGAACTAGATGAAGGGAGACAACTCCTATAACAATAGAGCGCAACACACTCAGTATTGATTACGGCCCTTCACATCAACAATATTACGACTGCCTGTCGTTAAACGTGTACACCGACACACTAATAGCTCGTAGCCCGCTGACTGCGAGCGTGTCGCCAACACTAACACAGTTAGCTGTTACCAGCCCTACTCACAACTACCTATGTCGTGATCCTACTCACGACTACCTAGCTAGTGGTCGTGATCTAATGTCGCGAGTAACTCGCAACCTGTAGTCAATATGTGTGTACCACCCTACGTATAGCTAAGAGCTGCAAAGCTCTAACCTCAACAGCTATACAATACGATTACTGGTCATGTCGCTCGGTATGACACTGATCAAGGCAAGACTTATTCAGGCACTTTTATCTTTCAGTGCCACTACCTACTACCTTGTCGATGCTAACAGCTCGACGTTCAGGACCAAAAGGTGAACAATCCGCCAGCTCGCTCCCTTTTATACTGCGAGAGAAAGCAGCGCTCCTAGCGGCAATCATCGTAATTATCTCGGAACTCCTCGGGTTTAATTAACGTATTAGAGGTGTTCGCTACATTAGAGTCACCGAAACGCTTACACTGTATACTGCCCCAACAATGAAGCGTCTGCCTAAATTTAACAATAACAACAGACGTACAGCAAAGCACGTGTGTTACACATGACATAGCGGTAAGGCCTATTTTCACCACATAGGTAATCAACGCATGTTTTACGAGTAGCATCAACTAAATGGCATGATATGTTGTTACCTGTTTTTTATCATTATAAATCACATGCTATGTACAGAGGTTACGCAACGATTGGGCAATGGACATGGATTTGATTTCACAAGACAGCTATTTTTTTGTAAAGATACAAAAACACGAGCTGTAGTGAGTCTAAAGATTTAACTTATACGTGTGGAGTTCATTTCATATCATTTTCAGTTGTTAAACATGAGCCATGAGTCATTTACATACCAGGCTAAGATTTACAAATCTACAACATCAACCGGCTGAATTTTGGATGGAAATTTCGTCGGTAAGTGTGTGTGTTGTTATTTTCTCCCACCATACACTGATTTGTCACCGGTTTTAGTCGTGGGAAATGTTTCTGTCAACCCCTAGGTGTGACAGCAAAATCACAACTCTCGGCAAGCGTCTGGTTGGACGTTCATGAACTACCCCTCGGGTTGTGATTTTGTTGTCCCACCCTCTAGGTAGGGAAAGATTCTATTAGACTTTAGCGACCATTATTGTGAAAAAGATCGTGATAACTGAACCCAGACAAACATACTGAAGGTACATGTTTTCTTATGCATATGTATTTCGAACAATGTGTTATTTTGAAGAATACCTCTTCTATATATCCTGCTCGTGTCTGCTATATATACAGCCGTGTTTATTTGTGTGATCTGGAGGAAAGGATCTAATAATTGTGTGGGCCAAATAAAAAAAAAATATATAGTTTCAGTATGCTTGTCCAGGTTCCATGAAATCGGTCATTCCTCACGTTGTTGGTCGATAAAAAATCTTTATAAGACACACTTACCGACGAAGCGATACAAAATGGCAGAATTTTGATGATGCAGATTGGTAAAATTGGGCTAAGCTAATGTGTATTTACAGACATATGCAAATAAGGTGATGTAGCGATATTTACAGTATGAATAAACAATTAAAGAAATGGATAAATGAATAAATAAATTACAGCACAGAACAAAATACGGTAAAATTATAAGAGTTCGCAGCAAAAATGTATTTATTACTGTAGAAATAAAACGATCATATCAGCTGATAAGATCAACGTGGTATTAACTGTCCGTTCCATTGAAGGACGTGTCTACCTCGTGCTATTGTTGTTGCGTGCGTGAAGTGTGTAAATGTTTTGGAGTGCTACATTTTTTTTGACACAGAACAAGCACATTCCAACCCATTTGAACATTATTTACGCAATGGATATCTGTATAAACCGGTTTCCATGAACTTCCTGGTCTATATTTTGATATATATATAGTAATGCTGCTTGTCGGTTATGAAGTTTATCATGTCGTGTCTACTGGTCATCTGTTCAGTACTATCCATCTTCACGGCCGTGAGAGCGTCACGTAAGTAGACAAAGATGATGTCTTTGGAGTATTATCATATAAGCAAATATTTGTATCGATATCGTAAAAATGCAGATAACAAATAATATCTTTAGCGTTGATGTTTATGTGACAGGATCCTAGAAGTAATAAGGTACTCTAATTTGAACTAATGAAGGTCAGAGAAAAGAGGTAGACTGAATCAATGTTCCCGTCAATCACAATGTACACGTTATTGATAGAGCTATTACTCTGACTGAATATTGTTAACGTTATGCTCTGATGATTTTAAAGGATATGAGACATTTAGATGTTAGTATGATATAGAGCTGTATATTTAAATAAAAAAAAACATTGAAAACTCTTTAAAGTTATTTGTGCCGTAATACTTACGAAGCAAGATGAGCTTTTGATATGTTATTCGCCACAAAAAATTACCAACATTGTAAGAATTACAGTACTTACAAAGCAAAGGTTTTAATTTAACAAGTATAAATAAGAGCTAAAAATTTATATTCACATCTACATTGATAAGATACGTTTAGATCATGAAACAAAGATGTGGTCTACAATTTCATTTCACATTTTTACAGTGTAATAATTAATTGGAAAGTGAATTAAGAAGGGATGTTTACATCTAAACATACATAAGGTATAGGAAGACTTTCACAATGCATAAACTATATGATGTAACTAATGTCTGTCCATTTGAATCGTTTTCACATCTTATACTATAAATCTGATGGCTTTCAATGTATTTATAAAGTAAACATAACATGTCATATATTTTGTCCGGTTATGGAACAGATAACATCCATTTATATACTTATACAAATCGCATTCGATGGCGCGGATAAAAGCAAATGACTCTCGACTCTTAACGTAAAGTCTTGACGTAGGTAATGAAATCATGACCAGATAGATCATCGGGCCTATTGGAATGTCTGTAAACAGTAACAGAATAAAACATAGTCGAATTATGTAAGAACATTTCTCATCATACTTTATATTCTATGTCATCTACCGTTGTTCCATTCCTGATCATCCAACAGTCAAAAATGTTTTCTTTTCAGAACTTGTTGGTATTAACCGTGTGAATTGTATTTTTACTATGTGTCTCGGGTATCACTTTTAGTTTTATGACTAATATTTTATTCTTCAAGGTATGCAATTTGGATAAAATATAAACCCGAGACATATGAGTACTATCTTATAGACGGTTATTTTCCCGGACAAAAATTTTCACGAATTGATCTAAAAACGAGAAAATCATATGTTCGTGATTGTTGTAATTTTTCGCGATATTGATATAAGGATATAGCACCTTCAACCATGTTTTCAATATTTCGCGGATCAAGTTTTCGCAATCATAGCAGTGTGCCGCAAAATCGCGAAAATATCATCCTCGCGAAAATAACCGGCTATATGGTATTCAATAGATATATAAAGATGTATTATATATAGAACAAACACCATGTTATACATATACATTGAATTAAATTGCTGTTACAGAAAGCCTTGCCAATGGTAAACCAACAAGCCAAAGTTCTACATACCATACCTACGACAGCTCTAAGGCCGTAGACGGATGTGTGTCACATAACTTGGACTCAAACTGTTGTACACACACGGATTTCCTTAATACGGAGGCCTGGTGGCAGGTAGACCTTCAACAACAGTCTGTCATAGAAATAGTTGGGATCATATACAGAGGTAAGCATACATATAAAGAGGTAATATTTTCCTTTCTATGAATACCTCAATCTCGATCAATATTTTTTTAGGAAAACATTTAAACGAAAAAACACACATATGTATATGTAGGCGTTACAGTATGTATACAGCAATTATTATCTTTTTTTCGGAATGAAGTACTAAGCATAAGCTAATATATTTTAATGTGATTCTGATAATATATTTTGGCATCGAAATGGATTATTTAACCCGACAAGGAAATACACAGTTCACGGTACCGTGGAAACATGGAGCTAATAGTACACATGTACGTGTTTGCATGATTTTGTTCTTCAATTAAAACGATTGAAAATTAAAACTATCGTCATGAAGCATAATTAACAATGTGATGCTCATTTAGACATTCACACTCATTGCAAGATTTTAAAAATAACATTTTAATTTCGGTCAATACGTAAAAGATAAAGAAAAAATATCGACCTCGGACAACGTACTCGGGCGATATATTTTTTCTTAGGTCGGTATAAATGAAAATGTAACCATGTATCGACCTCATCAAAATGCTATATTTGTATAATATTGTAAGTGGAACTAAAATTTCAAATGCCGTGATTATGATATCTGTAACATTGTAAATGTACAACAAGAACCTATCCGTCTATACAACATGATTAACGCAGGTGTTTTGCAACGTGGACCTCATGGATGCGGGCAACTGCATTCACATGTACCCATCTGTTTCGCCTTTGTGAAACGAATATATATATACCTACGAAATATTATACTTACAATTCAGATCACTTACTAAAGCGGCTGGCGGGATTTGAGATCTACCTGTCTAACACCCCCGACTGGACATCAGGAGTGCGATGTTACCAGGACAACACTGCTAGTCTAACATTGGTGTCTGCAAATCAGAATGTATCTTGTCAAGGTGTCGCCCGGTATTTGACAATTTACTCTGACCGTCGAACACACACCTACACGTGGTACTCAGATTGGGCTTTTTTGGAACTATGTGAGGTGTACGTTACTGGTAAGTAAGATCATTTACATTTATATAAACGTAGCAACAATAAAGGTTGTTTCACACGCATAGGAACGCCATTTACCCGCGATCAAATAATCACAACGCAGATAGGTTGTATTACACGTTAGTGATAAATTAAATTTATGAAATAGCTTTATTAAATGAAGAAACATTGAATCCATATAATAAAGCAAATGATACCACTTACAAAAATACGAAATGAAAGGGTAAACTAGGTAGCCAACAAAAGACAATTTAGATCAAGTGGCTAGTGGTTTTCCCTAAAAATATATACATATACATGTAACTAGCCAATAAAAAAAGACAGGAAAAAACATCATTTTGTTAGCCCTTCATTCTTGTAAATCAATACATCGGAAAAATGTCCTCCTTAAATAATCTTAAATGATTAGTTTCTCTAACGTTTCGTTGTAATCAGCAGACGAACGTATTATTTATCTAGATATTGGGTCGTTTGTGTATTGGTTGTACATATCATAACCATAAAATGACATACGTGTATTAATGTTTATGTATGCTCCACATAAAACTCAACACAGATTGTGAATTGAAAATGGTTATCTTATTAAGATGATAAAATATTATATAAGATGATGGTTTATTACAACATTTCCATGTTAAACATGAAAATAATATGAAAAGTCATCTCATGTTGACGTAAAAAATAAAGAAAAAATAAGGACACTTTATTCATTCATTACATAACCAGAGACTCTAAAAATAAATAGAAAAACAAAACATTATAAAATGTTATCCCTACTGTGATGATTCGTCAGAATTACGCCTTTGTCAGAATTACGCCGTTCTTTTACGTCAATATTCCATGTAAGAAATTAACATGAAAAGTCAACCCAATATGACGTTAAACCAGTCTTGAATTTGATGATAGTAATTATAACGTTAATTAAAAAATGAATTTTTATTTTGTTGAGGTTATGAGGGTATAATGATAATGGAGCCCGTGTAAATTTTATATAATCCTTATATCTAGTTTTTCACGAAATTAATATTATTTATTCTCGCGACAGTTGCATATTTTTTAAATAAAATACCCATTTTTTTTCTCTCCTGTCATCGTCAACGAATTCGACTGAACAGCTGATTGGAATCGAGTCATTCATATGTTCCCACCAAAAGTGGTGTCATGACTCGACGTTGCTACGGGAGCGACTATTCCCGTAACAATAGAATCGCCGCACGTGTTGTACTATCATTATGCACTGATAATGATAATACTAGAAAGCATGGTTATTGATTCCATGTCAGTACAAACTGTATATTTACAGTTTGCACTGACATGGACTAAATAACCATCTCGTTATACGATCGCTAAGATATTAATGTGAAAAATGAAAAATCACAGAGCGCAAAATCGTTACCCCAGAAAAGCTGATTAAATGACCACTGAATGTAGTTTTTTTAAGTCAAAGTAAGACATATCACATGAAGCTTACCATATTAAAAAATACATTGTAGTGTATTTTATCAATAATATAATATGAAATGAATTAATAACATAATATTTTAAAAGATTACATTCAAGTATTTTTCAGAGCAAAATTCAGGAATAGCAGCAATTAAATCGAACACATTTGGAACAATGATGCGAGAAGATCCTTGTATGTTTTTATTGGTTTTACATTTTGCCATTTGTTATTGAGTACATAAAGGAGGTATTTTTACAACTGTAGAAAAATTCAAATATTTAATATTTTGGACGGAAGTAAAACAATAAGTTGTGCAAAAAATGTGTGAAAGCTAAATAATCTGTTTTAAGATACAGGTGATGTAAATTTGTTTTCAGAATTGTATGGGGATAGGGTAGGTGGTAGGTTTGAGTAGGTATTTTCGCTGATCATTTTTCTAAACAAATCGCAAAAAAAAAAAAAAATGCAGCGAACTATTACTATTATTAGCATGCATATCTAAGCGACTTTGAAAGAAAGGGAGGCGTATGCATTTATATGATTTTTTGTGATCATGGTATACTAACAATAAACATAAACGTGTATAGATAAAATAACTTCTTCCTTTATTAAATAATTTAAAATATACATCTTATTGTTAATTGGATATTTATGCAATCTAGTCATAATTACGATAAATTAAGGAGTTAAAGGAAAGTGAAAATGCAGTTTAATTGCTTTGTGAACATTTAATTATCTTAACAATTGTAAACCTATCATTATTGTAATACCTATAATATCTATTAAAGGATGTATTCTCGGGAAGTTTGGAAATGGACATTGCAATAATGACTGCCTAAACTGTCTTGCTAGCTTATGCCATCCCACATCCGGGATATGTGGTATGTATGTCTTTCGTAAATTCATAGATGCCACTTGATGTCATTTATTCAACTTTTGACAGGAACAGTTCTTTGTAAATACCCATGAGAAACCTTGTGTGATTAATATTCAAGTTAGGATAACTAGTATTCTTCCATTGAACAGACCTATTACACGGTGCATAATTTTGAAGTTCAATTAGATTGTAACTCATTATATTTGGATAGTGAAAAAACCAAGTATCTGTTTTACCTGTTATAAAGATCAGTTTTGATATTTCGTTTCAGATACTTGTGCATCTGGATATTACAGTTTGAGTAATGGTTGCATTCAATGCCCTACACAATGTGCGGGGAATACCTGTAATGGTAGAACAGGAGCTTGTTCTGGTAAGATGGCCTTTGAACTAGCCAATGCAGAGGCAGCTTACTAAAATTAATTGGTATTAGCTCATAATGATGTAACGTGACAAAAATGCGAGAGAACACTCGGTATCCAAGGACATCGTTAGCCATTTTGTTTTCTCTGATTGGATTCGTACGGCAGGTCACACATATCACTATATTAAGCACGGATATTGACACACGCACGTGAGAATAAAAATGGCTTCCATCGACAGGTAGAGGAATGAGGTGTCTCAAAAACAATTCTGAAAAATACTTTTATCTTTTAATCTCAATCATTTGCCTTTAAATTGCATGGTCAGATTATATTAAGTAAAATAACAATGAACAAATCTGTTAATGGTCAAACAGAAGTTGATGATTTCAAGGTTAGTGGTAACTGGCGCGTACAGCCATGCCACACGGCTATGCAATTAATATAAGATATGTCTGTAATAACACTACTGTGACGTTACCTATAGGTATGACTTAGTAAAAGACAGATAACTCCTTACAATATAATGACCATAATCGTTTGAATATTTCAGATGGGTGTTTACCAGGATATTCCGGCACATACTGCAAATGTCCAGCGAATTGTGGGAACCAAGCATGTTCCCTTGGACACTGTTCAAGTATATACCTACATGTTAAATATTGTCTGTTACGTTAGAAACTTTACCTGAACATAATGAAAATTCAAGATTAATTTCAAATTTAAAAGGAATAGTATCGTCGTCAAAAGAAAATTTGCTTATGTAAAGAAAACAAGTAAGCATATATTAGCAATTTTAAAATAAAAATATCAAAATCGACAAGGAATATATATTATTATGTTGCGCACTTGAAATTTTAAATAGAATGAGCAAAACCCTGGCATCTTTCTATTTTGTTACAATCTATCCAACATGAACCTATGTGACTTTGACTTGTATTTGAAAACCTTGTTAACTTTTAAAAAATTGCAATTAGCTGAAGACTGGTGAGTTTCCTCTCATTTTTTCAGACTGTAATAGCGGGTACTACGGACCTACCTGTACCACACCTTGTCCTTCTGGCTGTAACGGTAACACATGCGACAAGACGTCGGGTTTCTGTTTAGGTAAGTAAATATTCGTCATAGTTTAAGCACCTCGTTGATGTGTTTATCAGAGTACAATAACATTTAATCAATATTAAATATGCCAAGGAAAACTAAAAAACCATTAATACCAAAAAACGTCTTTTTTATTTGACTCTCGACTCGACATACCGTGTCGAATGTTGGATGAATACATTTTTATTCCAATATAAAAATAAAAAACGACTGGTTATTTTTTTTCTCTCAATGTCCCACCACCATGTACATGTAATTACAATGATGTCATATCACTGATTACTCACCGCTTCGGCTTTGCTCTTACTCCAACTTTATGAACAAACTGCGGTGCAAACGGATGAGCTACGGTGGTTGTCTTATCATAAAATAGACTCAACACTGACAAATATTCTGTTTTGCTTTATGTGACATCAGTTGCTGTACGAGTCAGTTGAC
The DNA here is from genome assembly GCA_004382745.1 of Argopecten irradians irradians. NCBI lineage: Eukaryota > Metazoa > Mollusca > Bivalvia > Pectinida > Pectinidae > Argopecten > Argopecten irradians. The sequence goes on along the minus strand of SAYR01037147.1, from coordinate 588,789 downwards.
ATTTACAGGATATATAGCTAGATATATCAGATGATTCGACTCTTTAACACAAGCTCTCTTGACTTGTCGTCAGAGGTTGACAAGCTCGCCTGTAAAGGTCTCAAAATGGGCTGATCTGATCGGTGTCAGCCTAGCCCTGTACTTCTTCATCAGCTGGTCGGGTTTAGTCTTTTTCCTTGCAATTTTTTTTATCAGGGTAAAGATCTATTATGACGAGAAGTTTGTAGCGACGATATAAGGATTCCAAATCACAGTGTTGTTTCAAAAACACTTGGGTTGGAAGGCAAATTTGCCGTTTCAGTTGACAAAAGTATGGTACTGATCTGAGAATGACTGAGATCCTGATATATCTCTTTCAATAAATCGTGTTTTTCTGGGGAGTTTAAATATGCTCACTCAGGTTTGCTGATTTCGCCAACTATCCATACTTACATCTGAACAATTCCGTCACATGTGACACATAATCTGATTCCATGCACACGTTTAGTCTTTCTTACAGCAAATTGCTATTCATCACGGTTAGTTCAGATAACATTTAAATAACATATTGTGACAAGATGAGATCGAGTATTTCTGTGTCACGTTTATAGTGATATTATTTCGATTTGTATGAATATCAGAACATTTGTGAATAATTATTAAATATAAGAATATAAGGAAACGAAATTAAACACCAAGAACACTAGAACAACCAATGTATGTTACACACCAATGCATGTTGAAAATATGACAACCGACGTTTATATTTACATTAAAGAAGTCATTATTTTACAAAAAAAAATAAAAAAATAAAGAAAATAAAGCCTTAAAATAAAACTTCTACGTCAGTATAGAGAAAATTATCAGTCGATGGAGCAATCTATGATTTGGTGGGAAATACTGGGTGCCACAATTCTGGTATGTTGTCATGGACAACTGACTAAACAAAAGCAGTAAATGAAATAATCGTATCAATAAACCAGATATACAAAGATAAATATAACAATTCAATCCATTTCAAATAATTTTCTTAGAAATAATTTCATACTGATAAATTTTAAGAATATTTTAACATTTTTCAGTGAATTCTCACACTGACTGAAACCCAGTCTTTTCGTGACCTCTTGAACTCTGATTGTTATATTAGTACGCCAGAGCCTATTCATAGGATAACTAATGTAAGAGTGTGTTGAAAAAGGAAAAGACATTTAGGGTTTATCAATGAATAAATCAAAGTCCATGGCATCATTTGTGTAATTTCAGATGGTTGTTTACCTGGATTTTCTGGCATATTTTGTGATTGTCCATCGGATTGTGGTGATTACACGTGTTCTTCCGGTGACTGCAAAAGTATATATCAATTCTAGATTATCATTCTTAAAATGTTTGTTTTCAGAATAAGCCAATATGATGCAATTTAACGTATAAAATATAAATAATGTTTGCATCTAATTGAAGAATTTGCAAAATATCTTATACCTTCATGAAATATCGTTGATTCATTAAAGGTTATCGCTTGTATGACATAAAATCATGTTTATGCTTTAAACTGCGGGTGTTTTTCTACTACAGACTGTAATAGCGGGTACTACGGATCTACCTGCACACCTTGTCCATCTGGCTGTAACGGTAACAGGTGTAACAAGACGTCAGGTATCTGTACAAGTAAGTACATGTTACATGTATCAATTATTTCTGGAAATAGGATTATGATAAATGATGATATTAAATTATTTAAGAGGATAAATTGGTGTTTCTTTTGCCCAGAAACGCTATTTGTCGACTACTAAACGGTTATGCCGGAGGTATACCAGAACCATTTTTAAATGTATTCAATTTACTAACAGCAGTGTAAAATAACTTTTTCATGATGACCAGACTATACAGGCCATATTCTTCATTTTGCACTTCAGATGGTTGTTCATCCGGATTATCTGGCCTATTCTGCAATTGCCCATTGAATTGTGGTGATCACAACTGTCCTTCCGGTAACTGTGCAAGTAAGTATCCATCTTTAAAAATTGACGTTTTAACAATATTTTTATCAATAATTTGTATCTTAATGCTGTAATGTTGTTCATCAAATGTTGTAAATAACATGAGACGAACAGGAAACATAATAAATTTTCTGTTTCAATTAGACCTTGTTTTAACCCATATATATTGTAACCAATTAACATTGTTGTTGTGTTTTTTTTTAAATCTCCCTCCGATGATTTGTTTTGCGTAATATATCTTGGTAACACGATGATTCATTAAGAGTTGGCTTTCCGTGTCTAGCACCAAAAATAAAACTTGTATTGTAACCTGCAACTATCATGACATTCGAAACGAAGCCAAATGCCAGTTATTTACTTGGTTTCGCTCGAAGCGAGACGCTTCTCTGATGCGGAGGAAAAGATTCATTCACTAAACCGAATGAGAGAGTACTGCTTACTTCCGTGAGATATATAAGTGCATTTGCAAACAGTACCAGTGATTCTATTCAGTGTGTAATGTCACTGAAACAATATAAAAATATTTAAAAAAAAGTACTTTTCAATACATACCTTTGATATGAGCCAAGAAAAAGACGACAACGACATACGAGATTTTCGATATCGTAAAAATGACGTCATTCCGGTGAATGTGACGTCACTTTTAGCGGGTCTGAATGACGTCTCATTCACCGGATGTTAAAGCTCAGGGTCAAGTTAGAAAAAAAATCCGTCATATATAGAACAAATTCACGTGACCGTATTGACAGATAAAGCATTTAGTATTGACGGATAAAGCACAAGTTTATCCGGTAGTAGTTACCCGTCAGTATGTGGGGCAGTTGCAGGATACATTGATTTAGGCCCCTCATATTTACATATATTTACCATAATACTAATGTTACTCACATACAGTAATGATGGATAATGGGTTGTACCTGTACAGTGTACACTATGTCCTATGAATTGTAGTAATCAATAGTGTTCCAAGACTCTGGGGAGTTGCTTTTACGATTATTTAGTAAACTGAAAACGTTTGTGATAGGCTTTGGAATGTGGTTTTATACCCATCTGTATAATCAAGGCATTGGCAATTGTTAATTAATTGTGACACGTACATATTTACCACAGACTATGGAAGAGCAAAGTTTACCTAAGGGCGTCGTATTACTTTGCCCAGATCATTGCTAGACGCACAAACTTCTTCTGAAATTGGATGTGTGACGGTGTCGGAAGCGTCCATGCTTTCCCATCCCGTAAAATGTTATATCGAGTCATAATCTATGATTGTTATACCAATAAATGTTACGTTCTGGGGTCCTACTGATGTTTTTGGAAGACTATTGTACCTTCAATTGTAGTTTAGGGATAAAGTTGGCTACCCATACTTGCGTCTTAATATTGATCGACCGCATGCATTTAGCGTCACGGAAATTCAGTATTACCGTTGCCGTTACGATTAATCGTGTTGCATTGTATAAACATACAGATGACATTGTAATAGGTTAATTGGTCATATTCTATTCTACTGGTTATGATTTTGATACCGCGATGCCATCACATATATACGTGAACAGCGTATAATGACGATATCCCTTTGTTAAATTTCCAGAATGTAACGGTGGGTTCCATGGAAATCGCTGTGACCTAACATGTCCTGGTAACTGTAACAACAACACGTGTAGCCAGGAAACCGGCCTGTGTGAAGGTAAGATACAAAAGTACAGATAGATTTTGGTAGTTGGAACTGTCGTGTGATCATGTAACCACCGCGCAAAACGTATTACGTCTCCTCCCTGTGTTTTCGGGACCAGTGATAATACAAAATCCAGTGATCTGCAGAATACAGTGGGTAGAGGTAATATCGGTTTTGTCATTTCTTCAAGCAGTCAGTCAACAAATTTGGAAGATACGCATGTATTTTAGTTGCTTGTATGTAGGATCATAACAATGAATTTTGGAGTAAGTTTTTATCCACAGTATATCAAAATTATTCCCGAATCATTATGCTGTTCTTCCGCCTTTTTTATGCATGTAGGCTGGGAGTCAATGAACGTCAAAACAGTAAATGACACTTAAATTATGTTAAAAACCAAACCTTAAATTTTATACACATTATGCATATATATGGTATATATCACGCAACTATATCACGCAACTAGAAAACTCGTCATGCCTGTTAATTCAGTGGACAAGTAAATATGAGTAGGTAGAAAAACGTGAATTCATGAATTTCTATGTTCAGTTGTGAAACTCAACAATGGTAAGTACTATAATATTTTGAATCAGGCCCCAGGATCATGAAACATTCCTTAATCAAAACATTTACTAATTATTTTTCAGATATTCAAAACGCTTTTCGCCCGTGGTCCTTGGCCCGTTCTTCCATCCGTTCTACCGTCCGTCCATCTGTCCGTCCGTTAACATTTCTTATATCAGAAAGGGATGAAGGGATCTCTTTCAAATTCCACATGTAGGTTTCCCTAGGGCCCTTTTTGTGCATATTACATTTTTTTCATGGATATACAGAGACCGGACAGAAGTATTCGGACAAAATGGCCGCAGTAACGTCATGTGTACATCTCGCTAGGAAAATAAAGCTCTTTATAAAAAATATACGTGTTGTGATACTGACCTAATATTTGGTGATCTGACCCTTGGACTTTCGTACTTCCTTCAGACGATCGGGAATCGATTGATATAAACTTTGAATGTATTCTACATCAATGCCTTGCCAGATGATTTGTATTGTGTCAAAAAGTTCTGTTTGATTAGTGATGTTGTTGACCACTGTTTTTAGTCGTATTTTAAGTTTTAACCACAAATTTTCGATGATATTTAAATCAGGACTTTGTGGGGGCCATTCTAAAACGTGAATACCATGGTTTGTAAAATATTCAGACACAACACGAGCCTTGTGAACCGGAGCATTGTCCTGTTGAAAAATGTAGTTTTGGTTTGCGAAGTGTCTCGCTAAAACTGGCCACAAATTCTCTTCCAAAATTTCAATATATTTTAGTGAATTGATGGTTCCATTTACACTGCAAACAGTACCAACTCCATGATGGGTAATACACCCCCAAATCATCACGGAAAATTTCCGGTGTGACCGCGGACAGATGCAGGCTGGCCGGTATGCCTCGTCTTTTCGCCTCCATGTAAAAATTCTGTTGTCATTACCGATCACGATTTGACTTTCATCAGAAAAAATAACATCTTTCCAATAGTTTTCTACAGTCAGATTTCTTTTAGCAAAGCAAAATGTCACACGTTTCATCAAATTGACTTCACGCACAACCATGGTTTTCTTCACTACCCTTCTACGGTATCCCTGATTTTTTAAATTCCGGTCAATCGTTTTACTACTAACCTGTACATCATTTACAGTGTTCCTGTAGTCATTTAATTCGGCTGTTACTTCATCCAACGTTTTTCTCCTATTTCCACGCACAACTTTTAAGAGCCTTCTCTGGTCCCAATCTGTCAAATGTGGCGCCCTTCCACATCGATGTGTATTTTCTATGTTTGCTCGTCTCACATATCGTTTCCAAATATCAGAAATTGTAGATTTTGGTATGCCTAACCTATCTGCAACAATTGTTTGTTTTATCCCACCTTCTATCATCGCTACAACCGCTTTTCTTAAGCCTGATGTCACTTCTTGACCACGACGACCCATGTTATTTCCGTGAATTCCTGCGATTCCGTCAGCAGACGACATAATTTATTTTTACCGTCACAACATTACGCATGACGTCATCTTTCCGATGACGTATACGATGACGCGAATCAAGCCGCCAAACTGGATTTATTCCGATTTTTAAGCGCCGCGCGAAATTTAGCGGTATATATCACGACGCGTTTGTCCGAATACTTCTGTCCGGTCTCTGTATATGAAATATGGAGTATTATGTTCGAATAAAATACGACACCTACTATATCAATTTGAAATTTTACCGATTTCAATAATTTAAAAAATACGTGTTATATGTTTTCGCGATTTATCATTGCATTAGTTTTAAAAAATATTTATGTCGTAAATTTGAGATTCGATTGAAATAGAATAATTAAGTATATATGTTACGTCAAAACATCATTGTGTTGTGTATAGAAACAGAAAGACAACAATATTTCTCATATTAAGCAGACACTGGATAATGATAATGCCACACCAGCTGCAGCTTGATCATTAAGAATGTCGATACAAAAGCGCAGTTAGTGTTCTTATAAAGCAGCCGCCATTTGCATGGCAATGTCAAAAAGGACACGATGGATATGCTTTTGTTAAGTCGGATCATGTCAAACAAACATTCCATGTACCCGATATAGAGACTAGTAAAGATAACGTTATGGTTATTTATATGTTACGAACCTAGTGGACATGGTATAATGAAATGTACATTTTGTGGTATAATATGCCAAAGTTTACAAGCTACACAACTGTTAACAGTAATAGCTAAATGGCAACATACGAAGTATTATCCACAGTATAATAATATTTTACATGCAAAAGGTAATAATCATATGTTTTTTTTTTGTTTTTTGTTTTGCTCAGAACAATCAACAGAAAACCAAAAAGAAACGAATTTGGTAAGTTTGATAATCGTTTTATTCAAACTTAATATCTGTCGATACGGAAAAATCAGTCACCAAAACTTATTATACTTACATGTTACCTTTGTGTGTTTTGATAGATATTAAATCTATTTGAAATATAAACAATTCTGTATGAGAATATCAACATATTCATTCGAGTATAAAAATATCAGTATTGTATTATACATTGATTTGTGAGTAAATATACAAGAAATCCGTGAATGCAATAACTTTCACTTTACTATCGGGTTGTGGATGCAATGTTGTGTAGGGTAACAGACCCACTACGTTTCTGAAACGGCGTTTAATTCCCATAACGCAGGTCGCCTTATGTCTCCCGCGATATTCCAAACCATCGCGAAGTATTTGACTATCACTACACCATGTGGCAAAACAGGAAAATAAACCATCTCTGTAATTATAGATTAACTTCATAGGACGCATTTCATTTGCTTGGTTTTATATATCATTGAACTATTAGTAATAGATTCATTTCCGTTCACAGGTCACTATAATCGCTGTTTTGGCAACTCTTCTGGGAATTTCAATTTGCTGTAACATCGGATTCGTTGTCTTTTATCTAAGATATTCGTAAGTATATATCAATTTATTTTCATTATCAAAAATCGTTATTTTACATCCATTGTGAATGTCTAATTTAATTTAAATAACGCACTGAGGTACGGAGTAACCATTGATTTTAATCGATATGCCCCTCTAAGTATTATTTTACAATAAAACAAATTCAGTTGTGGCGCATTGACATCTTTAAATTAGTAGATTGGTTTAAGCCGCTTTTAACATTTCGCTCGAAACCGTTCTTACCAATGAAAATTAGTTTCAAGGAAAACTGCAATTACTATTACTTTTTATTTCTGGGTAAGTACATCGTTAAAACAATTATGGTTTCAGAAAGAAGTTTGAAACGCCCCCCAAAACGTCAAAAACAGATGAAATACCTTCAGCTCGTAAGTACTATTTGCATTTGTTCTAATGAATATGGTTATACTAAACTTAAAAACAAAATATTAACGATAAGAAACAAGTTAAACGCTTTGTCTTCATATGTAACCAATGTCACTGTAATTTACTATACTTTACTAATTATACCTGATTGAAAACTCCAAGATTGCTGAGATAATCTAAAAACATTTCTTATTTCTCCTTAACTCCAAGTGTTAGTGAACATCTTTGGAACAGGTAATGCGTGAATGAAGTAGTGTTAACCAACTTTCTTTTCGTGGCTACTAAATTTCGCGATTTGCTCTTCAATACAATTTTACGCCGATTCAGTTTTGCAGGTTTTAAATTGAATGGAAATATCTTTAAACTTAATTTTGCAATAATTGTTGAAGATATTGAATTCGTGGAGATACATTTTCGCAAATTTGCTTTAATCGCAAAATTCGCGAAAATAAATCGCACGCGAAAGAAAGTTGGATTACAGTAAATATCTTGTTTTTTATTGTTGTAATGTTTTATAGGTTCCAATGATGACAGTCGCAACTACCAGGAACTGGAAGAGACAAAAGTTGATAGCGCCAAAAACATCTACGACACTATACTTGGATAGGGGAACAGTTTAATCAAGCAACATAACATCAAACAAGTGATTCACATGAAATAAACAAACAATAAACAACAACAAAAAAGTCATTATAATCGAAATTATAAAGCTGTCTGTTCTTGGCAACATGTCACTAGTATGTTTTGTGTGATGATTATGGGGATAGTCCAAGTCATTATGTGTTAAGTAGTATTTACATTTTTATCACATGATATCTTAAATCTGTGTAATTCCATATGACATTTTATGAAACATGTCTCAAAGTTTTGAATTTAGCTAGCCAAAATATGTTTTATAAATATACGATCCTCACTGAGTGTTCATTTCATATTAGATAACTACAACAACCTACATTCCGAAGAATCTCACGTCATATTGTATTGCGAAAATCGAGGGGATGTCCCCATGTTGTCCCGCCATCTCCGAAATCCTGACGTCACGTCATTATCCCTAACGTCACTTTAAAGTTTCTGTTATGGCGTCTGAATGGATTTTCTTTCCGGCACAAAAAATCGTTTCAGGTAATATTAAACTTGACTATTAACATATGCAAACATACACAATACACGGAACAAATGCATTACATACGCTAAATCACCGGACATAAGACGGATTATGTGATAAAATCACATATATAACTGAGCACTCATTTCGTATACTATATATATATGCGATGTGCGAATATGCCAAGTAATTATGTATTTGTACAGTAGCGTATACATTTTATTGTAAACATACCATGAGTTAAACGGAAGCCTGATATTAATTCAACATGACTTACGTTCTAACCAAATTTGATTTGAAAATTGGATATTTTTTAAGTTTCTTCAACGCTTAGAATCATTTCCCTATGACATACATTTAAATATATACATGTAAATAACATGTTTTGTTCCTTTGTATTAACTTCAGCAATGGTTCCCAAAGACAGTAAATGGACGTTTTAGCATCGTAACTTGTATACATCGTTAATAAAGTAACCAATATAGTGATTTCTATGCTTGGTGTTGTTTCGACCTCAACATATAAATAATGTATTTAACAAAACATCAGAAGCTAGATAGACTGCCTAATAAGATAATCTACATGTATCTAGCTTCTGATAGTTTGTTAAATGCATTTATGTTTTACTGCAGAATCTGAAATCCGTATCAAGATTAGAGAATTTGATCGAAAAAAATCTTGAACTATGCATGTGGTTATACTATAGACTACGTGACAATCTTTCCTTTTCTTTTATACTGACTGCTTTCTTTATGATCTACGTATGTTTCAGAAGGATGTACAAATTATTCACTATTACTATTCACTTCACTGTGTGGTAGATGCAGTTTTTGTTCTTGTTTAAAGATCTTCAGTTACAACGTATTTCATTTAAGATAAAGAGCTCACACAACTAAATTTGTCACATGTGTAAGTTCGTCAGCTGGGTTTGAACACAGCCGTTTTGGATCATCGCACTCATGATGAAACCAATACCCGAATACCCGAATAGCTTTACAGAAGATGACAGTAGGTACATTAGCTGGAGGTCGCCGGATAATAGCACGAAGCAGTGATAGTGATTTTATCGTTCTCGCTATCGCCATAACGAGACTATGGTGCAGATAATTGGTGTACTTTGTGTTGCTTAAGGAGCACGACGCCAATTAATGTACATTGTAGGCAGAATGGTAAGTGTTTCCTAGATGTATTGGAATTGGAATACCCAATGCAATAGCTCCACCAACATTTTGGCGTGGTATGCTAACGTCATTTGACGCTCATTTGCCGATTGTTCTCCCGTGTAGATAAGTAAACTGATTTAATCAAGCTAACACAATTAACAAAATAGGTCAATTATTGCATTTTTTTGTTTAAATTCAGCAACTAACAGACTCATTTCCTTATTACACAACAGACATTGTCAGATTGTCATATATTGACAGCTGTTGTTAGCTATTGAAAATAAATTGAATTATCAACATGTTTTAAAGATGCTCCACCGCCGACAAATAGTATTTTTTCACTATCAAAAACAGGAGCAGACGATAAAGTATTTTTCTTCAGTTACAAAAACTACTTACTTTACACCATTACCATCATTAAAAAGTTTGAGTTTCTAATTCTACGACAAGTTAAAAAATATGAAAAATAATTAATTGCATCCCGAAAAAATTCCGACGCACTATATTCTATATGGAATTAAGTACTGATTGCGCATGCACAAAAGGCAAAATGAAAATATATATACTATTTTTGTGTTAATTAGACATACATACACACGATTGAACACCAATTATTGTTCAAGTAATGAATATCATTTATGCTCTGTCGTCGGTGAAGCATCTTTAAACAAATAAATATTGTTTTTAACCATTTTTTAAATTGGTACAATGAAGTCTTTGAAACAGCTGCATGTTAAGGAATATCACAGAAATGCACTGCAAAAATATCAGAGCTGGAATAAACAGGAATTCCCATGGACATTGGGAGGGATATAGACATTGTTAGGGACAAACAAATCGAACAATAAAATGCTGAATAGAATGTTGAAAGAAAGGATGAGATCAGGAATAGATCAATAGCTTATAAGCTGATCACATGTTAATAGGATTTGTCAAACATTACCCACGCAGTATCAGTCCATTAATACGTCTTTCAGTCCAATTCTTCTGATACAAATATTCACAGGATGTACGTTCAATTTCGTAAAACTAAATTACACATATGCAATCTAGGTCAAACTGTCTAGACATGACAACCCTATTTACCTGATTCAGCTGATCACATCCTGACACTGTGTGAACTCAACTGCGACTTGCTACTACGTCACTAAGTTAAACATCAAATTCAATAATTGTTAAAGGTGCACGTTATTGTTTTGATACAAAAATTAATATGCAAATTCCAACTATGATATATATAATGACATCTACTTATTAAACTTAATTCACATTTCAGCGCAGTCAAATTTTAGCAAAATGCCAAGGGGTGCGGTGGCCGAGTGGTTCAGATGTACCGACATACCACCACAAACTCTCAACCACTGGGTCGCAAGTTTGAATCCCATGTTAGTCATTTGCCAGGAACTGACTTCTGGTCGATGTTTTTTTTCTCCGGGTGCTCCGGCATTCCTCCTCCAACAAACCCGTCACGTCATTAAATTATCCTGGTTGTTGATAGGACATTAAACTAATAAAACATACAAAATCAAATTTTAGCACAAATGGGAAAATGAAAATATGAAAATGTTATAATGTATATATTAGCGAAATTCGGTGGTGCAATAATGCCTCTTCACAGAATTTAGTGCTGCACATGAATTAGTACTTCAAAGACTGTGCGAAAAGCGCTAAAATAAACGTTAAGATATAAATAACTCATTTACAGTACATATTAAGCATGTATACTACATGACAAAATTGTATTGGTAATATAGAATTTTGAAATAATAATTTTAAGCTACCCTTCAATCGAATATGACAAAACTGTCTAAAATGTATCAGAGATAGAAGTGCAACTGTAGTGCTCTACCTCTGTAGTAAGTAAAAATATTTATACATGCCTTTATTAATTAACGAACACTGAAATCATTATGCAATCCAACAATAACATTGTGGTATAAATTTTCAAGAACTTGATAAATACGTAGGCTGAAAATGCACCAAACCTTAATGCACCTTCTTAATCCATTTTCCAAAACAGAAATCAAATACGTAAATACACTTGCAAATATGTTACGAGGCCTATTGAACTTCCTGGTTCTTACATTAGTTTAATATAGTAGCTCATAATATCTAAGGAATTGCATTTAAATGTACAGCATAATATAGAAGTTGATAAGTATACACCGCCATTGTAGTGCATCATATTAACGCTCGTTTTATCGGTTTCGACATCAACAAATTTGCGCAATATCAAGCACATTGTGTAAACTGGTTATAATTTACTTTCAAATTGATTCATTTTAGCTGTTTCAAGTTGCAACACTATTTACAATTCAAACTTGTTATATGATTATAAAATCAAGCCATCTAAGTAATCAGAAGATGTTTACAGTATTGTGTCTGCAAGTTCTTCGATTCTATCTACTTCAATAATTTACTGACTGATTTTAAAATGGAATGCAAGTACACCACAGTTCATGAGTGCATGGCCATGCGAAATGTTTAAGGGGAAATTTAATACCGTGGCTGATCAACACGAGGCATGTCTGTTGCTGATCGATCAAAACATTTAATACGAGTGTTTTTTTCAGTTTTTCAAAGGGTGTGAAGGACTTCATTTTCATTTTTTTTGCATTACATATGTAAAATGGACGTATCGATATTAATTGTCAAGGATGTTATGACGTCATTTAAGTGTATAGTCACCGTCGTTATGACGTCATTGTATATTGTGTATCTTCCATCGGTTTCTGTTATCTAGGTTGACAAAAGAAAATTGAGAATACACTTTTTTGAGGTCAGAGAAAGTCCTGTGAAGTATAGGCTGAGTAAATGTGGAGTATATGGGTGGGAAAATACTGACTACATAACTAGATAAAGTTCATTTTAATTCCAGGTTTCACCAGTTTAAATATACCTTAATGATATATTTTATGAACAGATACGATTTGTAAATTGAGACGTTGCTTATCCTAATATCATCTAGACCACTATCGTATACTTAAACGAATTAAAACCAGCTAGATTATCTGCATAAAAAATGTGAAGCAACAATAGCATGAAGATGTCGTAGTTTCCGTCTTATTTATGTTCAGTATTAAGTACATTTTATATTTTATGAGTAGCATCATTTTAATGACAAAACGTCTGCTACCTCGGTCTTATTCTATTTTATGAACCATCGTATATATAGAGCTTAAACACCAATCAGTATATAAACGGAGCCTTAATAACAAAACACACAAGCTTTAACGAGGTGTCATTTGTAACATTTAACTTATACTAGTGTGAAATTACTCCATGTCAAACAACCACGTATGGAACGCACATGGCGCCACACGAAAACAGTATACCTTTTCACACATCTATTTTAATTACCATACATCAGAAGTGCAGACTAGTGTATTACATAGTGATTATGAAGCAGATATACCATTTGTGTAAACATGACAGACCTACCCGTGATCATTTTGTACGCGATTCATATCTGTGTAAACCGGTTTCTGTGTCCCATAAACTTCCTGGTTTATATTATAACTAGCAATGTTGCTTGTCGGATATGAAGTTTATCATGTCCTGTTTACTGGTCATTTGTTCAGTACTGTCCATCTTCACGGCCGTGAGGGCGTCACGTAAGTAGACAAAGACGCTGCCTTTGGAGTATTATCATATCAGCACATATTTGTATCGATATCGTAAAAATGGAGATAACAAATAATGTCTTTAGCGTTGATGTTTATGTGACAGGACATCTAGAAGTGATAAGGAACTCTGATATTTAAATCAATGTAGGTCAAAGAAGAGAGGTAGACTGAACCAATGATCCAGTCAATCACAATGTACACGTTATTGATGGAGCTATTACTCCGACTGAATATTGTTAACGTTATGCTCGACTGAATATTGTTAACGTTATGCTCTGATGATTTTAAAGGATGTGACACATTTAAATGTTAGTGTGATATATAGAGCAGTATATATAAATTAAATAGCATTGCAAACTCTTTAAAGTTATATGTGCCGTAATACATACGATGCAAGAAGAGCTTTTGTTATGTTATTCACCACCAACAATTACCAACATTGTAAGAATAACATACTTTCAATGAATAGGTTTTAATTTTACAAGTATAAATAAGAGCTCAAAATGATTTCTATTTACATCTACATTGATTACAGACCACGGTCAGACCATGAAACAAAGATGTGGTCTACAATGTCATTTCACATCTTGTGTAATAAGTAATTGGAAAGTGAATTCAGAAGGTATGTTTACATTTGAACATACATACGGCATATCAAGACTCTCACAGAGCATAAATCATGTGATGTAACTAATGTTTATGTTTGTCTGTCTATTTGAATCGTTGTCACATCTTATACAATAAACCTGATAGCTTTCATTATATTGTAAAAGTAAACATAACGTGTCATAACTTTCATGACAATTGCATTTCAATTATTACGAGTGTTGTAACATATAGAATTCAAACAACGAAATGAATTTAACAATATTTTCATATAAGCATTGTTTATTTAAATCAAATGCGAAACAAGTATATACTTTTAAAATCGGGAGTGGGGGAGTCCGGACAGGCGTATCTGGAGAAAACCTACGGGATCACGTAGGTGAACCTTGATATTTAATGTCCGTGCCAGCGAGCAAATCCCGACCGACTAGGTGAAAGTTTGGTGGCATAACCACGATACCACCCGATCACAACCATTTTATAAACTTAAATGAAATAGAATTCTGCCAAGATCATTTTCACACTTCCTTATTGTTTTTTATTATTACAGGGACATTGAAACTACTCATAAAAATTCGATCACAACATAGCCAAATTATGCATGCAATACATATAATTTTATGTACATATTTTATCGCACGTTTTTTGTTTTGTTGTTGTTGGTTTTTTTTGTGTGTGTGAAGTTTTCCATCATATGCTTTCATATTATATCCCCTATATGATACACATTTAATCCCTAAATTGCACAAATACTTAACCAGAGAGGTATATAATGAAATGCTTTCGATTAGTGGGGATCTGCGGTCCACGTCAACACGCATTATCACTATTGATATTTCGACGTCACGATAACGTTAGATTTTCTGGTCATTCTAGGATTTATTTACAGATGTATGGAAAAGGTCAATGAAATCAGATT
>SAYR01037147.1:474707-573828 GCA_004382745.1 Argopecten irradians irradians | reverse complement strand
CACAATTCTTATAATAGTACATTTACATTAAACCCTATGCTGTTTTACTCTCGAAGAGATCATTGACTTCACCCTTGTACTGTCTAGTTTACATACATACTCATTAATCATAATTTTGTTTATGAGAGTGTTTAAGTGACTACTGTAAGTAATGCTTGACTTAAGAATCATCGTGTATAAACCAACTATTGATGTACGTCAGATAAGCATCACGTAGTTCCACAAGTCTTCACAAATCCGTACTATACGGATCCTGTTTCCTCTCACAGGTTACAGCCTGATATCACAGGTTCGATCTCTAAGGATTGTAGCTGGAATAGCCACGACACTTAATCCAATATACTCAACTTAGGTAAATACAGGTACAAATAACTATTATATATAGTAAAAGACAAGTAGATAAGTATACATAGAAGAATTCAACATATTAGTGGCCCCGTTGTAAGACAATAACAGATAAGAGTATATAATGCCGAACAGTTACAATGTTATCCCAAAGATTAACTATTAAGCCAAAACTTTTAGGCCAATTAAGCTCTGTAGTCCTGTAGTAGTGCTACCCACCGTCTCTCCAAACTAAAGACAAAGCCTAACACCCAACACGGAGCCAACTACGCTATCGCTCAGCCTACCTATTTCGCCTAAGTCAAGACCAAAGCTGTATTCCTTAGAAGTCAGCCCCCTTTCTCTATTAAACAATACTGCATCAACACCTAGTACCCTCAAGATGTACATTGATGCAATTCCGGATGTTCGGACAGGAGTCACCATTATAGGTGAAACCTCGCTGATCTAACAACAACCCACTTCTACACACTAATTATATTATACTTCCGCTGTGTTAAAATAACAGATCCAAAGATGCCTCAACTGACTAATACAAAACTCAACCTCCCAAGTGTACCTGACACGTGTACTCCTCGGTCCAGCGGTTACGAGCTTCTACGGGTGATCTATAGATCAACTAGTTACATGTAATGTGAACCTGCTCCTAAACCCAGCAAGGATCTCTATCAACCTAATTAAGACCTGTTTCTCTACGTTCCCCTGAATTGTCAAAATATAAATGCAAAACAGATTCATGAATTTTAAGATGACAATATGATGAAAATACGACATTGCAATAACAAAATCCTACATAATATAACGAATATAGCTGAGTAAAATTATATGCCATTAACAATATAGTGGTTATAACCCTCCTATCCACCACTAACAGCGTTTCATTATAAACATACACTACAATATGATCTAATTCAATGACCAATGTGCACAATCGGTGTATAAAATAACACTACAATGTCTTCGTAACTACAGCATCAATAGTCTATACTTCTATTATGTAATGCACTAAGATCAGTGTTACTCTCAATAGATTGTTTATGTAATGCACTAAGAGACCAGAGTGTACTCTTCAATAGCATTGTTTATGTAATGCACTAGGACCAGAGTGTACTCTCAATAAGATTGTTATGTAATGCACTAAGACCAGATAGTTACTCTCAAATAGATTGTTTATATAATACACTAAGATCAGTGTACTCTCAATAGATTGTTTATGTAATGCACTTAAGATCAGTGTACTCTCAATAGATTGTTTATGTTAATGCCACAAGACCAGAGTGTGTACTCTCAATAGATTGTTTATGTAATGCCACTAAGATCAGTGTACTCTCAATAGATTGTTTATGTAATGCACTAAGACCAGAGTGTACTCTCAATAGATTGTTTATGTAATGCACTAGAGGACCAGAAGTGTACTTCTCAATAGATTGTTTATGTAATGCACTAAGACCAGAGTGTACTCTCTCAATAGAATTGTTTATGTAATATCCTAAGATCAGTGTACTCTCAATAGATTGTTTATGTAATGCACTAAGATCAGTGTACTCTCAATAGATTGTTTATGTAATGCACTAAGACCAGAGTGTACTCTCAATAGATTGTTTATGTAATGCACTAAGATCAGTGTACTCTCAATAGATTGTTTATGTAATGCACTAAGACCAGAGTGTATTCTCAATATATTGTTTATGTAATGCACTAAGATCAGAGTACTCTCAACAGATTGTTTATGTAATGCACTAAGATCAGTGTACTCTCAATAGATTGTTTATGTAATGTACTAAGATCCGAGTGTACTCTCAATAGATTGTTTATGTAATGCACTAAGACCAGAGTGTACTCTCAATAGATTGTTTATGTAATACACTAAGACCAGAGTGTACTTTCAATAGATTGTTTATGTAATGCACTAAGATCAGTGTACTCTCAATAGATTGTTTATGTAATGCACTAAGACCAGAGTGTATTCTCAATATATTGTTTATGTAATGCACTAAGATCAGAGTACTCTCAACAGATTGTTTATGTAATGCACTAAGATCAGTGTACTCTCAATAGATTGTTTATGTAATGCACTAAGATCAGAGTACTCTCAACAGATTGTTTATGTAATGCACTAGGACCAGAGTGTACTCTCAATAGATTGTTTATGTAATGCACTAAGATCAGTGTACTCTCAATAGATTGTTTATGTAATGCACTAAGATCAGTGTACTCTCAACAGATTGTTTATGTAAACACTAAGACCAGAGTGTACTCTCAATAGATTGTTTATGTAATGCACTAAGATCAGTGTACTCTCAATAGATTGTTTATGTAATGCATTAAGATCGGTGTACTCTCAACAGATTGTTTATGTAATGCCACTAAGCATCAGGTGTACTCTCACAAATTGTTTATGTAAATGCACTACGATCAGTGTACTCTCAACAGATTGTTTATGTAATGCACTAAGATCAGTGTACTCTCAACAGATTGTTTATGTAATGCACTAAGACCAGAGTGTACTCTCAATAGATTGTTTATGTAATGCACTAAGATCAGTGTACTCTCAACAGATTGTTTATGTAATGCACTAAGACCAGAGTGTACTCTCAATAGATTGTTTATGTAATGCACTAAGATCAGTGTACTCTCAATAGATTGTTTATGTAATGCACTAAGATCAGTTTACTCTCAAATAGATTGCTTTATTGTTAATGCAACTAAGATCAGTGTACTCTCAACAGATTGTTTATGTAATGCACTAAGATCAGTGTACTCTCAACAGATTGTTTATGTAATGCACTAAGATCAGTGTACTCTCAATAGATTGTTTATGTAATGCACTAAGATCAGTGTACTCTCAATAGATTGTTTATGTAATGCACTAAGATCAGTGTACTCTCAACAGATTGTTTATGTAATGCACTAAGATCAGTGTACTCTCAACAGATTGTTTATGTAATGCACTAAGACCAGAGTGTACTCTCAATAGATTGTTTATGTAATGCACTAAGATCAGTGTACTCTCAACAGATTGTTTATGTAATGCACTAAGACCAGAGTGTACTCTCAATAGATTGTTTATGTAATGCACTAAGATCAGTGTACTCTCAATAGATTGTTTATGTAATGCACTAAGATCAGTGTACTCTCAATAGATTGTTATTGAATGCACTAAAGATCAGTGTACTTCCAACAGATTGTTTATGTAATGCACTAAGATCAGTGTACTCTCAACAGATTGTTTATGTAATGCACTAAGATCAGTGTACTCTCAATAGATTGTTTATGTAATGCACTAAGATCAGTGTACTCTCAATAGATTGTTTATGTAATGTCACTAAGACCAGAGTGTACTCTCAATAGATTGTTTATGTAATGCACTAAGATCAGTGTACTCTAACAATAGATTTGTTTATGTAATGCACTAAGATCGTGTACTCTTCAAAGAATTGTTTATGTAATGCCACTAAGATCAGTGTACTCTTCAACAGATTGTTTATGTAATGCACTAAGATCAGTGTTAACTCTCAACAGATTGTTTATGTAATGCAACTAAGATCCAGTGTACTCTCAATAGATTGTTTATGTAATGCACTAAGATCAGTTGTACTCTCATAGATTGTTTATGTAATGCCACTTTAAGATCAGTGTACTCTCAACAGAATTGTTTATGTAATGCACTAAGATCAGTGTACTCTCAACAGATTGTTTATGTAATGCCACTAAGACCAGAGTGTACTCTCAATAGATTGTTTATGTTAATGCACTTAAGATCAGTGTACTCTCAAACAGGATTGTTATATGTAATGCACTTAAGACCAGAGTGTACTCTCAATAGATTGTTTTATTAATGCACTAAGATCAGTGTACTCTCAATAGATTTGTTTATGTAATGCACTAAGATCCAGTTGTACTCTCAAAGATTGTTTATGTATGCAACTAAGATCAGTGTACTCTCAACAGATTGTTTATGTAATGCCACTAAGATCAGTGTACTCTCAACAGATTGTTTTATGTAATGCACTAAAGCATCAGTGTAACTCTCAATCAGATTGTGTATTAATCGACTAAGAACCAGTGCTCTCTCAATAGATTGTTTATGTAATGCACTAAGATCAGTGTACTCTCAATAGATTGTTTATGTAATGCACTAAGATCAGTGTACTCTCAATAGATTGTTTATGTAATGCACTAAGATCAGTGTACTCTCAACAGATTGTTTATGTAATGCACTAAGATCAGTGTACTCTCAACAGATTGTTTATGTAATGCACTAAGATCAGAGTGAACTCTCATTAAACTGTGATATTATATTCAGATGTTTGTATATAGCTTTATAACCATAACAACAAAACCAGTACATATATGTATGTAGTCCGCATATGTCGTTTGTTAATGTAATATGACAATAACATCAAATTTACGCCCAATGCAAATGCTCGTTCTAAGTAAGAGTGAGTCAAAAATATGATATTCACGTGCATCGATACGAAATTGAACAATAACCAGGGCGTGCTAAAGTTCAAGATATTTATTAGTACACTCAAATATTACAGCACGATATTAATCACATCATATTTAATTATCTAGACTAAGCGCACGTGCACTGAAAGACAAGTAATCACAGAGTTTAATAAATACACTGAAAATAGTATTAATTTCTTATGTATCGTCGGGCCATACTACCATCAGGTGTTGATCTATGGTCCCGATAATTAGTTTGGGTGATAATAACTTTGACCAACATATGACGATTCATATTCTGTATGATCAGGTGCTTTGAATATCTGTAAGTTCCTTATAAATCAAGAATAGAACGATATGATTTTTCAACTGGCCCGACTTTACATAATCCAAATCTTTACATTCTATTTTAAATAATAATATGTTAATTAAATACGACTAAAACGACTATCCAATAAGCTATTGATTAATATTGTTATCACAGATCATTTCGATAAACCCTTTGCATCTTGGAAATTGTTGCACTCAAACACGCTTTGATTATTGCAAATAATTTTCATCATGTCCTTGCTGTCCATGCTCAATGTAAAGTAGTTATTTCATAAGTTTTCGGATTTTCATTATTTCAAATAATATTTTTTTAAATGGTGATTTTAATTATTTAATTTATGTATGTTTATCCCAAAAATACATATTTGATATATAATGTAAAATAATTTAAAAAAAAAAGCATTATAAGTTGACTATGATATTTTTAAAGTTCACAATAATTTTGGACGATTTTGGCAGCAACTAGTGGTTGATTCACCAGATCGAAATGTAATTACATTACCCGAACATTTGTACTTTCCTACACGATTAATACCATAACAAGTTTTTATATGATATATACACACAAGTCAGGTACTTACAATATCATTAGAGTGAACTACACAAACTTGTACAAAAATAAGAATCCGGGTATATTTTTAGAAATTTAATTTTAGAAGTAAATTGCACATTAGATTTGATTATCTGTCAATAAGAACAAAGTTCCAGCTGGGGCAATAAAGGGATTTTTATGAATAATAAATGTAAATTTAAAGTTTGAAAATTATGAAAACATTATAAAAACTTGAGTAATGAGTATTAGTAAATTTATGAGCAAAATCTAGTAAACATACATACATTTCAAAAATTATAAATATGTTGTTTTAGTCTATAATAGTATTGGTAATTGCAGCATTAGACAATAACCATGACAAAGAATGTTCGAGTTAATGTTGAAAACATCGTCCGAGTTTGCGTACAATTAAAATCAATTAAAGAGATATATTTTTGTATAAATTTAACCTTTTTTGTTTCATATTTTCATTTAAAACATATTGCAAAATACAATAAATACATCAAACGATAACAAATCAGATAACAATAAATATCAAAAACTAAATTATCACAATGTTTTCAAAGGTATGGAATATATAGCGTAATGGAGTCACTGGAAGTGGTGATCATAGTAAAGTCGTCAAAAAGGAGTGGTATGGGAGATGATACATTGTACATATGCATATCTGCAACAATTGACAGCCTTTTTGTACTTAGAATTGACTCGTCGTATACATAGCAGAGTCAAGGTTATTCTATGGACACGAAACAATTATCTTAATATTTTGGTTATTACTTTCGTAATATATTTTTAATAAAATAATTGAAAAATATTTGAATAAACCCAATAGCTACTTAATCTTAAATGCAGTAAAATCAGTATTATACTATGTTGTTTATATCATCTTCGAACATTTAAAAACTTTTTACCATAACAAATGTTTGCTAACATTTGCAAAGAAATTTTTGCTAACATTTGCAGAAACCAACATGGTGAAACAGGTACCCTGTGAATGGATAGAGACATTAAAAATCGTTCACATTGATACAAAATACAACGTCTAGATTGCCAAGCTTGCTTATATTTTACTGCAGCCTAATCTCTTTAGAGAGATAGCGACATAAATATGTGTCGCCGCGCCATAATTCTACATTCTGTGTCAATTCAAAATAGGGCCCACATTCCAAAAATAGCAGTAGGTATTATATTTTGATAAAGTAGACGTCAGGTAACTTCTATGTGACTTGTTTAGTTAGACATAATGTGAACTTCCCGGTCTCATTGTCCTGTGAAATCCATGTGTATTGTTAAAAACCCAATAGACAAAATGTATTGTTTATTATCAATATTTCCAAGGAGCCACGAGAGATGTGCCAAAGTCTATAAAGATGATGGAGATAATTCTTTTATATATGATGTTGTATTAGTAATAAAGGTGTATATAACCCAATCGTCCTGGCTGTAAATCATTCCTGTGTTACACTTTCTCCCTTTGTGTAATTAGAATACAATGTAATGTTAACTGAAATATTTTCCTCAAAAAGGCTCTTTCGGATATGGAATTCTCAGAGAGAAAAAAAATCAATTCTAATAGGACTCTTTTCTTAACTCGTTAATTGATTACCACCTGTGCACACAAAATACATTTTCAGACAATATAAAATGGTTTACAGCAAACCAGTAATATTTCATTTATTAGAAATATATCTCTTATCTTCGTCTCACAAAAGTATAGCATTGATAATAAAATGTATATTGCTCCTATTAATTAAGAATAATTTTACACAAAAGGAAGTAAAAAAAGTTAACAATTTGAGTGAAAAAATAAGAACCTAAAAGAATTGTAACATGCTTGAACAATGTAACAATGAAAATTCTAATGTTTGTAGAAAATAGCGGAAAAGATACATCTCCAGTCATGCACCAAAACACCCTCGTGCGTAAAGAAGGGCAAATTCAAACATAACTTTATAAGTGAGATACGGACCTATATGTGACATACGGTCTTGTTCACACCGACAGACAGTCTGGTAATCACACGCTCAAGTGCTTCCTAACACGGTTAATGTACGTTTTATTAATCATTTACATCTGTAAATCATAAATAATACTTATATAACTTACCTTATATCTAGGGGTCGTGACAGTAGGTCTTACATACAAGACACGTTAAAGTACAAGTTTTTAATAAAGCGTTGGTCATGATTTTTTCCATGGTTCATTAAGCAACATGTACAGCTACACAACCATAAAAAGGTCTAGACAAAACAACCTCACATCGACAATGACCGCTCTTTACAAGAAGATTCCACCATAAAAGTAAAATAATCATATATAATTTTATTTAAATCTGAGCTGGAATGTTAATTAGAGATCAAAAATATAATTTAAGTGAAGAAGTTACATTGTGTATTTTTCTTCTTTGCTACAAATTGTGGATTGCACTTAGAACAATTTATGAAAACATCAATGTCTCATTTCGAAAAATCTGTAAAATGCAGTTTATACACCAGTGAACAACACTTACAAAAATTATAAATCTTTGTATCAACAATTTAACAACGGCACTTCAAAACACTTATTTCACGTTAGAAATACGGTCGAATTAACCTTCAGAAAAACAAGAGGCCCAAGAGACCTTGACGGTCACCTGATTGCTGCTACAGAAAGAGCATTGCAAAGTTGGTTCAAATCTAGAAAAATTATTTACGAATTAAAATAAATTTTAAAGTTGAACTGTCGTATTAGAATTTTTATTTTTTGATTTTCATTTTGATAGTTATTGTATTATGTTACCAAACCTTATGCTTAAAATTCCAATTTGCTTTGCTAACGTTATACAACAAAACCAAACTAGAAGTCAGTTAGTGTCAGTAATTTTATAAATTTCACTTTTTAATCTATGGATATTATTTGGTTCCATCAAACCTGTGAATTCAGAAGATTTTTGAAATTTTAGCCATTTTGCCCCTCTGGTCCCTAGGGGTCAGCCAAGACCAATATGGATATGGTGTTAAAATGCTATTTCAGGCTAATAATTCTAACCCAGTTTGACTCATTTCCTATTAAAACTAAGCAAATAATATTCATAAATGTGTTTTGCCTATATAGACTATAGCTAGTAAATTTGACCCCCTCACCAGGGGAAAATCTGAGATCCCAGGGCCATGAAATTCACAATTTTTGTAAAGGGCTTTAGGACCATCCAATCTATGAAGAGTGTTTGGTTTCATCAAATCTGTGAATTCAGAAGAATACTTTTGAAGTTTTAACCTATTTGACCCTTTTTGGCCCCGCCCCTAAGGCTCCTGGGGGTCGGCCAGGACCAATATGGATATGACGATAAAATGCTATCTCAGGCTGATAATTCTAACCAGTTACTAATTTCCTATGAAAAATAAGAAGATAACATTCATAAATTTGTTTTCCTATATAAACTATTGTAAACTTGACCCCCTCCCCTGGGGGAAACAAGAGACCCCAGGGTCATATAATTCACAATTTTTGTAAAGGACCTTTAGACCTTTCTATCTGTGAAGAGTATTTGATTCCATGACATCTGTGAGTGGAGAAGAAGTTTTTTGAAATTATAGTCAATTTTACCACTTGTGGCCCCTCCTACAGCCCCCAAGGGGATGGGGACCATATAATTCACAATTTTTATTGGCCTTGTGCCTTAGAAGGTTTGTGCAAAATTTCATTGAATTTGCTTCAGCGGATTATGAGAAGAAGTCGAAAATGTAAATTGTTTACGGACATACGACGGACGACGCACGACGCACGACGACGGACAAAAGGCGATTAGAATAGGTCACTTGAGACTTAGTCTTAGGTGACCTAAAAATCGTAAAAACGCCAACTCATGTTTCAGGAACCAATTTTGTCATGAAATATGGATCTACAAAATAACACTGACGTCATTTTTCATTCATGATCATTTTCGATAAACTGAAAATTTCAACATCTTTGAATGGTCAATTGTTTTCCCGTCGGTGCAATATGAAGATTAGAAAATTACAGACAACAGAAATGTAATTAATATAAACAACAAAGGACGGACTGTGTATAAAGTTGTTATCTAAAAAATACCTAAATAAAGGCTATAACATGTAGTTTACTATATTATGATATAAAAATATGTATATCTATCTGCATAAAAATCAACAAAAACATTTGATTGTCAAAACAAATCCAGAACATGATGACGATCGCGATTTAATAAGCGACAATGGTAGCATTTGACCTTTAATTAACCTTGTATGTTATGCATTAATGCTAGGGTAGTAGAGCAGTACTGGGGGATATATAGAGTATGTCATTTCACCGTAAAAAATAATCTGAAGAAGATTATATAGGGAACTGTTCACTAATTAAAAACGATCACAAAATGTTATCAGCAGATGAATCAGATACGAGCGTCTTCTAAAGATAACGAAGATCTTATCAAAAGAAATAATGAATACTCGATACTTTTCCAATTATAACCTGACTTTATAGGTAAAAGAAAAGTATTTAATTCTTTTTCTTCGATTGCCAAATATTTGATAGATAACTAATCTAAGAATTTTCTTCAATTGCGAGAGATTGTCTTTACAATAAAACAAACTTCATTAATTACACATTTTAATTTTATGAATTATTGAATTGAACCTCACTACAATCGACAGCAGGTAGGGAAAAAGAACATGATCATATCAACTTAAAAGATATTCCATCCCCAGTCGTATTTATTCATATTTTGCATTTGATAGAAGATGTGTAGTGTCTGTCGGATCATTCGTTTATATCTAGACAGCTATTTTGTGTCAAGTTGGACATTCCGGTATGATAACACTACTCTATTACTGATTGACAGGCCCCACCTCCTCCATAGCTTCCTTGGCGGCCTTAGTATCGGGATGGTCCGCCCCTAGGAAAGACAGAAAGACGTTGTAGGACTCCTGGAGTTGGAACCTCGCCTTGGCAAAGTAGTTGGTGGCGAAGTAGAACGTTCCGAGGTTGTACCTGTAACATGTAACGTATAACAATACTCTAATAGTTAAAAGCAGAAATATAATTGGATATACACATTTAAGGTCATTTTATATGTTATATTATGGGTTTGATTCAATAAAGAAACAAAATTGTAAAACAATTCAAATTTCTACGGGAAGTCTGATTAAGTACGTACTCTCAACGCGAACTTCGTTGCATTATGAAACATTTAGAAAATTTTACATGGAATTACTGCAAATTCTGAGAAATTCTAGATCCGTTTTCAGTTGAACAATAGGTTTAAACCTGCACCTATATTCCGCCCAAAAGTAATTATAAAGTTGTCTATTCGATCTTCCAGGTTAGTAGGCCAATAAAAACGTAACACGTAATCTCTTTGGTGAAAAGAGCATTGAAGTAGGCCAGCCAATGTTGGAAACCCTAGAGAACCATTAATACACAATGTAATTTTATACGTGCAAGCGTCTTAATTAATCCAATAGTGAGTGGCTAAGGACTTCCTCCGAGTCCTCACAACACTGATAACATATTGCCTCTAGATAGGGTTGCTAATATTGATTCAGCTTCTTGCCACAACTGGGTTAATAAAGACATTTCCTTGTCCAAACTAGCCTTGTGATGACATGACTGCCAACTAATTGGCCGTGTAACACTAGGCGCCGCTATTGTACAAAATATGAAATTTTGCTCTGTTTCAGATCATTTTCAATCCGGTGATTAATAGCGATTCAAAGTCGCTTACTGGTTTTTTTTATCTATATGATTAATATTTTTTATCTATTTTTAACGTACATTTTTAATTAGATTTTTTCATAGTTATGCTATTCCAAAAGCTTTTCAATATAAAACGATTGAAAGACAACACAAACAGTCCGTGAACGCTAATAATTCTTTAGGATGTCATATAATCGGGTTGCGGCGGTCATACAAATGGAATTTGTGTTTCGATTTAGCAGTGAAATCTGCAACAAATTAGGTCATATTGCACACCATATAATTATGAATGTGGGTCAAAAATTGTCCACGTTTTACTGGGGATAGACATGAAAACCTACTTCTAAAAGAGGCGATAACAAAATGAACCAAAATGTAAATAAATTCTGTCGAAACGCTCAAATCGAATTCTACAGCGCAGATGCAGAACAACAGAAATGCATTCCCAATACATTAAATACTAATGCACCAATGTCAGTTCTCTTTCCCCCAATTAGGAGGCTAGTACAGTGGACAAATGAAGATTCATATTAAATCACATAGATTAAATCTGATGTAATTCACATGAATGTTCGTTCTAGTTTCTGATGCAATACGAGAGATGGATCTGCCAATCCATTGTAACTACTAATTTGTGGTATTAAGTCAGCAAGACGCCGGTTATTAACTTCAAGCTGCTCACTAATAAGCTTTCCTAAATCAGTCGGGTACACTTTACCATTCCAATCAATTTCAAAAAGGCGAAATATACAACTCATGTCATATAATATCAAGTCAGTAAGATACCTTAACCATAGTTTTGGCTCTTGATTGGAATAACTCGTGATAACCATAGTTTTGGCTCTTGATTGGAATAACTCGTGATAATTCTCAACGTCGTTTGTGCTCTGCCTATCTGTAGTGGTTCTCATTTTGAACCTAACACTTATAATCATATTGGGCATTCACTACCTAAAAAGATATCCACAGACACAGATTGGCAAAGCTCTACTTTCATGCATATATGTTATTCACAAAAGGGAAGCATGCAGACATAATTTTATATAGAAGGCTCAAATAGAGCTTTCCAACGACAGATTGCATATAGAGGATCTTTCATGTGTGACTGTGTGACAGGGAATTTATCAAACGAGTTCAATAGTTTTATATGCCACGAGCCTTTAGGCGAATGGCATATCAAATTATTTAACGAAATTGATAAATTCATATACCATAGTAACTTTTATTAATTAATCATCTTTTATTAAAAGTAGAAATCCGGCTCGTATGTGACGTTTCCGTCTACTCTACTGAAACAATCATGCGCCGTCATACAATTATTATAGCGTCAAATCTATATGTGACGTCATAATAGTGTTATTATACGTGTGTCTTACGATATTTATGACATGGCCATATGACATGGCTTGATGGGCCAGTTATGTGATAAAATTGTTCTCTAAACACCAGGAACTGAAATGGCATGGTTATCTTTCAGGGATACTGAAATAGCTTTAGTTATTACAGAACATTTTGATCAATGATCCCGATACATATCCGACAAATGATAAACTGCATGTCAATGGTATCACAGAAATCAACTTACGTCACAGACTGAAAAAATATTCATTGAACTGAAAAATTAAAAAAAGGAAATGCTGACAACTGACTGGATTTTAATTACAAAGGAAACAGTAGAGAGTGTGGCATGCGGCAAATGGCAGATTGTATAGATAAGTGGAATTACAGAGATCAAAATACGGCTATAAAGCCATAGCCACTGGAAAAACTGATGAATAATTTAAAATGGAGAAACCTGATCGGATTTTATTTCAATAACAAATCAAGATACCTGAATTTTATTTCAGTAACAAACTAAAAAATATCCAGTAGAGAGCAGGGCATACTCTACAATCGAAAACTTAAATTAATGTTATTGAGGGTGATAAAGAGTACATTTATACTCTATTGTATCTATTCAATACACAACTGGTTACTGGGGCTGATAGAGGGTACATTTACCATCCAATACATAAATGGTTACTGGGGCTGATGGAGGGAACATTTACCATCCAATACATAAAATGGTTACTGGGATGGTTGGAGGGTACATTTACCATTCAATACACAAATGGTTAATGGGATAGTTGGAAGGTACATTTACCATTCAATACAGAAATGGTTACTTAGCCTGATGGACGGTTCATTTACCATCCAATACACCTGCCCAAATGATTACTGGGGCTGATGGAGGGTACGTTTACCATTCAATACAAAAATAGTTACTTAGCCTGATGGACGGACATTTACCATCCAATACACAAATGGTTACTTGGGCTGATGGAGGGTACATTTACAATCCAATATACAAATGGTTACTGGGATGGTTGGAGGGTACATTTACAATCTAATACACAAATGGTTGCTGGGGCTGATGGAGGGTACATTAACCATCTAATACACAAATGGTTGCTGGGGCTGATAGAGGGTACATTTACCATCCAATACACAAAAGGGTACTGGAGCTTATGATGGAGGGTACATTTACCATCTAATACACAAATGGTTACTTGGGCTGATGGAGGGTACATTTACCATCCAATACACAAATGGTTACTGGGATAGTTGGAGGGTACATTTACCATCTAATACACAAATGGTTACTGGGATTGTTGGAGGGTACATTTACCATCCAATACATAAATGGTTACTGGAGCTGATGGAGGGCACATTTACCATCTAGTACACAAATGGTTGCTGGGGCTGATAGAGGGAACATTTAACATCCAATACATAAAATGGTTACTGGGATAGTTGGAGGGTACATTTACCATTTAATACACAAATGGTTGCTGGGGCTGATGGAGGGTGCATTTACCATCCAATACATAAAATGGTTACTTGGATAGTTGGAAAGTACATTTACCATCTAATACACAAATGATTACTGGGATAGTTGGAGGGTACATTTACCATCCAATACACAAATGGTTGCTGGGGCTGATAGAAGGTACATTTACCATCCAATACACAAATGGTTACCGGAGCTGATGGAGGGTACATTTATCATCCAATATAAAAAGGATACCGGAGCTGATGGAGGGTACATTTACCATTCAATATAAAAAGGATACTGAAGCTGATGAAGGGTACATTTATCATCCAATCTACAACTGGTTACTGGGGCTGATGGAGGGTACATTTACCATCCAATATAAAAATGGTACTGGAGCTGATGGAGGGTACATTTATCATCCAATGTACAACTGGTTACTGGAGCTGATGGAGGGTACATTTACCATCTAATACACAAATGGATACTGGAGCTGATGGAGGGTACATTTATCATCCAATCTACAACTGGTTACTGGGGCTGATGGAGGGTACATTTACCATCTAATACATAAATGGATACTGGAGCTGATGGAGGGTACATTTATCATCCAATCTACAACTGGTTACTGGGGCTGATGGAGGGTACATTTACCATCTAATACATAAATGGATACTGGAGCTGATGGAGGGTACATTTATCATCCAATCTACAACTGGTTACTGGGGCTGATGGAGGGTACATTTACCATCTAATACATAAATGGATACTGGAGCTGATGGAGGGTACATTTATCATCCAATCTACAACTGGTTACTGGGGCTGATGGAGGGTACATTTACCATCTAATACATAAATGGATACTGGAGCTGATGGAGGGTACATTTATCATCCAATCTACAACTGGTTACTGGGGCTGATGGAGGGTACATTTACCATCTAATACATAAATGGATACTGGAGCTGATGGAGGGTACATTTATCATCCAATCTACAACTGGTTACTGGGGCTGATGGAGGGTACATTTACCATCTAATACATAAATGGATACTGGAGCTGATGGAGGGTACATTTATCATCCAATCTACAACTGGTTACTGGGGCTGATGGAGGGTACATTTACCATCTAATACATAAATGGATACTGGAGCTGATGGAGGGTACATTTATCATCCAATCTACAACTGGTTACTGGGGCTGATGGAGGGTACATTTACCATCTAATACACAAATGGATACTGGAGCTGATGGAGGGTACATTTATCATCCAATCTACAACTGGTTACTGGGGCTGATGGAGGGTACATTTACCATCTAATACATAAATGGATACTGGAGCTGATGGAGGGTACATTTATCATCCAATCTACAACTGGTTACTGGGGCTGATGGAGGGTACATTTACCATCTAATACACAAATGGATACTGGAGCTGATGGAGGGTACATTTATCATCCAATCTACAACTGGTTACTGGGGCTGATGGAGGGTACATTTACCATCTAATACATAAATGGATACTGGAGCTGATGGAGGGTACATTTATCATCCAATCTACAACTGGTTACTGGGGCTGATGGAGGGTACATTTACCATCTAATACACAAATGGATACTGGAGCTGATGGAGGGTACATTTATCATCCAATCTACAACTGGTTACTGGGGCTGATGGAGGGTACATTTACCATCTAATACATAAATGGATACTGGAGCTGATGGAGGGTACATTTATCATCCAATCTACAACTGGTTACTGGGGCTGATGGAGGGTACATTTACCATCTAATACATAAATGGATACTGGAGCTGATGGAGGGTACATTTATCATCCAATCTACAACTGGTTACTGGGGCTGATGGAGGGTACATTTACCATCTAATACACAAATGGATACTGGAGCTGATGGAGGGTACATTTATCATCCAATCTACAACTGGTTACTGGGGCTGATGGAGGGTACATTTACCATCTAATACATAAATGGATACTGGAGCTGATGGAGGGTACATTTATCATCCAATCTACAACTGGTTACTGGGGCTGATGGAGGGTACATTTACCATCTAATACATAAATGGATACTGGAGCTGATGGAGGGTACATTTATCATCCAATCTACAACTGGTTACTGGGGCTGATGGAGGGTACATTTACCATCTAATACATAAATGGATACTGGAGCTGATGGAGGGTACATTTATCATCCAATCTACAACTGGTTACTGGGGCTGATGGAGGGTACATTTACCATCTAATACACAAATGGATACTTGAGCTGATGGAGGGTACATTTATCATCCAATCTACAACTGGTTACTGGGGCTGATGGAGGGTACATTTACCATCTAATACACAACTGGTTACTGGGGCTGATGGAGGGTACATTTACCATCTAATACACAAATGGATACTGGAGCTGATGGAGGGTATATTAACCATCTAATCCTAAAATGGTTACTGGGGCTGATAGGGTACGTTAACAATTCAATACACAATTGCTTACTGAAGACGGAATTGTTAGGAATTCTCTAGATCCTATTACGAAGCTGTTCCATATAAAACAAAAACCTAATCAAGTTTAGATAATCATTAACCAGTAGATCACTAGCTTGCCGTTGATGTGTCGTTCTAGTTTTATTTTCCAACACTTTCAGACATTCCATTCAAATATCTACTTATCTGATGATTTTTCAATCGCACCTTTATTGATACAAAATGATTCTGTTAACACAAGTTTTACTACATTTTTATATAAAGTTTTATGGTAAATATATAAGTGATATTTTAACTCATATTTAACCAATTGGAATGCAGCATTGACAGTGAAACTATAACTTTGATTGTTACGTCATTAGTTTGTGCACATTACTTTTGTATAGAAACGTTGTGATCACAAAATCATGACATAATAATCGCTAGGGCAAATAACTTTGTAGAATGCAATTTGAGGTGGAAATTTTATACTCGTGAAAAATATCCAAGTTTCCACCTCAGTTGATGAAATATAATTGGTATTCATCAAGAAACAATGAATATCCTCTATATATCAATCTTCAAAACAAGCGTAATACTTCAATATTTTTGATAAAATCAACACTTTCGCTAGTAGATTTTCAACATCCACCAGCTAGACAATTAGTGTTAAAGCAGGTGCTTCGAAGAGTGAAAACCTGGAATTAAATAACAAAAGGTCAAACTTCCATTTGGATCACGACCATCACTCTGCAAATTATCTCCTTTTCCAATTCCCAAGATACAAATTAAGGATACAGTTATAGCGAACACACAGACGCTGTTCTAAACAGCATATATTGGTAGAACATTACTACGAAGCTAAACGGCCAGGCAAACCCGTGCAATAACACATTAGATAGACATAAAAACGTGGTTATTGTCAGTGACACAACCTCATCACCCGTCCTCTTCCCATGACACTCTGCCTGCAGGCCCTACCATCACTTACCTAACAACAGCTACGTCCACGTGAGAGTGGCCATAGGTGTCCAGCAGCATGGCTAGAGCTGTCTCATAAATCTGACCAGCCAAGGGATCAGTTCGGCCATCATAGACAATGGCAAGGTCACTGAGAATACCAGCAATCCTCGGGTGTGTCATGCCTACATCACTACGGGTCAGTTTGAGGTCCTGAAGGAAATAACCCACAGCCTTGTCCAGCATGTTCTGACTGTAGGACAGTTCTCCTAGCTGTATACAAATAAAAAGAATCATCTTAGATACACAATATCAGCATGTCCTGAAAACAAGAAAGTTCTCCAAACTGTCAGGAAATTAAAACATCATCTCAGACACACAATATCATCATATTCTGGCTGCAGGAAAGCTCTCCTAGCTTGTCTAGATAGACAGTTTCTCTAGCTCTATAGATCAAAAGTATGCACTCAGATACACACAATCAATGTTGAAACTAGAAAGTGCTCGCTAACTACTTCCTAAAACCTTAATTTCCAGTACAATATGCATCTGTAAGGCCCCTTGCTGTAAGATTTTTTGCACATATAAAAATGTAACAAATAATTAATAAATAACCCGCAGATATATACCCACATATACCCATATATGAAATCATCCTCAACAACAGGTTACGTTGCAATATCGCTCATTAGCCTTGGGACAATTGTAAGGAGATGATTTACGTCCTTGATGTATTGTAAAAAATACTTCCTTTACTTCATCAGAACTTTAAATGTGAAATTACTTTGAACTTTGTTAATTGTGTTTTAGTTACATAGAAATATTTTAATTATCATATTAATATTAATACGACAGACTTGTTTCACTGTTCAAAGTAGTCGTCCACTACCGCACTTTCCAGTCTTGTGCACGTTGTGACTTAACTGTGTCATGCTTGAATGCCTTTCAGAAGCGTGTTCAGGATGGCTAGTAGCCATAAATACCTAAACAGCAGCGGGTGCTCATTTGACACTTGATATGGTGCTCTATCGTGCACTTGTTTTGGCACTAATATCAGCATAAATAGAGAGGTAAAGCAACCTTACGTGTACGTGTACAGGTATATGTAGACGGGGAATCCCTAGAATTTAGAGTGTACAATGTCATCATTTATGTTTGCCTTGCATCTGCTACACGTAGCCATACCTTTTTCAGCAGAAAAAGAAGTCATGCATCTTTTAGCTGTGATCCAGTCCTTTAAATCTCCGCGGAATCTCCATGGAGATCGCATTTCAATCTACATGGAATCTCCGCGGAGATCTTTCAAACTACATGGAATCTCCATGGAAATCTACGCAGAATCTCTGTGGAGATCTCCTTTCAATCTACGGGGAATATCCATGAAAAAAGATTTCTGCAGAAATTTGTCTGCAGTTCTCCATGCAACCTCCGCGGAGAGATTCTAAAAGTGCCATCAGGTTACATAGGATATCCGCGTAGAATTCACTTAGTGTTCTCCGCAGAGATTGAAAAAATCCATGGAGATTATGGATATTCTGTGGAAATTTCTTTATTTCTCTGCGGAATCTTCCTGGAAATCATTTCCAATACTTCATGGAGAAAAGTTCCAAGGAATTTCCGTGATTATTTCCATAGAGTTTCCGTGGAATTCATGGAGAAAGTTCATGGAATGTAGTCTACACGTACCCTTACACGTACATGCAAGGTTGCTTAACCACTCTAGTATGTATTTAGAAAATCCCTGAACAGGCCTACGATCATGTCTGTTCAGAAGCGAGGGCTCCCCATCCTGAAGACATCTCAGTTCTAGAGCTCAAACACCAAGACTGATATTGTTTAATGTTTTCTTTTATTCTGTTTTTCTTACGCAAGACTGGTTTTATAAATATTTATTAGAACTGCAGCAAATGCAGTCTATGGCCACGGCTTAATAAGCGATTTGGGTGAACGGGTGGTGTAGTGATTAAGTCACTCCCTTTTCAACTAGCCGACCAATGTTCGATCCGCGGCACGGACGTTAAAATTTTAGGGGTCACCTGACCAATCGGGTGGGTTTATTCAGGGCACTCCGGTTTCCTCCCACACTAAGATCCCTCATATGCTTACATCCGGGCCATCGAGAGTGATTTGTATTAGTTGTATTACTTGTTTTGTAACCCATGTAAAATAAATAAAGTTTACGTTTTAAGCGATATCATCGAAAAAGTAAGAGATGCAACTCCTGAGCCAGGTACTAAATGATATATTCTAGGTTCATCTGGTGCTGCTAGTTGCCGAAATGTTTCAGCCTTAAAGGCAGGCCGTCATCAGGGCACAGCTTACATGGTGTACAAATAGTACAGTATGACAACAGAGGTCATGTGATAATAATAATGTATTATGACGTCATAGATAAGTTACTAAGGAAGTAATGGAGGAAATGATACATAGCTAAATGGTGATTGATCTAAAATCTAGGAATATGAATGCAAAAGTTTCATACAATTTTAAAGATGAATGATACAAAAGAAATAATGAATTAGTTTGATGAGGATATATGAGTAGAAATAAATTAAATATGTATAGTTCCTAAATTTTATATAGTAAATGTATTAAGCTGTATGAGTATCTCATGTATAGGGCTATGTGAGCCAGCTTAAGGGCGAAGTCTGAAAACGTATATGAGTAGGAAAGTTATTTGAAAGTTCATAGAAGAAGATCCCAGAAGACCTTTGGGATTCCTGCTGTTCCATCAATGGGTCTATAATTATTGTTCATCTAAAGAATGGCATCAATATGTGGTAAAGAATGGCATCATTGAGTGGTTTGCATGTAGATGGAAAAAGTTTGTTGGTACATTTATATTCCGTTTCCTATTGCCAGGCAACGGTTTGTATATATCCAGTAATTTGGTTCCTCTCGTTGATTGGGAATATTTTGTTTGTGGAGGTTTGTAGCTTTCCAGGGTTGACAGGTGTGGAAGTAAATGGGTACCGTATTAGACCCAATAAGCGCCCAGGGCGTTTAAAAAAATGAAAAAGTGCTAATAAGACGAAATTATTGCAAATCTATACAGTTTTTAGTCTTTATTTATGCCTGGACAATTGAAATGAAGGCCTCAAAATGGGGAGGGGCGCTTATAGGGACATGGGCGCTTATTGGGTCGAATACGGTATATCTAATTTGGATATCATCGAATGGATGATATAAATGTTTAGTTCATAGCTTGAAAGGCTTGAGGTAATGATGCACATCTATAGTATATGATTGTATGATTCCAGTATATGATTCTATGAGGAATCATTAGTAGAAAGAAAGAGTAGAATGTTTTTTGGTACATCTTCTCAGTATGTTGGTGGTTTTCTAAGTTCAAATAATAT
The DNA here is from genome assembly GCA_004382745.1 of Argopecten irradians irradians. Taxonomy (NCBI): domain Eukaryota; kingdom Metazoa; phylum Mollusca; class Bivalvia; order Pectinida; family Pectinidae; genus Argopecten; species Argopecten irradians. The sequence continues at coordinate 552,850 of SAYR01037147.1, read as the reverse complement.
CTTATGATCTTTATCCAAACGGCCAATAGGTAGGCGCAGGTCAGGAGAGGACGGATCCATAAAAGAATGCACGGGTTCTTCAAAAAAAATACCTTAGGTGAACAAAAAGAAAATCTCCAGAAGGAGAAATCTTAAGAACCAACGTCCTGCTATAAGTACGTGTACGTACGTGTATCGTGGTTCATCTTCTGGTCATCAGGAGGACCCTAATGAATACAGAGCCCTCTTAAAAACATAGTAGGATCATCGAAAAAATAAGAGATGAAACTCCTGAGCCAGGAACTAAATGGTACCTGACGACCAGAAGATGAACCAGTAGATGGCAATACTAAAAGTTTTCCGTTCGTCACTTCTTTTATCGACTATGTAATACTGATTTGCATTGTATTGTTCCAGAAGTTTCCAAAGTCGATCAGTCTTAAAATATCATGACCGATGCAAGAGTTTGTATGACACGCTGCTTGAAGTTTACACAAAACGAATATGTTCAGCACTGTCTAATGTCACTGTTATTCATTTATAGCAGAACATCGCTGACCCGCGGTATGTCTTAGTTTATGTTTTTAAAAAGTTGGTTTCACTAAATCACAGCATAATCTGTAAGACAGTGACTTCTGGTATCGCATGCTCAGTTGGAATATACGCATAGCAGATATACATTGACTCCACACAGGACAAGGAAAACAATAGTGCGAGAGTATGCTTGTAGTAAAAAAAGCAATATAATTTCTGCCATGAAATAACATTTTCTTTATTGTGTCTACTAACAACAAAGTGCCCATTGACCAACGAAGAGAACATGAGGAGTATGAGATACTTTATTGATTAACAAAATGCGTGTAAGATCAATGATGCTAAGGGGCCAAATCTACACTACTAAATTCAAAATGCGTGTAAGATCAATGGTGCTAAGGGGCCAAATCTACACTCTGCTAAATTCAAAATATGTGTAAGATCAATGGTGCTAAGGGGCCAAATCTACACTCTGCTAAATTCAAAATATGTGTAAGATCAATGATGCTAGGGGGCCAAATTTACACTCTGCTAAATTCAAAATGTGTGTAAGATCAATGGTATTAAGGGGCCAAATCTGCACTGCTAAATTCAAAATGTGTGTAAGATCAATGGTGCTAAGGGGCCAAATCTACACTCTGCTAAATTGAAAATGTGTGTAAGATCAATGGTGCTAAGGGGCCAAATCTGCACTGCTAAATTCAAAATAAGTGTAAGATCATTGGTGCTAAGTGGCCAAATCTACACTCTGCTAAATTCAAAAAGTGTGTTAGATCAATGGTGCTAAGGGACCAGATCTACACTGCCAAATTCAAAATGTGTGTAAGATCAATGGTGCTAAGGGGCCAAATCTACACTGCTAAATTTAAAATGTGTGTAAGATCAATGGTACTAAGGGGCCAAATCTACACTGCTAAAGTCAAAATGCGTTTAAGATCAATGATGCTAAGGGGCCAAATATACACTGCTAAATTCAAAATGTGTGTAAGATCAATGGTGCTAAGGGGCCAAATGTAAGATCAATGGTACTAAGAGGCCAAATGTAAACTGTTAAAATGTGTACTGTAATATGTGTAAACCCTATTTCAAATTTTCAAGGGATTATAACAAATAGTATATGTCTCACCTTGTTGTAGATAGCGGCCACATAGTGATGGTTTGGTCCCAAAACATCAGTAGCTAGCTCCAAACAACGCACCAACAGCTTCTTAGATTCTCTTTTGTTCTCCTGAAGGTTGTACACAGTTGCCAGGCCCAGTAATCCTTCACACAGCTGAGGATGGTAAAATAATTATTAGAAATATGTGAATCGTTAAACCAATTGGGTCCATTTCTTTACTTAATTTATTTTCTGTCTCATCATTTTACAATCATAGACAATTCTGTTAAAGAATTAAAGCAATCAAAAAGATTACAGGAAACATAAGGGGTTTATGACAGAGGGGTTGGCTATATGGAAATGTTAAAGATGCTCCACCGCTGACAAGTGGTATTTTTTCACCATCAAAAACAGGAGCAGACGATTTAGTATTTTCTTCACTTACAAAAGTTATTTACTTTACATCATTACCACCATTGAAAAGTTTAAGCTTTTAATTTTACTTCAAGTTAAAAATATGAAAACTAATTAATTGCATCCCGAAAAAAATCATAATTAGGCATATATATACACGATTAATCACCAATTATTGTTCAAATGATGAATATCATTTATGCTCTATCGGCGGTGGAGCATCTTTAAAGAGAGCAATACAGTTTTTCAGTAGATAGAATAGAAACCTAAGAGTCAGAGAGCATAGTTGCAAGGAGTATTGTTAGAAACCTTAGAGAGCATAGTTACAAGGGAAGGTTTCATTAAAGAGCAGGTAGAGAGCAACTGGTTACAGGGGAAGGTTTCAGTAGAGAACATGGTTACAAGGGAAGGTTTCAGTAGAGGGCATGGTTACAAGGGAAGGTTTCAGTAGAGAACATGGTTACAAGAAAAGGTTTCAGTAGAGAGCATAGTTACAAGAGAAGGTTTCAGTAGAAAGCATAGATCCAAGGAAAGGTTTCAGTAGACAGCATGGTTACAAGAGAAGGTTACAGTAGAGAGTATGGTTACAAGGGAAGGTTTCAGTAGAGAGCAAGGTTACAAGGAAAGGTTTCAGTAGAGAGCATGGTTACAAGGGAAAATGTCAGTAGAGAGCATGGTTACAAGGGAAGGTTTCAGTAGACAGCGTGGTTACAAGGGAAGGTTTCAGTAGAGAGCAAGGTTACAAGAGAAGGTTTCAGTAGAGAGCATGGTTACAAGGGAAGGTTTCAGTAGAGAGCATGGTTACAAGGGAAGGTTTCAGTAGAGAGAATAGTTACAAGGGAAGGTTTCAGTAGAGAGAATAGTTACAAGGGAAGGTTTCAATAGAGAACATGGTTACAAGGAAAGATTTCAGTAGAGAGCAAAGTTACAAGGGAAGGTTTCAGTAGAGAGCATGGTTACAAGTGAAGGTTTCAGTAGAGAGAGTAGTTACAAGGGAAGGTTTCAGTAGAGGGCATGGTTACAAGAGAAGTTCTCAGTAGAGAGCATGGTTACAAGAGAAGGTTTCAGTAGAGGGCATGGTTAGAAGGGAAGGTTTCAGTAGAGGGCATGGTTAGAAGGGAAGGTTTCAGTAGAGGGCATGGTTACAAGAGAAGGTCTCAGTAGAGAGCATGGTTACAAGGGAAGGTTTCAGTAGAGGGCATGGTTACAAGTGAAGGTTTCAGTAGAGGGCATGGTTACAAGAGAAGGTCTCAGTAGAGAGCATGGTTACAAGAGAAGGTTACAGTAGAGAGAGTAGTTACAAGGGAAGGTTTCAGTAGACAGCATGGTTACAAGGGAAGGTTTCAGTAGAGGGCATGGTTACAAGGAAAGGTTTCAGTAGAGACGTGGTTACAAGAGAAGGTCTCAGTAGAGAGCATGGTTACAAGGAAAGGTTACAGTAGAGAGCATGGTTACAAGAGAAGGTTTCAGTAGAGAGCAAGGTTACAAGGGAAGGTTTCAGTAGAAAGCATGGTTACAAGGGAAGGTTTCAGTAGAGAGAGTAGTTACAAGGGAAGGTTTCAATAGAGAGCATGGTTACAAGGGAAGGTTTCAGTAGAGGGCATGGTTACAAGGAAAGGTTTCAGTAGAGACGTGGTTACAAGAGAAGGTCTCAGTAGAGAGCATGGTTACAAGGAAAGGTTACAGTAGAGAGCATGGTTACAAAGGAAAGATTTCAGTAGAGAGCATGGTTACAAGGGAAGCTGTCAGTAGAAAGCATCATTACCAGAGAAGATTTCAGTAGAGGGCATGGTTACAAGAGAAGGTTTCAGTAGAGAGCATAGTTACAAGAAAAGGTCTCAGTAGAGGGCATGGTTACAAGAAAATGTTTCAGTAGAGAGCATGGTTACAAAGGAAGGTTTCAGTAGACAGCATGGTTACAAGAGAATGTTTCAGTAAAGAGCATGGTTAAAAGGGAAGGTTTCAGTAGAGAGCAAGGTTTCAAGGGAAAGTTTCAAAAGAGAGCATAGTTACAAGGAAAGGTTTCAGTAGAGAGCATGGTTACAAGTGAAGGTTTCAGTAGAGAGCAAGGTTACAAGTGAAGGTTTCAGTAGAGAGCATGGTTACAAGTGAAGGTTTCAGTAGAGAGTATGGTTACAAGGGAAGGTTTCAGTAGAGAGCATAGTTACAAGGGAAGGTTTCAGTAGAGAGAATTGTTACAGGGGAAGATATCAGTTGTTATGTATGACACTAAATACATGTAGTTATTAGATAAGGGATATAACTCCTATAGCTTTATCATTGATACATCCTATAAAGTTCATATCATTAATTTAGGCTATAGAACTTTCTAGAATATTATCATGTATAAACAAATATGTTTGTAAACATGTTGATTATAAGTAGGGATCTAGAATGGTCTATTTCCAGAAAGTTCTGTGTGTTTATTTGTTTACTGTTTTTAGTTAGATATTTCTAGAAGTAGAAAATCTCAAATATTCTTGAATTAGGGTTTAGCTATATATACTCCAGCTGTCCAAGGCTAATCAGAACTGTAATGAGACCTGTAATGAGACATATCAAGAATTGTGCAGTGCCATATTAGATTCTATTGGGAGAACTATTTTAACTTTATCTGTGGATTATTACAACACTTTGTGTGGATTTATTCATATTGCCTGAAACTTTACAAAATCTGTGGACATTCATTTTCCTCCTGGATTTGTGATTATTGTTAATTTGAAACCTGGAAGGATCAAGGATTATACCAGGACATTCGCATACAGATAAGTAACACTTTAAATCATCGTATTACTCTTGTACCACCACCAATTACTTTAGATATTGTAATTGTAAACCATCTCTGTATAATATTGTATCTATAATTAAATGGTGTTTTGAATTTAGCTGCTGGTTTCTCATTTCTGTTATTCTGGGTCATAACACAGTAGACAGCATGGTTACAAGAGGTTTCAGTAGAGAGCATGGTTACAAGAGGTTTCAGTAGAGAGCATGATTACAAGAAAAGGTTTCAGTAGAGAGCATGGTTACCAGAAAAGGTTTCAGTAGAGAGCATGGTTACAAGAGGTTTCAGAAGAGAGCATGGTTACAAGAGAAGGTCTCAGTAGAGAGAATAGTTACAAGGGAAGGTTTCAGTAGAGAGCATAGTTACAAGAGAAGGTTTCAGTAGACAGCATGGTTACAAGAGGTTTCAGAAGAGAGCATGGTTACAAGAGGTTTCAGTAGAGAGCATGGTTACCAGAAAAGGTTTCAGTAGAGAGCATGGTTACAAGAGGTTTCAGAAGAGAGCATGGTTACAAGAGGTTTCAGAAGAGAGCATGGTTACAAGAGGTCTCAGTAGACAGCATGGTTACAAGAGAAGGTTTCAGTAGACAGCGTGGTTACAAGGGAAGCTGCCTGTAGAGAGCATGGTTACAAGAGAAGGGTTCAGTAGACAGCATGGTTACAAGGAAAGGGTTCAGTAGAGAGCATGGTTACAAGGGAAAAAGTCAGTAGAGAGCATGGTTACAAGGGAAGGTTTCAGTAGACAGCATGGTTACAAGGGAAGCTGTCTGTAGAGAGCATGGTTACAAGAGAAGGGTTCAGTAGACAGCATGGTTACAAGGAAAGGTTTCAGTAGAGAGCAAGGTTACAAGGAAAGGTTTCAGTAGAGAGCATGGTTACAAGGGAAAATGTCAGTAGAGAGCATGGTTACAAGGGAAGGTTTCAGTAGAGAGCACGGTTACAAGGGAAGGTTTCAGTAGACAGCATGGTAACAAGAGAAGGTTTCAGTAGAGGGCATGGTTACTAGAGAAGGTCTCAGTAGAGAGCATGGTTACAAGGAAATATTTCAGTAGAGAGCATAGTTACAAGGGAAGGTTTCAGTAGAGAGCATAGTTACAAGGCAAGGGTTCAGTAGACAACATGGTTACTAGAGAAGGTCTCAGTAGAGAGCGTGGTTACAAGGGAAGGTTTCAGTAGACAGCATGGTTACAAGGGAAGGTTTCAGTAGAGAGCATGGTTACAAGGGAAGGTTTCAGTAGAGAACATGGTTACAAGGGAAGGTTTCAGTAGACAGCATGGTTACAAGGGAAGGTTTCAGTAGAGAGTATGGTTACAAGGGAGGGTTTCAGTAGAAAGCATGGTTACAAGGGAAGGTTTCAGTAGAGAGAATAGTTACAAGGGAAGGTTTCAGTAGAGAGCAAGGTTACAAGGAAATATTTCAGTAGAGAGCATGGTTACAAGGGAAAATGTCAGTAGAGAGCATGGTTACAAGGGAAGGTTTCAGTAGAGAGCACGGTTACAAGGGAAGGTTTCAGTAGACAGCATGGTAACAAGAGAAGGTTTCAGTAGAGAGCATGGTTACAAGGAAAGGTTTCAGTAGGGAGCATGGTTACAAGGGAAGGTTTCAGTAGAGAGTATGGTTACAAGGGAGGGTTTCAGTAGAGAGCAAGGTTACAAGGAAATATTTCAGTAGAGAGCATAGTTACAAGGGAAGGTTTCAGTAGAGAGCATAGTTACAAGGGAAGGTTTCAGTAGAGAGCATAGTTACAAGGCAAGGTTTCAGTAGACAACATGGTTACAAGAGAAGGTTTCAGTAGAGAGCATGGTTACAAGGGAAGGTTTCAGTAGAGAGCAAGGTTACAAGGAAAGGTTTCAGTAGAGGGCATGGTTACAAGAGAAGGTTTCAGTAGAGAGCATGGTTACAAGAGAAGGTTTCAGTAGAGAGCAAGGTTACAAGGGAAGGTTTCAGTAGACAGCGTGGTTACAAGGGAAGGTTTCAGTAGAGAGCATGGTTACAAGAGAAGGTTTCAGTAGAGAGCATGGTTACTAGGGAAGGTTTCAGTAGACAGCGTGGTTACAAGGGAAGGTTTCAGTAGAGAGCATGGTTACAAGAGAAGGTTTCAGTAGAGAGCATGGTTACAAGGCAAGGGTTCAGTAGAGAGTATAGTTACAAGGAAGATGTCAGTAGAGAGCAAGGTTAAAAGATACAAGGCAAGGGTTCAGTAGAGAGTTAGTTACAAGGAAGATGTCAGTAGAGAGCAAGGTTAAAAGATACAAGGCAAGGGTTCAGTGGCGTTTTTTAGCAATGAATGAATCCAATCCCCATGATAATGGCTATGAAATTAGCATAACAAGCAAATCTAAGCACAGTATATCTGGCACAAAACAGCACTTATATTATTCACAATGTTGAAACATTTCTCCTCAATAATTCACCACTATTTTCTCATCAATTTTACTTCCACGCCGGTTTGGTAGAAATGAATAATATTATATAAGTCAAGTTAGTGGGTAAATACAAGCCATAGTACATGACAATACCAGGATATGTAAAAAGCCAGTCATTGTAACAGCTTCATCCAAGAGGATTGCTACTGTAGTTTAAAGTCATGACTTTTTCAATAACATCAATATATCATTAATCATCTTGATATTATATTTAGTTCATTGCATGTGTGTGTATGAGAATATTCTTTACTTTTGAGACAGATTTTTCTTTTTTTGTAATTGTATATTTCACTTGTATATTACAATTGTAGCTATCAGGAAATTTTCCCCCATTTTAATTTGTAATCCTATTTGTATGTAAATCAAAAAAATAGTTTGAACACTGCTGTCAAACTACGTGGTAGATCAGAACAAGAGGCCCAAGGGCCTTAACGGTGATCTGACTACCTCGGCAATAGTCAAATTAATCATATATGGTGTCATGGTAGCCACCTTCGATTTGGGATCAACCAGATATCAGTATCATTTCATGCAAGTTTCAACTAAATCGCACTTGTAGAACTTAAGAAGAAGTTCAAAATGTCTTTTCAAGATGGTGACTGTTGCGGCCTTCTTGGATTTCGAATCGACCCGAAAAATAACAACACTTGGTCAGGACCATCTCAGGATCATTTCAGGTAAGTTTCAGCTCAATCCCACTGGTCTAACTTGAGAAGAAGATTGAAATGTGAAAAATTTACGGACGGCGCAAGACAACGGATGAAGCATGATGGCTATAGGGTCAGATGACCTAAAAACAGTTAGAAAACTAGCTGTGAAAACTGTATTTAGTGCTGCATGTATACATTAACATTAACTAAAATATTAAATACTGTTACAAGTTCACAATTAGCATTCCAAACCAGGATACAAACTATACCACTACTAAAGATGTATTTCAGAGATTTCCCTGGGCCCCAGTTTCTGAATGTGGACTTCTAAAATCTTAATATATATAGTTTGTGATATACACTTTTAGTTTTAGGCTTCTGACTTGGGGTTTTTACCAACAAAATACCCCATATAGAAGTTTCTGAAATTGGACTTGTCAAGTCCTAGATATATATTTATTACTAGTGATTTGAGATTTGCAGTAATTTTTATCTGTTATTTGGATCTAGAACTTAATTGGCATATATCGTCACTATTACTTCCTTGAATTTATACATAATGATTCCTAGTACAAACTGTATGTTGAGGTTTCTGACTTGGGGGTTTAAGATCTTTTTCTAAAATTGGTTTTACACTCTGACTTAGAGTTTCTAAGACCCTATATACTGTATATGTTAGACCTGAAGTTTATGACCATAGGTTTGTAAGGCCCTAAATACTGTGATATATCTGAAGTTTTAGATCTAGGGTTTCTAAGACCCTATATAAATATGATACCTGAAGTTTCTGACCTAGGGTTTCCAAGACCCTACATGAATGTGATATATTCCTGAAGCTTCTGACCTAGGTTTTCTAAGACCCTATTATATAAATGTGATATATCCTGAAATTTCTGACCTCGGGTTTCTAAGACCCTATATACTGTGATAGAGAATATAGCTGAATTTTCTAACCTTGGGGTTTCTAAAACCCTATATAAATGTGATACCTGAAGTTTCTGACCTTAGGTTTCTAAGACCCTATATAAATGTGATATATTCCTGAAGTTTCTGACATAGGATTTCTAAAACCCTTTGTAAATGTGATATATACCTGAAGTTTCTGACCTAGGGTTTCTAAGATCCTCTGTTAATGTTATATGTACCTGAAATTTCTGACCTTTTCCTAAGATCCTATATAAATGTAATACCTGTTGTTTCTGACATGGGATTTCTAAGACCCTTTGTAAATGTGATATATACCTGAAGTTTCTGACTTTTTCCTAAGATCCTATATAAATGTAATACCTGTTGTTTCTGACCTAGGATTTCTAAGACCCTATATAAAAGTGATACCTGAAATTTCTGACCTAGGGTTTCTGAGACCCTATATAAATGTGATACCTGAAGTTTCTGACCTTGGATTTCTGAGACCCTATATAAATGTTATACCTGCAGTTTCTGACCTAGGGTTTCTAAGACCCTATATAAACGTTATATATTCCTGAAGTTTCTGACATAGGATTTTAAAGACCCTTAAGTATATAAATGTAATATATCCTGAAATTTCTGACCTAGGGTTTCTAAGACCCTATATACTGTGATTCAGAATATAGCTGAATTTTCTAACCTTGGGTTTCTAAAACCCTATATAAATGTGATACCTGAAGTTTCTGACCTTAGGTTTCTAAGAACCAAATATATAAATGTGACGTATACCTGAAGTTTTTGACTCGGGGTTTCAATTCGGTTCTGCCGACTGATGGCTTCCTGATAGTATTTAACTCCAGCATCCAACTCCATTTGTTTTTCACACACCATTCCAAGTTGATGAAGTGACTGTGAATATCAGATAAGATAGCATGCTTACAGATATGAACTGGAGATCATCAAAGAGAAGAAGTCATAAGAACATGTATACAGCCTGTGTAACTGTCACAGTATAGGGTTAACTTAACAGAAAAGGCATTAAATATGTATTCTGACTTTTCATAATTGTAACAATTTATTTTAATTGTAGACACATATGATTATATTAAGCAGAATATTATGCAAGAGTTCATAAAACGAAGTTTGAAAAAAAATCATTCATTTATTATAAACGCATCACATTTCAAAATATTGGAGAAATATCTAAGAAGTAGGTGACCTCTTTTTCTCTATATTTTGATTGGACACTGAACTCTGGTTACCCAGGTAACAAAAGTCTATATAACTATATATGCAGGTACTGTTGTAATACTATGGAAATGCTGAATGACATATATCGATGAACTCCTAACATCAGGATGTTTTACATTGTATTAAACAGTTTGTTCTAATACATATAAATAGTTATAGGTGTTGTATACTAATGCGAATGTAACACATACCTTGATGACATCAGGATGTTTACAACGGTAGTGCCATTTATAGGAACTGTTGACGTATACCACCGTTCCATGAGATACTGCATACCGAGCCTCAAGTTGTTCCAGTAACTGTTCATTCACATTCCTAATTCAAAATAAGTTTTTAAAAACATCTCTTTAGTATTTATTCATCCAGATGTTTATTTGTTTGCAAATTAAAATTGTCTTTCAGTTCTTTACACGATTAAGTACCCAACGAAAACTTTACAGTGACCCTTAACACCACACATTAAAATGAATTTTTTTTTTATATTGTCTTGATCTTTGCAACCATTTTTGAATTTCCATACACTTCAGATCTATGATGTAATTAAGCTACATACGACAAATGGAGTAAGATGTCTCCCAGTAACCATGACAACACAATTAAATGTTACTAAACGTATGTACCTCGAGGCTTTAAACAAGCCAAGATGGAGGAAGAAGTCCCCAAGAAGGTCCAGTAGTAGTGTGTAATCCTCGGTATGCTTGTCTTCTTCCTTTACCTCATCCAACTTGGCCAGATACGCCACCTCCGCCAGACTGTAGTCTCCAAGCTGTGACGGGTGAGAGAAGGGAGGTAATCAGACGTTATCAGGTATAAAAGTGAATCAGAATGATGTTTTACCGATCGCGAGTGGGTGACATATCACCATACATAGATCTAGAGTTCTTTGTTAATTTTGTCACAATCATATTATGCTATATCTAAAATCCATGGCTATATGGGTCAAGGAAGTAATGTCAACAGTTGTTTTCCATGAAACAGTGGATCTTTATAAACAAATGTCTTCAGGATACACATTACAGTACTTTAAGCAGTAAATATAGGGCAAAAAAGTCATTCTAACAGTGCATGGACAAAATATTGTTGAATTTTTGAGGCAATCTGCCCCTTTGTCAAGACACAAAAAAAGCAAAGAGAATTACATATTAAGGACGGAAACGAATGTTCACAAAAATCTAATCAATGAACACTTACAGAACATATAGATAAACTACATACATACAGGGACAATGGCGATACATATTGTCTCGAATATCGTTATATATTATACAGGCTTCAAATGGTCAAATGGTGTTGATACTGGTCCATTGTGACTCCAAATAAGTGAAAGGGGTTTTAAAAGCCACTAAAAATGAAATAATTAACTCACCAAATGCCAGGCTTTGGTGAGCTCAAATGTACCATCTTCAGTTTTAGCTAGGCGAGAGAAGACTTGTAGGTTACTGATAGTTTCCTTAAGTCTCTCCAGCTCCCCAGCCTTACCCAGCAGGAATGGTAGCTCATCCACCTGTCAACAAATATCAAAGAGCTCAGTATTACTGTAAGTATGGAACATTTTATTGTACTTATAACAGTTGAAAAGATATTACATGTAAAAACGATACGGTCTTTGTTTTCCAGTCAAGTGTCTATCACATGGCTGTGTAAAAATTGCTTCAGGATAAGTACCTAACATATATAAGTGTTGTACATTTTGTAATTTGGGTGTAAATATTAAAGAAATAGACAAATTACTTGACAACCAAATTTTACTACATGTTGATTAACATTTGTGAGCATAGATCTTTAAATTTTTAATATGATTTTTTTTTTTTTTTTTTTCTTGAGACTCTTGAATTTGGTACATGACAATCACCACTTAAAGTTTATCTGTTACAATGTTATAGTAATTAACTTGAAATTGAATTATTAATAAACATGATCAAAACATACCACACGATCATCAAGAATTTTGGTAGAGAAGTAATCAGAGAGTCGTTTGAAGCTCTCTTTTTTCTCCTCAGGAGTACTCAGGTATTTCTTTTCAACGGCCTGACGCAGATGGTCATGGAAAAAGTTGACCACTCCATTACGGTTGACCAAGTTTTCTACCAGCGACAGATAGAACGGTGACCATACAGCACTCGGTACCTGTCATTATATAGATACCAAGTGGTTAGTAATTCTTCAGGTTCTATAACAATATTAGTTGAGGCCAACATTGATCATATGACATTTACAGAAAATATATTAATTGTTATTAGGTAACTATATGTACATGTAATTGTTACAGGTATATTTTGAAATAGCATATGTTATGTTGGACAGGAATCTAAATGGTAATGTCATCAAAAAACCTTGACACAGACTTCAATCTAAATATATTTGTAGAGTTACGGTATATAGCAATAACATGTATTTTCAAAATGATATTGATCTTATAAAAGTATGTAACACCTACATTTATCCCAAATTATAATTCTTGCAAGGCAAGACTTAAAAATATATTTTAATACATTGGAAAAAATACATATGAAACAAACAGTTTTTAATTTGATAATTTGAATTTACATGACAGTTTAGACAATGACAGATGGAATAATGTGCCTGTATAAGGCCTTACATCTAAAAGTTCTGTGAGTTCTCCTTCTGCCATTCCCCGATGTGAACACCAGATCGCTGTGGTGGTATCCCTCACCAACCCTTTCCTGTCATCAAATCAAATCAATTGTCATTTTAATGAAGACAACATTTAAACAACAGAATGACACAATTTTAGTACATATAATCCCAACAGTTAGTCAAACATACAATTATTTCATATCGAAATTACAGACTGTATACATGAACCTTAATTATATATATAATTACTTTGAAATTCATGGTTAATAAAGAAATTTAATGAAGACAATTTGACGAGTTAAAGTCTCCTACTGTGCATGACATGAAGTTCCTTCTCTTAGATGGACTCATTGACCTACTCAAAGTATGATGGCTGTTCGTTTAGTAAATAGTTATGGAGAGGGAGCCCTAACAAGCGTTTTCTAACAATGAAGTCAAAGGTTTATAGGTCACAGTGACCTGATTCTGACTCAGTTAGATGGACCAAGTACCTTAAATTAACATACAGAAGACAGAACCTAGATAGCAAGCTTTTTATTAATGAAAGTCAAGTCAAAATGTAGGTCACAGTGACCTGGTTTTGGTACACACCACTTTGTCTCACCTAGACGGACACACGCAAAAGTAGGAAATTCCAATTTCTTTTATCATATAGGAGAGAATTAAAGCCCAGAGGAGCTTTTGTTAAAAATTAATTAATGTCAAAGTTGAAAATATAGGTCACCTGTGACTTGTGTAGAACTCATAATAAGTATATATGAAAGTTCAATTCAGTTCAATTTGTTCCAATATATTTTATTGTACCTGAACATGAACTGATACTAGACTTAAAACAAAAAACCTATCACGTCAACAGAGTTTGACCAGATTTTCATTCAGTAGATTAATGCGTGTTATCAAAGGATTAATTTTGAATCCAAATAATATTTCAGGAATCAAACCCTGAAATAGAATGTCATTTCAACATTTGGGAGTGACATTACAAATCAGATATCAATGCTCAGAAACACTACACCATATCGGCAGGTGTCAATGACGACTGATGCCCACAACATATATAGTCATCACCTGAAGGTCAATATGTAGTATCATCTGTTAAACAGCCTTATATATGGTTTATACAACGCATTATACAACCTAGCATACCAACGGACAGGATTAAAGGGGAATAACTCCTTTTAATTTTTTATTAATTTATACAGAAATATATAATATGACCAAAATGTAGCAGTCAGACTGGAATTCAAAAATTGAAGACTCTCCAAACACTAGACCGAGGCCTATACCTATCTAACCTGGCCAGAAATCATTGATCCTAGGTCTAGTACCACATAAGCATTGCATGTCACTATTTTTAAATTTTTTAATGTATGGAAAAAAAATGTTTGCAAAATGTTTGCACTATAGTAATTTTTCAACGGATTCTTTTTCCGAATTAATAAGTTATGTCTATGTCTCTATTGTAATGTCAATATAGCGTCAGAGTTTTTGCGCCGTTCTCAGATTTTTTGTTCATAGTAGTAAGCAAAACATTTATTGGCCAATCAGAAAGCCATATTGAGTATGAAAACAAAGAAAAATTCATTATTACATTATAATTAAGGTAATCTTTAGCCGGACTTGATTCCCCTCATTATATGTCATTCAGTGATAATAAAATGAATTTTCTTACACTGTTGTGTATACTACAGGCATAACAGAAATTAACTTTAAACTTTACACTTAAAAATTGTGAATTCTTTGAAATCATAATCATTCTTGCTTGTTCGATCAGGTGAAAATGGAGTAAATAGAGAGAAACCATACACCCACTTGTTTGAGATATGCATGCATAATGGTTATAGACTGGCCACCAGTATATAGATTATTTAAAACATCACTAAAATTTGGCTTGATTATTTTTCTTGCTTCTACATGTCTGATTCAAGGTTTCAAACTAGGGGAAATAATCTAGAACATAATTAGGATTCTGCTGAGGCAAACTTATCTAAAACATTGGGGCCTGGTTGCCAGCTAGTCTAACATACCATGATGACCCTGTATAATCCCAACTACAGTCTTAGTAAAAGCTAGCACGTTAGATACAAGTGGGCAACCCTAAACCATGCTCACTTTCTTTCCATATTTGGTAAATTTAATCATTTATTATTGGTAACTATAAAGAGTTTATATAATTTCATCTCTCCGATTGAGGTATACTTACCACATGGCCAGGGTCCACTGAGTAACACTGGGAACAGGTTAGTCAATATAACACATATGTAAAACACAAACACGCTATGTTAGAGAAACATAACACCAGTACTGTATAGAGCTTTGCTGGGGCCATCTCACTGTTTCGTTATCGTTTCGTTATTGTTTGAGATCAGTAAAGAACAGTACTGCCAATGGGTGCACATATTATAATTCTGCATAATACGAAACTCTAAAGATTTCATTTTAGTCTAGTGTTTTGAATTTGGAAATTTCAGTAAAACTGTGAACATAGTGAAATTAAAACGCCAGCAAAATGTCCTCATTATACAGAAGCTATTATAATTAGTGGCTATGTGAACTGCAGATCAGTATACATTTCATACTCAGAAAAATTTATCTTTGAGTATTTAAATTTAAATGTTAAAATTAAAGCATTTAATATCAAAAACATTTATTGATTGATTTATCCTAAAATCATTTAATTAAGGATGACCATTTGAAGTCATATTTTCTAGCTTTCAGGCAAAAATTAGACTTTTATAAATAAAAAAAAAGACTAATGTGTTTATTTTTGAATTGATAATTATTATTTTAAAAATATTTAACCCTACTGGATATTTTTAACAAAATATGTTTGTACTATCCATTTTATTGAAATTATTCAATATTTAAGATTGGGTAAGAGTAATAAGAATACGATTTGAATACACTAGGTATATACAATTTATGCAGTGTATTTCTTTTACCTGATATACAGTCCACACAGCACATAGAAATATTAATATGTAGTAAAATGATCAGGTTAATAATAACAAATGATAATAAGAAAAAGAAACAAATAAAAGCAAATTAAATAAGACATTAACCACACATTGATAAAATGTCTGTCAAGTGTTCAGAAATTTCGCCTATTTACAGTCATCATCATAATTTATTCATTTAACTTTTTGATGTCTTAAAGGCCCACTACCTTACCGAAACGGCTTTTAATTTTTAAAATGGGAATGTAAAACAAGATCGATAATTTTGTAGAGTCTTAAAAATTATTAACTTACCGTTAATACTTCATTAATCATCACCTTCTGAACAATTTGATTAAAATAAATAAAATATTTATTTTCATAACACGGGTCGTATTATGTTTCCCGCCGTCGTCCTAAATACCGCGCGGTAGTTGACTATCACTGCGCGAGACGGCAAAACAGCGAATTGACTCTCCACTGTTTTCATATATTACGCAGTAAATCTTGCATATGTTTGGTGTCTTAACCTTATTTTAGGTCATCGGTATGCATTTTCTGATGTTATTAATGTTTTTTAAGAAACCTTTATATTTTGCTCCGGAAAGGTAATGGGCCTTTAACTGGAAAAAAAATGCACAACAAAAATAAATTCTTCAATAAATTAGGTGGAAGTTCTTTTCTGATAAAAAAAAAAGTTTACTTAATATCTATATTATATCAATAACGGTACAATATTGCACAATATATTTATAAGATAATAAACATAATAATCACAGTTTACATTTTAAAAACTTTGATAGCAAATACAAATCTGGAGTTCTAAGTACTGAACGCTGGACAAACATTTGATAGTCAAATAAAAGTAATAGAGTGTTAGTTTAAATTCTGTGACAAATTCACCAACATCACATACAACAAGACCAACAATTCAGCTTAAATAGCTCTCCTGGAATATATAGAACCAACCGTTCACTGTGAATATTTGTAATGCTTCAGTTTTAGTTAGTATTTTTATACACATTTTAAATTTCTTTTAGAATCTCTACTGTAAGAGTTATTTAACAAAACAAAAGTTATAAACAGTAATGTTGAGTTTCAATGTCAATTTATAAATCTTATGGTGTATGTGGCATTGGTTTGTTTTTGTAATTATCCGTTCTAATAAATGTCTTATGCTGAATAACACAAGTAGACAACAGACTCTGAACCAAAGACAATGTCAATCAATAAGCACACATTATACCAAAATAATTAACTTAGTTAGAATTTGCTATGAGTTTACAGAATAAGACACAACCAATACCCATACAATGCTACAAATCCACATTCTATCAATGAGTTGACTACTAGTCCCACTACTGCTAGAAGTGATTTCATTATCATAAATTAATAAGTAATAACACAATACGTAAAGCAGACTGTTCAATGTTAAATCATTGTATGAAACAAAGTTAATGTAAAAGAATGAATTAAAATTAATGGCAGCAAAAAGTGTAAAAAAGTTAATGGTTGTCAGTATTCACCTCACACCCAAAGTTAACAAACAAAGAAATTGAAACTAGAAACAAATTAGTACCATACTCTAAAGCATATAAAATAATTATGTTTTGATTCAAATATCCCCAACTTTGGTGTTGTTTTTTTTATCTTAACATTTCTGCAGCACTTACCTCAGATCCACACCATCTTCAAAATCACCCTCCAATCTTTCCAGAATCTTAGCAAACAAATCGCCAGGGTTTCCAGCCAACAGGTATTCCTGGATTTTCTGTGTGAGTGTTCTAAAACTTCCATACACTCTCACCTATAAAGGGAAAGGTGAGCATTAACAGGACGAAATACCTTTATAGTTATTAGAAATATAGAGTTACTCAAATAAATCCATTTGTATTTACCTGATATGCCTTAAATACTCATTGACATGGTAATCAGAGATTACAATCTGCAAGAGCGACATTATATTGACTTTACTTTAAACATTGCCAGTTATCTCCCCTAAGCGAAGTTACAGAGAATAGTTGGTCTGGGGAGGGGGAAACTTACCTCGTCTAAGAGTGAGAGGAGGTACAGAGGATTGTTGGTCTGGGGAGGGGGAGACTTACCTCGTCTAAAAGTGAGAGGAGGTACAGAGGATTGTTGGTCTGGGGAGGGGGAAACTTACCTCGTCTAAGAGTGAGAGGAGGTACAGAGGATTGTTGGTCTGGGGAGGGGGAGACTTACCTCGTCTAAGAGTGAGAGGAGGTACAGAGGATTGTTGGTCTGGGGAGGGGGAGACTTACCTCGTCTAAGAGTGAGTGGAGGTACAGAGGATTGTTGGTCTGGGGAGGGGGAGACTTACCTCGTCTAAGAGTGAGTGGAGGTACAGAGGATTGTTGGTCTGGGGAGGGGGAGACTTACCTCGTCTAAGAGTGAGAGGAGGTACAGAGGATTGTTGGTCTGGAGAGGGGAAACTTACCTCTTCTAAGAGTGAGAGGAGGTACAGAGGATTGTTGGTCTGGGGAGGGGGAGACTTACCTCTTCTAAGAGTGAGTGGAGGTACAGAGGATTGTTGGTCTGGGGAGGGGGAGACTTACCTAGTCTAAGAGTGAGAGGAGGTACAGAGGATTGTTGGTCTGGGGAGGGGGAGACTTACCTCGTCTAAGAGTGAGTGGAGGTACAGAGGATTGTTGGTCTGGGGAGGGGGAGACTTACCTCGTCTAAGAGTGAGAGGAGGTACAGAGGATTGTTGGTCTGGGGAGGGGGAGACTTACCTCGTCTAAGAGTGAGTGGAGGTACAGAGGATTGTTGGTCTGGGGAGGGGGAGACTTACCTCGTCTAAGAGTGAGAGGAGGTACAGAGGATTGTTGGTCTGGGGAGGGGGAGACTTACCTCGTCTAAGAGTGAGTGGAGGTACAGAGGATTGTTGGTCTGGGGAGGGGGAGACTTACCTCGTCTAAGAGTGAGAGGAGGTACAGAGGATTGTTGGTCTGGGGAGGGGGAGACTTACCTCGTCTAAGAGTGAGAGGAGGTACAGAGGATTGTTGGTCTGGGGAGGGGGAGACTTACCTCGTCTAAGAGTGAGAGGAGGTACAGAGGATTGTTGGTCTGGGGAGGGGGAGACTTACCTCGTCTAAGAGTGAGAGGAGGTACAGAGGATTGTTGGTCTGGGGAGGGAGAGACTTACCTCGTCTAAGAGTGAGAGGAGGTACAGAGGATTGTTGGTCTGGGGAGGGAGAGACTTACCTCGTCTAAGAGTGAGTGGAGGTACAGAGGATTGTTGGTCTGGGGAGGGAGAGACTTACCTCTTCTAAGAGTGAGAGGAGGTACAGAGGATTGTTGGTCTGGGGAGGGAGAGACTTACCTCGTCTAAGAGTGAGAGGAGGTACAGAGGATTGTTGGTCTGGGGAGGGGGAGACTTACCTCGTCTAAGAGTGAGTGGAGGTACAGAGGATTGTTGGTCTGGGGAGGGAGAGACTTACCTCTTCTAAGAGTGAGAGGAGGTACAGAGGATTGTTGGTCTGGGGAGGGAGAGACTTACCTCGTCTAAGAGTGAGAGGAGGTACAGAGGATTGTTGGTCTGGGGAGGGGGAGACTTACCTCGTCTAAGAGTGAGCGGAGGTACAGAGGATTGTTGGTCTGGGGGGCATCAATAATCAACTGTTTCTGCTCATCACTTAAAGTTTTGGAATAAACACCCTCCAGGTACCCGATGATAATCTCCTTTTTCTGTGAAATATCTAGGGGTTCAACCTTCATAGATCTCCATCCTGCTGTCTTCACTGCCTCAAATGCCTTAAAAACAAAGCAAAGGTTTATCTTCTTAGAGATATGACTATCTATACCTCCTTAACACTTCAAACTACGACTGCACAGTTTAAGATGATTTTAGGATGACTATTCACTATCCATGATGCATAAATACAAGATGTATGATAACATTAAACATAGGTTTTCATTGCCATTAACTCCTAATTAATGATTTAAAAATAAAGCACGCAAGTTTTATATAGGGGTGCCTTTTTCAGGCTGTAATGCCTAAAATACAATGTTTTTTTATATATATATGTATACTGTTTTTATACATACCCGTCCTGGGAGTGTTGATAACAACATAAACACATTTTTAGGCAGAGTCCTGGGGATCCACAGTAGGTCATGTTCAACTCCTGTCATATAAAAAAATCTTTTACAAATGTATCATCTCCAGTAGTCAACTTCATGTTCTTAAACTTACCAAAGGATTAGGGTATGAAAACCAGCTTTTTACTAACAAATTATAAAAACACTGTCCCATCATTATATATCATTAACTAAATTCCCAAATACTCAAGCACAGTACTGGTTAAAGATATTTTCCCATAATTAATGGTTTCTGGCAGATAAGCACTTAGAAAACCTGATGCTGACCAGCCAAAATTTTTCATATAGTTAGAGATATATCTATTATAATTGTAAGACCACAAAAACACTTCAACCTTCAAACATCATAGAATATAATCTGCTATCTATACTTGATATATCCTATAATGTCACATACAAACATCACCCTCTAACTAATCTATAATCCCTATAACATTTGTATCACCTCCCTTAAATCACACTTTACCTTCTTCTCCAGATCCATCGTTCAGCTGGTTCAATGCATCAAACACAATTACACATCTCCCCCGTGAAGCAGCCAGTTTGATCCAGCGACCAAGATCCAGCACCAAGTTGGTATCAGAAGTAGGCACACTCAACTCTATATCAAAGAACTGTTTCAGCTCCTCATACAACCTAAAACATAAAAGTCATTTTTGAGACAATTTACGTTTAAGATGGCATTTCAAGATATATCTAATGGCATTCAGATGCCCTGAGACCCTGTTTGATTTTACTTTGTCAGTCCAATTTCATTAGGCTATAATATACTTTTTAATTTAGACAATTGGAAGGCTTGATGTTTTACCAGATTGAATGTTCCCTGACTCAAAGTTTATGTGATTTGTCTATAATATATGAAAGGAATAGAACAGGAACAGTTACAGTAAAATTATATGGAACTAAGTAACGTAATTATTCCTAAGCCAATCAACCACCACCAAAGCAAATTTTTCTTTACAGTGGTTGTGTGTGTGTATGATACACTATACCGACGTACCTGCGTAGGAGTTTCAGGTAAGAAGCACTCTCAGCAGAACTTCCAATAAAGTGGACGAAGACAAAACTATCCTTCTCCTTCTCCCTTACACGCTTCACCCAGTTAGCCACAAGGGCCGACTTCCCTGATCCTGAACATCAGAGGAAATTACATTGATTACAATTAGAGGAATTATTCCTAGCATTGTACTGTCTTACCTTCCAACAACCAATAACATCACCATGGGTATGATAATGTAATACAATGTACCTATTAACCTATTTACCCTGAGTTTCGCTTTCAAACTAAAGTCAGTTGTTGCCTCAATATGTTTTTTTCTATTTAGATCCTTGTGAAATGACTCCTTCCTGTTTAAGCACAATTTAATATTATAATGATATAGATAAAATAATGTCTCGATCATACATTGAAAACAAGATCCTTATATACCTGATTCTCCCAGAAGGACAAAAGGCTGATCATTTTCTTCTGCCATGACCTTATTGATGTCGGTGAAGTATTGTTCTCGCCCGATGTATACTTGTGTCCTTGCATCACCAAACGCCTGATGGGCCTCCTGCTCACGCTCCAGGGGAGTTAACTCTGTACCGATAGGGAAATCCTCATTCACACAATACTCCAGGTCCTGATATAAAAACAGGAATTGGACATGTATCAGTTATATTACATAAATCGCCAACATAAATATTTGAAGCATAATTTGAATTACTAAAATAATGAAAATGATGGTATGACTCAAAAAGCTACAACTCATAATTTTTAACAATTATTGTATACATGTTATTAAAAAAAATTTAGGGTACAAATTTTTTAGATTTACTGTTTCACAGGAACTTATTCCCAGGTTTGTTTTCGCTAATTATCTTTGTTGCCTTTGAAAGCATCATTTTTACGACAGGCTGAGATATCTAAAACCATGAATTTCACAAGGTATTGAATTTCATAAATTTGGATGAATCCGTAATTATAACAAAATTAAAAGCCATGTGAATATTAGCAACTATGCAGTACCCGGTACATGTATATTAGAATAAGGCTCCTAGTTTACATTCTGGGGAATTTATAACCATGGCTAGATAATCAAGATGACTAGAAATGTATATAAAGCATTAATGCCCTGCCTCCATGTGAAATTGAAAGAGGGTAAGTTAGGACATGATAAGATGAGACAGGACACTGGACAGAAACTAGATTTAGACTTCATATCATGGCGGGGCATAAAAACACAAATGTTTAACCAAACATTTACTGACGTACAAATCGAATACAAGCTACAGGTACTTGATACTCTCCCCTCTCCCATCCCCAGTCAAGTATTCATGTCACAGCATTGTCAATATTCCATACCTCTTTGATCATCACACACACTTCCTCGGGGCTGGCAAACTGACGAGTGTTGAGTTCATCATTGGTTCCTACTTTTGTCCTGAGTTGAGACTGACGATCATAATGCCATTCAGACTCAGCAGATCTTTTCTGGAACAAGGAGGAGCATTAATCTTAATGAAAGATAGACCAATGAGATTAATGATCAGTCTGACCAACCAATGAAAGTTAGACATCGTCGTGGTATTATAAACAAGAGGCCCATGGGCCTTAACGGTCATCTGACTATTAACACAACACAATATAGTTGTTTAAGATTTTAGCATATTTGACCTCTGTGACCTTGAATGAAGATCAAGGTCATTCATTTGAACAAACTTTTGGTAGCCTTTCATCCCAGCATGTCACAGGCCCAATATTAGGTCTCTAGGCCTCCTAGTTATTCTCAAGAAGTTGTTCAAAGATTTTAACCTTTTTGACCCCTGTGACCTTGAATGAAGGTCAAGGTCATTCATTTTATCACAATTGGTAGCCCTTCATCCAAGCATGCTGCAAGCTTAATATGAGTATCCTGGGCCTTTTGGTTCATGAAAAGAAGTTGTTTAAAGATTTAAGCCTACTTGATCTCTGTGACCTCAAATGAAAGTAAAGGTCATTGATTTGAACAAACTTTGTAGCCCTTCATCCCAGCATGCTACATGCCAAATATTAGTATCCTGGGCCTTTTGGTTATTGAGAAGAAGTCGTTTAAAGAATTCAGCGTTTTTGACCCCTGTGACCTTGAATGAAGATCTAGGTCATTCATTTGAACAATCTTGATAGCCCTTCATCCTCGCATGTCACAGGCCCAATATCAGGTATCTAGGCCTCTTAGTTATTCACAAGAAATTGTTTAAAGGACTTTTAGCCTATTTGACCCTGTGACCTTGAATGAAGGTCAGGTCATATATTTTAACAAACTTGGTAGCTCTTTATCCTAGCATGCTGCAGGCTCAATATGAATATCCTGGGCCTTTCTGTTCTTGAGAAGAAGTCGTTTAAAGATTTTAGCCTTTTTGACCCCTGTGACCTTGAATGAAGGTTAAGGTCATTCATTTGAACAAACTTGGTAGCCCTTTGTCCCAGCATGCTACAGGCCAAATATCAGTACCCTGGGCCTTTCGGTTATTAAGAAGAAGTCGTTTGAATGGAAAGTTTACACACGGCGCACGGCGCACGACGACGGACGATGCATGATGACATCGGGTCAGATGACCTAAAAATATTTGGCAAATGAATAAATTTGAAACCAAAATTTATTGAGTCGACAAAGAACATGACAGTATCATTTATACTCTGACTTACTGTAAATTCAGCCTCACTCATCTCTACAAAGAACATGACAGTATCATTTATACTCTGACTTACTGTAAATTCAGCCTCACTCATCTCTACAAAGAACATGACAGTATTATCTATACTCTGACTTACTGTAAATTCAGCCTCACTCATCTCTACAAAGAACATGACAGTATTATCTATACTCAGACTTACTGTAAAATCAGCCTCACTCATCTCTGTCTTTACTGGTGGGTCACGCAGGTAGAAGAAACTTCGCTGTTTACTCCCCTGAACATTGTTCAACACACCATGAAGTACCTCCAACTGAAAGCCACAAAAACAGGGATGAGCATTTTACATAGCTATTGGTCTGTTAGTATAACATTCATTTCCTGACCAATTTAATGGTAGCTTTTTTGAAAAGTGTTAAATAATTAATTTTTATTTGTTTTCATACTACATCTGGCTTTTTGATTGGCCGATTCCTTTTTTATCATACCACTATGAAAAAAAATCTGAGAATGGCGCGAAAAGCCCAACGTTATCATGACATCACAATAGAAACATTGATGTTGCGTATTGATTTGGAAAAGTAATCCCTTGGAAAATCAATAGAATCGTACATGTCAATATCTTTTATTTTATCAAGTAGTCTAGAAAATTAATTATAAGCAAACACAAAGATTCTCACAAAAGTTTGAAAACAAAATTTATTTTAAAATCTGATGAAATTAAAAAAAGTGATGCAATGCTTAATTTAAATATGTTTACTGCTAAAGATAGTATGTTTGTATGTTTTAAATTACAGTGGAACTTGGTTGATACGAACTCGGATAATTCGACAACCCGGCTTAATACGAAGTATTTTGCCAGTCCCGGCCAAATTCCCTCTTTATCTTTGTTTAAAGAACTCGGATAATTCGAATTCGGAAAACTCGAAGAACTCGGATAAAACGAAGTAAATTTTGGGACCGAATGACAAAAATCATACATAAAATGTTCTTATAACTCGAAATGAGATTTTTTGGACAACGTGTTTGCCGAAAATGCCGATTTTTTCTCCATAAATCTACTGTATAACAGCATTTCAAAATATATATCTCGTTTTATTATCATTTTGGAACTACAATCGGCGATTTTGATATCTCTCTTGTTCACATCATTTTATGACATGGACCTGGTCTATATATACCAAGTAAAGAGATCGTCAGTAGACATGAGAACTTGCTTAATTCGAACACTTGGATAACTCGAAGTTTTATCGCGGTCCCGTCGAGTTCGTATTAACCGAGTTCCACTGTAGTCTTATAGCTTATTGAAAATGTAACGTCATTAGGGGCAGATACTGCTAAGACAGGATGTTCAAATGGAAAACTCTATCAGGATCCCAGCTCACTTCAAATTGACCCCTATGGTTTATAGAGCCAAAATGCAGTAAAAAAACCACTGTTATAACAAACCTCTAGGAAATCAAAATCACTGTGTTATAAAGTGTATTCTTTATACACATATTACAAATATTTTATAGGAATATCTGGGGAATGAAAATGATTACACTGTATGTTATAGTCATGATTTCATTGTCAGCATTTTTATATAAACATGTTTTACTCTTACTAGAATACATTCCCAACAACAAATAGCCTGTTACCAATAACTGACCTGTGTGACACTGGTGTTGTCTCTGTATTCGTCTATCCATGCCAGGTTCGGGTGATTCTCAATCGCGTAATCAAAACTCTTCATCAAGGCTTCATCTTCCTTGTCTTCAGGCTTAGACCAGCCAAATCTCTGACCCAGCATACAGATAAAATATGGCCGACAACGGTCAATCTACAAATAAAATCAACATCTTAGACTTGCTGTTTTCTTTTTTACAATTACTGATACTAAACTTAGCTTGCTTAGTCTACGCTTGATGTGCAAATATCTTTTAAAAAATTCGTTAATTTAATTGTGACATATAGCACATTTATTTACATAAATATTCAATATGCAGATGTGACCTACTTATATACATGTATATATTAAGAACAAAAATCATGATCACCTGGTTAAAGATAACGTACCTCTTGAAGACAGATAGCAATGGTCTGTCCAGTTTTTGACTGTTCATCACTAATTCCCCATCGTAAGTCGACATAAGTGAAGAAAACACCTCGCTCTGAACACATTTTGTTGATCTACAGAAAATAAAAAAAATTCAATACCATAATGGAAAGAGTCTGAGATATCTAAACTTCTTTAAAATATTCCTTATCAACATCACAGAAGAGAACAGATACATTCCATATAACTAAGAAATTCCAGACATGTTATATGGGAGATAACTCTATGGGAGATATCACTACGGTCTACCTCTCGGAATGTCTTTTTGATGAGCTGCTCTCGTTCCTCACTGAAGTCCTTGAAGGTGCTGGACACAAAAACTCGGATCTCCCTCTTCCTGTGCTTACGTGGCTTCCTGTTTCGACCCGGTACATACTTATGGTTTATTACATCAGGGTCATTCAACACTGTCAAAGGTCAAGGTCATAATTCAAGGTCAACATAAAAATAGCATACTATGAAAATGATGATGGGTTAAATTTGACAAGATCACTAATTCTCACATAGACTATTACTCAGCAAAAACAAATGAGGAAGTCTCACTTGTTAAAACAATCCCTAAACAAGATTCTTATTAATTGCTTGTACAATACCAGGTCTTATATATTAAAATACTTCATATTTCTTAATTCTTAATACTTTTTCCCCAAATCTATGCAGAAATCTAGATTTGTTGACATGTTCCCTTTGTACTGTGTTTATCAATTTTGAATAAGGACTACAACTTTGTTGTTTTTGTGTATTTGTTATCATTTAAACTTGGCATCAATCTTATTTTTTGGTGGGATGGATAGTAACAAACATGTAACAACACAAGCAATATATCCATTCCAATAACCTCAAGTGTATAACTGCCAGCTGATATTAACCTTTGTCTTCCACCAATTCCATGATCAAATCCTTGTTATCATTAAACATCTTCACCACAAGTTTGTCTCTGTTGGCAGTAAACACTGCCTCTGCTGGGTTCAGCTACAACAACAAAGGGGGAGGTAAGTGGGGTATATGGCCCTAAAATCATGTAAAACAGTTATTGATCATCAAATCAGATTATGACGATGAACTGTTACAGCTTGATAATGAACTGTTACAGCTGCACAGTTACAGTTTTCTGTATCTAGTTGTACCCTCCTGAATATGCTAAAACATGTTAATTAGGAATATCATTTCATTTCGGAATGCATTCTTTAAAAGTTCAAATACTCCAGGTATTTAAGCACAGTCATACTAACTACAGCTGTACTGTTCAAACATCCCAGGATTTACCTTATGAATAAAATATACTTATGTAATAATCTCCTTAACCCTAAACATCAGTGATAAAGATACCTGTATGTCTGTGAAGCTATCATCTGGGGCAGGTTGTGTCTCTCTCTTCACCCTAACAACCGAGGTAGAAATCAGAGGTCCGTAGTGGCCAGCCCAGTACTTATCATCCTTACCTAGTAAAACAATGCAATAACTTGTAATGATAATGTGGTGAACAGAAAATATTATACACCTATTTGTCACCACAAGAGGGCAAGATATATCGAGGGGCCTAAATTTAGTAAATGACCACAATAACTCACGCTTACAATTTGAATCCCCTATCTCATAGAATACATGTTACCAATTAAATATGGATGATATCCAATACTCAGAGAAAAAAAATAACATATAATATAGTTCATTCAAAAGTGACCACTTTTGGTCCCATCCCTCAAGCCTGACCAAGTGTAAAACATTCCTATTAAAGATGCTCCACCGCCGATAGAACATAAATCATATTCATCATTTGAACAATAATTGGTGTTTAATCGTGTATATATATGCCTAATTAACACAAAAAATAATATAAAATAGTTTGTTTCGCCTTTGGTGCGTGCGCATTCAGTACTTCGTTCCATATAGGATATAGTGCTGCGGAATTTTTTTGGGATGCAATTAATTATTTTTCATATTTTTATCTTGAAGTAAAATTAGAAGCTCAAACTTTTCAATGGTGGTAATGGTGTAAAGTAAGTAACTTTTGTAACTGAAGAAAAATACTAAATCGTCTGCTCCTGTTTTTGATAGTGAAAAAATACCATTCGTCAACGGTGGAGCATCTTTAAGTAACGTACTACACTGTCAGTCCTGCAAATAAATCATATTAGGGCAAAGCTGTACAAACCATTAACGACAATAAACACAGCATTTTTAACAAGATTTACTTACCAGTAGACGTTATGCCCACCAAACGAACTCCACGCCCGTAATCTTTGAATGTAGTTGTAGCATTCATCCACTTTTTATCATGGTACAGATTGCCCATTTTGCCAGTGTTATATGTCTTGATGGCCTAAAATCCCAAAAAGCAACAATTTGAATTTAGCATTCAAATAACTACTCCTGAAAGTATTTAAATTTTTAGAAAGCATCTTTGAAATGTTAACTTATGTACATCACTGAATTTTGGATTTTTCTGTATGTCTAGTATTGAACCATCAAATTGTGTTCATTTATATTTTATTCTGTGCTAGATGAAAATTTCCAGTTTCTCATATTTGCACCTAATTTTAACTATAATGCTGAAATATCTTTATATTACCCAGAACCATGTTATTCCTGCAATCATGGTGCGAGAAAAAAAAATGTCATCAACATGAATTTATTTATTGCCTAATCATTATTCATTGCTAATGAATCAGTACTTACCTTGCCATCTGCATCCATCAGTTTGGCCTCGTAGGTGTAGTATCCACCTCCACAGACGCCCTCACGATACCACTCAGAAACCTGTAATTAGTCAAACACAGGTGGATAATTGTCTTGTCTACTATCAGAGCCTTCCCTAATTTGAGAGATCAAACTATCAACAATACCGTGTTCTAACAGCATTACCGTAAAAGGGAATCCATGTCAAAGTTATAAGCATCACACCGCTGTAAAATATCATTTAATCCCTAAGGGTGATAAAATAACTTCAACCTTTTCTTCAGAAGAAGGGAAGGGCACTCATAGTCATAATTGTTGGACAAAAAATTTGACTGTAATATATACCTGGATGTCTGGAGATGTATCCAGATATTCTGTGGTGAAGTGTTCAGTTAGATCGACCTCCTGATATTTCTGACAGTCCATGTGGGAGGTCTGGAAGGCCTTCTCTGTACCATAGCCGCCCTCACATACATTCCAATTCCCAGAGGTGTTCCAGTGGGTAACACCTTCCTGTAATAACCATACTCTAAGAGATAACACTCACAATAGATATTCAGATATAGTTCTAACTTTAAAATAAAATTTTGTTTATTTACCAAGCAACCCACTTGAAAATAATTAATCCTACTAAGATTATTTTAATGAATTTTCATCAATCTTTTATAATTCCATAAAAAATGTCCAATTTTCCGCTTTCATTTCAGTTACTGTGTTGTTTTTTTTAACTATAATTGGAAATATTACATTAAACATATGGTATATTGTTTTGAAAGAAATTGATCAAACAATTGATTTAAAATAAACTTTATTTTGTGTAAATAAGTTAGATATTCTTACTGTACCTACCCATTTTTAAATCCCTGGTTTAGAAAAACACCATTTATCAATCCTGGCCTAATTTGAAAAATATTCTTGGTCCCAATAAAACTTTGCATCATATTATATTCAAGTAAACAACTCAATTACTCAGATACCTATTAAGTCTTGAACTATTACCTGGCATGTTTTAATATAAAGAAGATTGCTTCTAGCATCAAAATAAAATCATTCACAATCAGCCTGTCTGTAAATTAATGAATTACTTTCATTAGTTCAGTCAGACTTGTAGCATAATCTTACCTCCCCACTTCCATTTTTCAGAAGGTTGGCTGACCAGCCGACGATTTTGAGTTCTTTCCGTGTAAGAGAGCGTCCTAAGGGATCAATGGTGTCGATGAGTCTCTGTTTCTGTGTCTGTTCCTCTGTCATCTCCTCTGCCGTCTGTTTCTTTTCCTGGAACTTTTTCCCATCGAGAACAGCGAAGGCACAGATAGCCTGTTTGCTGGACTGGATATGGAGTTTGTTTTCTGTGACCTGAACTGGGACATCAACTATGTAGGTTGTGTAGCCTTTGTGTTCATTCAAGAAGTCTTTCTGGACATTGGATGCTTTCAAAATCTACAACCATCATGTATTATTATTATAAATAGACATCAAATGTTTCTATCATTATATGAGACATCATAACTGAGTTATATCCCTGCTACTGTATAATTTATATTTAAGCTGGTGGATAACAACCAGTCACAGAAGATCACAGTTAACTTTGTACATATGTACCCACAGTAAGTATGACATAGCCTCCGCTCACAGAGGGTTTATATCACTAAACTTTAATCGATAGTAACAATTATATTAAATGTTTCCTTTGTCTTCTTGTACATAATACTATCTGCTATTGTAAATTTTATATCATCTTAGAATTTGACAATCTATTTTGTCTACGTGATTTGAATCACTTCCTTGCCAATACATTTGTATGTATATTTATTAGTAGATACATACATCGGAAGCAATGTTGACTCCATTGCACAGGAACTGTACACCAGAGGAGATTCTGTGTACAAAGTGCAGCCTCAGTATGTACGAGCCATTAGGTATATCCACCTGTAATTTATAAAAGTGATGCATTTCACCATCAATTAATAAAGTATATCCTCTAATCCATTTTTTAAATATAATTCTCCATACAAAATTAATAAAAGCATTAATTAATGATTGAAGTAAGATATTAACAATCATCAAAATAATTAAACCTAATTCAAATTTCAATCAGTTTTAATTGTAATTAATTTTTAATCAGATTAAATCTTGTGACAACATTTAATATGTTGATTTATCATTTTTACTTATTATTTCTAGCTAAGTCAATTTACTCCTTCCCGAATTATCTGTGGGGAAAAATTATAATCATTATGAATGATATGCTTGAGTTCAAATATCTAGTATGTATAATGATGTGATACGTGTTAATATTGAGTTTTATGATATTTTGTTTGATCACTCACATTGTAGTCGACTTTCTGTTCGTGTATGGCCTCAGTAGAGAAGTGACGAAGGGTGGCATACAAAGCTCCATCGTGAGTCGCCATCAAGGAAGACGGTATCGATGTATGGACCTTAACTTCTCCATACGTGGAATATCTACATCCTAAAGGGTAGTACAAAAATCAGAAATTCTCTCCTCAAACACTGTCACAGTTGTAAACAACAAGAGCTGTTGAAGAACAGCAAAGCTCGCTTATTCAGAAGAAGTTGATGTTCAAGTATTTACTATTTAAACATGGAAATATGACAAATTAACAGACTCAAAAAA
Organism: Argopecten irradians irradians; assembly: GCA_004382745.1. Lineage (NCBI taxonomy): Eukaryota > Metazoa > Mollusca > Bivalvia > Pectinida > Pectinidae > Argopecten > Argopecten irradians. The sequence goes on along the minus strand of SAYR01037147.1, from coordinate 522,075 downwards.
AACCTAAAGTGCCCCAAATTGGTTGTATTATCACGTTCACCATCCGTACACATTAGGAAAATAAAATCATAAACATTTATGATGACTTAAGCTTAAATAATTGACGAAACAGAAACTTGCTCAAAAACTTTAACGTGAAATGGGATGCAACGCCGACGCCGACGCCGGGTTGACAACATTAGCTCCCCCTATTCTTCGAATAGGCGAGCTAAAAATGATCGACTAATATTCAAATATATTTCAAATGATTTTCAACCAAGATGTTTTCACAATTTACTAGTCTATGTATGAACAACTAACCTTTTAACCTTGGCATTTTATAAATTAATGGGGAAAGAACCATTTGCCTCATTTTGGAAAAATATTTATCAAGAGGCCCAGAGGGCCTGTATGTATCACTCACCTGGTTTATTTAATAATTATCATAAAAAACTCTTACAATTTGAAATAGCAAACTTGAAAAAATGCCCCATCATTTTTACATGTACAATTTTGAATCCACACTCCATAAGGATGCTACCAATGGAATATGAGTGCTATCCAATTGGTAGTTTTTGAGAAGAAGTTGATTTTATCGAAATAGCCAAATTGACACTTCTGGCCCCACCCCCCAGGCTCCCGGTTGTCACTCCCACAATTTGTACAATTTTGAATCCCCATTCCATAAGGATGTTAAAATGCAATATGAGTGCTATCCAATGCTTTAGGTTTCAGAGGAGAAGTCGTTTATATGGAAATAGCCAGAGTGACCCTTTTGGCCCTGCCCCTCAGGCCCCCAGGTGTCAGCCCTACAGTTTGTGCAATTTTGAATCCCCACCCCATAAGGATATTAACAATGCAATTTGAGTGCTATGCAATGCTCTGTTTCAGAGAAGAAGTGGGATATATATATAGAAATAGCCAAATTGACCTTTTGGCCATGCCCCTCAGGCCCTTTGGGAGGGGGGCATAAGAATTGATCCTGAAAAGATCAGAAATGGGGTAATTATGCTAAATATAATTTTTTTCTCTCACTTTAGTGAATATTATATTCCCTCAACTTCTGACATATTGACCACACAGTACCTAAATCAGTAACCCAATCATTCATTTAATTAACATTCAGATGGCTATGTGGTTTTGGTGATCATTAACATTCAGATGGCCATGTGGTTTTGGTGATCATTAACATTCAGATGGCCATGTGGTTTTGGTGATCTGATTAACAGATCTATATATATCAGGCTGTTTTAGTGATCCTAATTTTTCTCTCAAGTTTACTCAAATTATAAACAATACACTTAGTGTTTGGGAAGTTAATTGATGATTTTTCCTTTGTTTTAGTTGTTTTTGTTATTTCATTTATTTTTATATAATTTTATATTTGAAAAGAGCCTTGAAGACACTACCATTATCAAAGTGCCATGCCTCTATAATAAATCCTGTACATCAGAATAGGTTACTGATTGCCTTTGTAGATACACACACCTTCCTTATACACCCCACTCCCCATTGTTCTCCTCTACCTATTGTGTCTGTGAGTACTTTTCAGTAGTTCTAGGCCCAATAAAGGACTTACTCTATACTTCTGAGTACTTTTCTGTGTTAGTCTGCCATTACCCATCATAAGAAGTACAAGGATTTTTGTTAAGGGAAAAGATAATATGACTGTATGACCTAATTGTTTCATTATGAAGCTCTGTTCAACAATTGGAAGTGTAAAAGTCAGCCGGTAGGTAAGCAAATGCAAAGAAATTGTCTGAAACTTAATTACCACACCCCACTTCATTGCCTACATCCTACATGTACCCCCTGCCCCACCACCTCCAGCATACCCACTGCCCTACCCTCCTTCCCCTGCATCAACACCCTCAACAGTCATTCTATAGCTATAAGTATTATACTCCATACAACTTCCTGGCTGCAATGGGGTAGGGTAGAGGCGGTGGCATGGAGTTTTGTTTCACTTTATCATCTACAAAACTTTACTAATTCCTGAAGAATTAAAACTTTTCCTTACAATACTTTAAGTTGCTTTTCAGCTATCATATGATATTTGAACCAAATAAACGTTAATTAATGAATTTTTTTGACGTTCATTTATACAAATGCAGTTTTTTTATTGCATTACCTTTTATAAACAATAGGTTTAAGGGGCCTGAATGATAACCCTTGGGTATTAACAAGAAGTTGATTAAAGATTTTAACTGATTTGACGCCTGTGACGTTGAATGAAGGTCAAGGTCATTCATTTGAACAAACTTGGTAGCCCTTCATCCCAGTCTACCAGTCTACAAGTACAGACACCACAGAACCCGTAAACAATGTGACATCATCAAAATGTGTCACATTGAACATTGTATAACATATGTGTGTCACATTGAACATTGTATAACATATGTGTGTCACATTGAACATTGTATAACATAAATGTGTAACTTACATGAATATTAGTGCTGCAACAATAAACCGTGGGAAGATAATATCACGGTATAAACTACACGGTTCGGTTCACCGTATTTTTTTCCTATCACTGTACACCCCACCAAAATTTCGAATTAGGCGAAATCCAGATTTTTAAGCAGTTATGAGTATCTCCCCACATACAAACATGGCAGCGCTTAAAATACCTAGAGACATTATAGAATTAAAAGAACCTCCTGCAACTTAAAAATCACACATGGAAGCATTTTGCATTCTGTATTATTGAAAAAATGGGGTAAAATCAACAGTTAAAGAGTAGAAAATTTTTACTTTTTGATAGGTTAATTTTATTTAATACATATTGTGATACGTATCCTATTATGTGACAAGTATTCCGATATGTATTGTATCGGGGGAACATATTGTTGCAGCACTAATGAATATACAAATTAGCAATAAAATGAAACCCAACAACCCTTATGAAACTTAGCTACTGACAAACCATTTCAATATTCAAACTCATCCAAAATATTATAGATGTTAGGTAGCAAACAGTTGGAACTAGAACTGGGACTAGGGAGAGGGGTGGGGAGGATATAACAATTATCCATTGATGGAGTTAGTAGGCAAATTTAGCTATTGCAATTGCTATTCGTATTGGTCATGAAATCCTGATAGGCCATCAAAGGGAATTAAACCTTATTTATGGCCATGTAATCCCAATTAGCTAGCTAATACAATAGTATTGCATTCTGAATTCCAGTCTATGAATTGGACGTCATGTTGTACAGCTGGTGCAGTATAAGTTTAGAGTTACTTCCCTTTGCTGTGTCAGTGACAATTCATCATCAAACACACTGACAATTGCGATTAACAACAATGTCAGTGTTTGTTTTTGATTGAATAGCATGGGGCAAAAGATACTTTTGATAATGACTGTTAGTCTGTTTTTAACGTATTAAACCTCTGCAAGTACTTTCATGATCAAACACACTGACATTAAGAACAATGTCAGTGTTTGTTTTCGATTGAATAGCATGGGGAAAAAGTGACTTTTAATTGATAGTCTGTTATCATATCAAACCTCTGCGAGTACTTCATTTTAGTCCAGTTTAGTCTGTTTCTGGTAATCCTGACAGGCGTTCAATGGTAGGATTACTATTGCAATACTTTTTCTATCAGGGGAAACACTATTGGGATAGTTTAAGTACTGCAGACCAGACTACTATTGCAAAAGTATTGCATTCTGAAGTCTATTAACTTCAGTCTTTGAATTGGACACCATGTATTACATCTGGTGTAGTGGCCGTTTAGAGTTACTTCCCTTTGCTAGTGTCAGTGACAATGGGACTAATTCATGTACCATGTGATACCTGATATTGGCGTTGAAATGACGTTAGCACAGGATGTCATCTTTTGACATCATTCCATCACCAATAGAAACAATAGTCCCGCACACACCTTGTCAGGTATCACATGGTACAAGAATTTAAAAGTCCTATTCATGATCAAACACACTGACATTAAGAACATTAATGTCAGTGTTTGTTTTTGATTGAATAGCATGGGGGGAAATGACTTTTAATTGTTCAGTCCGTTTCTGGTAATACTTACTGGCGTTCAATTATAGGATTATTATTGCAATACTATTTCTATCGGGGGAAACACTATTGGGATAGTTTAATTATTGCCGACCAGACAACTATTGCAATAGTATTGTATTCTGAATTCTATTAACTTCAGTCTTTGAATTGGACACCATGTATTACATCTGGTGTAGTGTCCGTTTAGAGTTACTTCCCTTTGCTAGTGTCAGTGACAATGGGACTAATTCATGTACTATTTGGTACCCGATAATGGCATTGAAGAAATGATGTTAGCACAGGATATCATCTTTTGACATCATTCCATCACCAAAAGAAACAATAGTCCCGCACACACCTTGTCAGGTATCACATGGTACATGAATTTAAAAGTCCCATTCATGATCAAACACACTGACATTAAGAACATTAATGTCAGTGTTTGTTTTCGATTGAATAACATGGGGAAAAAGTGACTTTTAATTGATAGTCTGTTATCATATCAAACCTCTGCGAGTACTTCATTTTAGTCCAGTTTAGTCTGTTTCTGGTAATCCTGACAGGCGTTCAATGGTAGGATTACTATTGCAATACTTTTTCTATCAGGGGAAACACTATTGGGATAGTTTAAGTATTGCTGACCAGACTAGTATTGCAATAGTATTGTATTCTGAATTCTATTAACTTCAGTCTTTGAATTGGACACCATGTAGTACATTTGGTGTAGTGGCCGTTTAGAGTTACTTCCCTTTGCTAGTGTCAGTGACAATGGGACTAATTCATGTACTATTTGGTACCCGATAATGGCATTGAAGAAATGATGTTAGCACAGGATTTCATCTTTTAATGTCATTCCATCACAAATAGAAACAATAGTCCCGCACACACCTTGTCAGGTATCACATGGTACATGAATTTAAAAGTCCCATTCATGATCAAACACACTGACATTAAGAACAATGTCAGTGTTTGTTTTTGATTGAATAGCATGGGGGGTAAAATGACTTCTAATTGAAAGTCTGTTATCATATCAAACCTCTGTGAGTACTTCATTTTAGTCCAGTTCAGTCCGTTTCTGGTAATCCTGACTGGCGTTCAATTATAGGGGTATCATTGCAATACTATTTCTATCGGGGGAAACACTATTGGGATAGCTCAAGTATTGCAGATCAGACTACTATTGCAATACTATTGCATTCTGAATTCTATTAACTTCAGTCTTTGAATTGGACACCATGTAGTACATCATGTGTACGTAGTGTCCATTTAGAGTTACTTCCCTTTGCTAGTGTCAGTGACAATGGGACTAATTCATGTACCATGTGATACCCGATATTGGCGTTGAAATGACGTTAGCACAGGATGTCATCTTTTGACATCATTCCATCACCAAAAGAAACAATTGTCCCGCACACACCTTGTCAGGTATCACATGGTACATGAATTTAAAAGTCCCATTCATGATCAAACACACTGACATTAAGAACAATGTCAGTGTTTGTTTTCGATTGAATAGCATGGGGGGAAAATCACTTTTAATTGATAGTCTGTTATCATATCAAACCTCTGCGAGTACTTCATTTCAGTCCAGTTTAGTTCGTTTCTGGTAATCCTGACTGGCATTCAATTATAGGGTTATCATTGCAATAATATTTCTATCAGGGGAAACACTATTGGGATAGTTTAAGTATTGCTGACCAGACTACTATTGCAATAGTATTGTATTCTGAATTCTATTAACTTCAGTCTTTGAATTGGACACAATGAAGTACATTTGGTGTAGTGTCCGTTTAGAGATACTTTCCTTTGCTAGTGTCAGTGACAATGGGACTAATTCATGTACTATTTGGTACCCGATAATGGCATTGAAGAAATGACGTTAGCACAGGATGTCATATTTTTATGTCATTTCATCACCAATAGAAACAATTGTCCCGCACACACCTTGTCAGGTATCACATGGTACAAGAATTTAAAAGTCCTATTCATGATCAAACACACTGACATTAAGAACAATGTCTGTGTTTGTTTTTGATTGAATAACATGGGGGGGAAATGACTTTTAATTGATAGTCTGTTATCATATCAAACCTCTGCGAGTACTTCATTTTAGTGCAGTTCAGTCCGTTTCTGGTCATCCTGACAGTGTTCAATGGTAGAATTACTATTGCAATACTATTTCTATTGGGAAAAATAATATTGGGACAGATTAATTATTCAGACTGCAATTGCAATAGTATTGTAATGGTATTTCATTCTGAATTCTCTTCAATTCTAGTCTAAGAATCGTAAGCCATACTGTAGTTGGTTAAGAGTTCTTCAACAACTTTCTTGATATTTGTTAGAATGAGATTCTTTAAATGAAATTGAAACTTTGTATGCGGACTTACATTGGCAAGATCTTGGATAAGTTGGAAAATCAGACTTACAATAACTTACTGCCCTTTGCAATAATAATTGTTATTAGAACTTGCGGGCTAAGGAAAATATTTTCTTAGCTTTAAGAAACTTTGTATACATGACCCTAGTATTAGTAAGATTACGACAAGTTCGAAAATCAGAATCATCGGACAGTAAATTTTGAGTTATTGCCCTTTGCAATAATAATAACCACTTTTGAGCCTTGTGAACACTATAACTTAAGTAAATAATCACAATAATAAATACGAGAGGCCCAGAGGGCCTGTATCGCTCACCTGTTGTTGTTTTTTTTTTTTGGTTATTATTGTTTATTTTTACTAGCCTAAGTTACTTACCATTATTGTTGTTTGTGTGGTACTGACAGAAGCGCTTGTGTTCACTAGCGTAGGTGATATCTGTTACACTTGTATAATCGTATCCTCCACAATTCAGGGCGTAGATCACCCCCTCCTTCTGGGTAATTAGTCTCATAGGCGATGAGTTCAGTTCTATCATTACATTCTTACCACCTGTTAATTATAAATAAAGAAATTCACAAGTGATTATAAATTTTTTTAATTCTGAAAAAATGTATGGTAAGGTTAACAAATTTTCTGCATTACTACTTAAAGCTTGTTTTGTTTTGCAACTTACTTGTGACATGCTTCTTTGACGCAAAAACTCTGACAAGTGATGTACCATTGGTAATCTCCCCTTGTTTCCACTCTCTACAGAAGGCGTAACCATCTTTGATTTGTTGCAGTTGTCCTGGCATGAATGACGCTACAACTGCATGGTTGATCTTGATCAGGATTTTAGATGGTTTGTCGAGGATTCCTTTCGCCACTTTGTCTGTGATCTCTACCACTCCCCGAACACAGGCAGGTTCACCTGAACCTAGACAGATTGTCTGGTTGATAGTTGTCTCCCCTTTCTGCTCCAGGTTGGACAACATAGTGTATCGACACGGCCCGGGTGGCCCTTTCACACTAATACACTTTCCATTGACAGATTCAAACACCCATAAGTCAGAACTGGAGTAAGCAGAAGAAGCGTTACTGGTTAAAAGTTTGGTAGAGACCTCGGAGTTGGACGAGGTAGTCACCATGTAGACAGCGGCAGCTGTGTCATTCTCCGTCCCAACACTATTGGAACACAGAACAATAAGGACCCCAGGCTCCTGATTGTCAAGAACGACTGTAGGTTCCTGGCCATCTGTAGCCTGGGTAAACACGACCCGTGACTTCTTACAGCTGCTATCAGCGGTTACCATGTCGGGTTTATTGACATAAACAGAGAAGAAGGATTTGTCTGGACCATCACTGACAACTTCCCCTTCACTGTTAGCATCAAACTTCCATTTGTCATCGCCATGGATCAGTTTAGCCTGAACAAAGTTGTCCTTGAAGCCAGTACGTACCATGTAGGCAGCGTTTCCCTCTGGACAGCTACATAGAGCCAGCATACATACTGTGCTATTACAGACAGTGTAGAGACTATAGTGTCCGTCCCCAGCTTTAGGTTGTCCAATGTGTACACCATTACTGAGATCCCCATACTGACAATCATTGGACAATACCATCACCTTATTGCTACCAAACATTAAGTTCCCTAAAAGCAGTCCATCTTCATTGGTCATGAAATAGTTTTGACATCCAAAATGGCCAGTGTTTCCATTGATAATGCTTGATGATCCAAAATGATGGCAGTCAAATCCTGACCGTACCAGAAGGATTTCTGCTGTAGTATCCGGGCCCTTACCCCCATAGCTGTTGGAACAAAGGAGAAGTGCAGCCCTTCCACCATGATAAGCATTTACAGGATAATCCAACTTGACGTAGTTCCTGATGGGCCATTTGGAATTGTTAGATCCATAAATGGCAGGGAAGCTGGCTGTAAAACAGAGAATTTATATTAAAAAAAAACACTTACTGGCATGTATATGAACTTGTATTTTAATTGCATAACTTTAGATTTAAAATAAAGCCTGCATTTTTATTGTATATGACCAAAGTTTGTATAATTCTATTTTTCCGTTAAATAAGGGTCAAAGAAGTAATATCAACAGGATTATCCAGATGACACAGGATCCAATCAAACGTAAGTCTGTTGGATACGAATTACTTCAAATGGTAAATATTGGACAAGGCAGTAATTCTAACCATATGGACAAAACAAAATTGTCAAATTTTAAAGGGCGATCTGCCCCATTATCAAGACATACAAAACGAACACGATTACATAATAGGATACGAACAGTAATGCGGGACAAAGTAGACAAATATTAAACTTTATCCCGCCTCAGACAAGAATCTTGTATTCCTATTGGTTGAAATGTCGTCACGTGATATCCAAATCTAAGATATAGTCATATCAGGTTAGTACAAATCGTATCAGGTTTGGACAATAGAGTTATCCTCATTCCATTAAATAGTAATACATAATATAAAAGTACATTGTTGTATTACATCAATTTTGAATTTTTTTTTATAATCTTTTGCAGTTATATGGTTAACTACCTAGGTATATATTAAGACACATTTTTATCTGTCCCTTTGGGTGTCTCATTACACAAGTTTACTGGTATATGGTATACCAGAAGCTTGTTTAAATCCAAATTTACAATATGAACATGAAATGTTTAATGACTTTTATGCATAATTCTGTATATCTGTATAAATCTTCCTCGTTAAGCTGGACACACACAACAAGGTAGGTTTCCATTAATTACACCCAACAGTTGACTCATGCTATCAAACTTGGGCTAGCTAAGTATAATAAGCAACATCAATAGGTGGTATCTCTAACTAAAACTTTCAGCTCTGAGGTGTATAAAAGTTTCTTTAGAACAGCAGTATGATAAGAGGAAGTGTTTTGAAACCAAATATTAAGTATAATTATGAGCAAAGTGATCATTTTTCATTTCAACAGAAGTTGATAAAAGGATGAAACAAACTATGACCACCCCAATATACAATGTACTGTGAACTGGCCACCTATTTTCACGTTGACTAACTTTTGTGTTTCCCTGCCTAATGACTTTTTTATGACAATGCAAGGTATGGCAATTCAAGTTAATGATAATAACAGCTTAATTGAACTTGTAGTTGAAAAATTTTGTGTGGTGATTTATTTTTGTAAATTAGTAATCACCCAAGAAAGATGTAAAATTCTATCGCACATAAAAAAAAGTTGGATTACAGTATTGAATGGATTACATAAATTTGGTATTTGAAAATGACATACCTGGACGTGGATTCGGAGGGAGACTAGGAAGTGCAGTTTGTTCTGTAACGATGTTGTCTTCATCTTTGGCGGCCAAGTTGTCCTCGTCTTTGTCTTCAGTCTGATTGGGATCCTGTTGATGTATAAAACATCACACATATATATATATATACATGTACATGTATCAATCTGATTTTGGTTACAAAGGGATAACCACACCAAATAATTAGAAACAAAAAAATCTTGAGCAGAGCTATAATTATATAGAATAAATGAAACTGAAACAAAGTCTCTCTACAACAAACCTATATATACTCACAGGCATCTTTCATGCAGTAATACTTTACAATTATAAAAGGTTCCATCATTCCAAAGTTTGCACACAATAACAAAAAATAAAATAACTACAAATAAACCATGTAATGATGTATAAGTGCAGATAAGATACAAACATAAATTGCACTATGGTAACTATATTACCCAGTCATGTTTTAAATTGCTTATATCTCATCACAGTGCCCAAACATTATACGTATACATTTTAGTATATCGTTGTTACCATAAGTAATACCTCTTTTAAAATGTCAGCAGCTGCTATGACTAATTGCTGATTTGCTTCATCCTCCTGCTGGGCAGTATAATCAGCTTCACTTTCCTCATTATCGCCAAGTGCCTGACTTTCTCCTTCCTGCTGACACTGTTCACCTTCTTCATTGTTTTCTTCTACCTGAGTGTCTCCATTTTCTTGATTTTCTTCATCTTCCTGCAGTCCCCCACTGTCCTCCTTCTCTTCCTCTGCCAGGTTCTGTTCACTTTCTTCTGTTTTTTCTTCTCCATTTTCTACTACATTCTGATTTTCTTCTTCTACCTGATTTTGTCCATTATCTTCCAGGTTATCATCATCTACCCTATTTTGATTTTCTTCAGCCTTCTGAGTTTGCTCATCAGCCAAAGAAACTACGTCCTCCTCATTTCTCTCATCAGTTATTTTGTCTGCCTTTGTGTCTTCCTCCTGATTACCTACAGGAATAACAATTGGTTGCTGATCTTCTTTATGTTCTGAAGTTACACTATGAGTATCAATTGTCCTCTCCTCCGTTTGAGGTTCGTGAGTTGTGTCGTCAGGGATACTGAGTTCCTGGACGTCACTTTCCCTGAGAGTATGGTTGGGAACAGACTCAACATCACCAACACTCTTCACCACAGCCACCTTATTGTCAGTTTGTTCAGCCTCCTCTCTGATTGGTTTACGGTCACTGTTTCTGCTTTGAGTTCTCGGACTTTTGTATCCATTGTCATGATTCTTCAGTACAATCACAGCATCTTGGCTTGGTCCACAACCCATTTTATTTAGATGGGACTTAATTAAGCCTAAAAAGTTTATATGACAGGTCAATCACTGTATCATATCATCTGACTCTGCGATCTGATCTAAAATAAACACAAAAATATACTTTACAGTAAATATAGCATGTTAGAACTATAAACACTACATATGTTTTATCTTTTACATTAACAAATATACACACAATGCACAAGAACGTACAAAAAGTATTATTCAAAATGAATAATTAATTATTTGCACCAGTGTGTATAGTAAAAGTCTTAGTTATGTCATTATTCCGACTTGTTCTGATGTACATATGCACTTGAAATAATATGCTCCACAAATATTTTTGCGTTTTACAATTAATTACAGAGCGTGCCTGATTCATCGAAATATCTAACATAGTAAATAATTGTTTAAAGCACAGTCAGCCTAATTTCGTGTCTGCTTTTGAAAGTGAATGACTGCAATTCTCCGATCACTGTCTATAATGATGAGTATAATCCTGTATATTGACCTATCACCGAGTACACAAATGTAAACAATGCACCGGGCCGATACAGTTTGGATAGAAACTGAAAATGATCTCGGACAGTGAGTGTCAGTAGCATCTACTTTTAATTTTGTGGTTTTATAAATGACAAATGACACAAATTGTCCTAATTAATGCAACAAGTTGACCTGTAAACATATTCCATGTGTAAGCAAACCTTGTTAATCGCATGCATCCAACCTGTCCTGGTTCACCGCTTCGTTCGATACGGGGAAATTTTCTTATCTCCTATTTCTGAAGAGTTCCGAATATGGTGGGGGAGAAATAATTTTCTGGCTGTTGTACAATATATCATTCGCGTTGTTTTATAAATCAAACCATGCCCCTTGCAAAATTTTTCCTATCAGAAAGATGTTGTTTTTATCAAAAAGAATAAAAGACAAAAGAGTAATTTTACATGAAGGAAAAGGACTGACAAGATGTGAATGGATCAAGCTAATCTCTATAACATCACCTTTTTAATTAATAGTATATTTGAAAGTTTAACAAAAACAAAAACAATAACTCAAACAAAGAATCATTTATACTGATTGCTCAAATATAATACTACATCAAATACTACAGCATGTTTTTACGAAACGTTTGACCAGCATCAACAACTAATAACTAAGCTGTAAGGCAATATAATGACACCTACAATGTAGATATAAAACATATACATGAATATATATATATATATATATTATATATATATATATATATATATATATATATATATATATTACATCTGTATACGTGTTGGTCAGATGTGTTTGATGTGGAAATGAGCTGAAACTGCTCTCAAAGACCAACAAATCAAAAGCTGGTAACTATGCAATCGGTCATCATCTACAGCATCTTCATGCCGAACAGGCCAAACGGGCCTTGTTAACTACATTGTTTTGTATAAATATTAAACTCTAGAGAAGTGACAAAGGCATCGGTTAAAAGAGAGAAGGGAGAGCTAGTTATATTAATAAAAACCAAATGGGGAAATAACTAAGCATAGAAACATTTATAGAACGCAGATCTACATGTATATTGCATCCGTCCAAATCTACACATTCCACATACAAGTAAAAGTAAAGGTGTTTGACGGGCTTGTACTGCAATCACACACCTGCATGGACAAGGTGAGATCAGAAACCCTATTAATGCAATGGACTTTTAACAATAGAAAGTAACGAACTGGTTGAAATTGTTCATCAAATTGTACCTGTGATATTTTGTAGAATCCAGCGTGGCATATGAACCAAAAATCTAATTAAAAAAGAATTATAAAAAAACACTGGTATACACATGTACCACCTACATGTACCAGAAAAAAAAATGCGCGCAGAGAGATAAACGCCTTTAGGACACCATATAGGAACTTTCACCATTGAATCATTTAAAGTTATTTCAATACCAATGCAGAGACGGCGAAGCATTACACTACATTGTGTTTCCGAAGATAGTACAAACGTAGAGACTGGTGTTGCATATTAAAAACTGCAGTTCTAGAAACCATCGTCAAATTATATATAGACTTCATTAAAGGTAAGTAGAGTTCTGAGTTATTTGGCATTATTGAGTTCGCAAAACTCTTATTTAAAACATATACATGTAAGTTCATCTTCCTGAATAAAAAGGTGGTAAAACAGCTACACATGAAAAGCATAAGCATGCCATTTTTCAAAATGTAAACGCCATTTTCATTGGGTTTTTTAATTTTTTTTTCTAGCTTGCTTAAAACATGTATTAAAAGAAACTACGCTGTTTTTTCTTCACAATTTCGTCAGTTTTTTGTACGAAAGTTCAAAAAGTGTATCCATCATAGCTGTTCAGTCAATTCATAGGACCTAAACTGCGAAACTCCTAATCCAGGAACATTATGAAAGGATTGAGTGCAGTTGACACTGGGACGGCATATAGTGTATTTTTTTTCTTTTATATAAGATAAAACAGCTGAATTTTTAGAGGAGACGTTGAATATCTAGAGTAGACCTGAATTATTTTATATGTGTATTGCTTGCCACTGCATGGTGACAGCAAAAGTTAATCAGTCAGTGGTGTTCCATTGAATGCTCAAAAAGAAATCCTTTACTCAATAACTATTAACACTACTTTTCCGAAACGACTTTTAATTTTAAAATGGGAATGTAAAACGAAATCGATAATTTTTTAGAGTCGCAAAAATTATTAACTTACCGTTTACACTACACTCATCATCATCTTCTGAAAAATTTAATTAGATAAATAAAATATTAATGTTCATAACGCGGATTTTTATGTTCCCCACTATCGTCCTAAATACCGCGCGGTAGTTGAATATTACTGCGCCAGATGGCAAAACAGCGAAATGAATCTCCACAGTTTAAACGTATTTTATTGCAAAAACAATTGCAACAGGATTGGAAATAAGTTATCACAACCTATTAAAGCCTTCTCCTAACAGCAATGACAATGAGAGGCAGGGAGAGAAAGAATGGGGGGGGGGGAGGATTACATTTTAATTATGGATTGGCAAAGAATAGTGATAGACAACCAACGCGCAGTAATTAGGACGACGACAGGACACGTGTTATGAAAATTAACGTTTGATATATTTTAATTAAATTGTTCAGAAGGTGATGGTTAGTGTAAGCTACTAGCTTTCACGACTCTACAAAATTATCAATCTCGTTTTACTTTCCCATTTAAAAAATCAAAAGTCGTCTCGGAAACGTAGTTGACCTTTAAACAAAATGATATATCGGGGTTCTAATACCTTTTCGAGATAACTGTTTCAATTTTGGATTTCAAAAACATCTATGAGGACATGAAAGTACCCTTAGGTGTACATGTACGTGCAGCTACATGTATATACAATGTATATATGAAAGATACTATTTAACCGCGCATGCAATGATTCAGAATGCTTTGGAATTTCACATGTGTATGTATTGTTTTAAAACAAATCCAGAAAAACCGCACGTGCATGTATGAAAAGAAAAGTTTACGACTGGTTCTCTTATGTAAAATAACAAACAACAACACTATAACAAAGTATTACTGTATTAGCTAAACACAATTTGATTACAGATGATTTAGATTCAGATGATTGACTAGACATGATAAAATGTAGGATTTGTTTTGTAATAAAGACACATTAAATATAAATAACAAGGAAAGCTATCACCACCATGAAAACTTTCATTTAGGAAACTCGCCAGTAAACAAAGTCTTAACGTGACGCAGCATCAAAAGCCTGAATACGTAATATCACATTTTCAATCTGAAGTAATAGTTTTGATACGAATACACACAAATCTATACTTGCGCTCGAACACTGCTTTGTATCACGAGGAGAAACTCTGTGATGCAAAAACAAATACAATGTACATTACATTACCATTTCCTCAAGTACGAATGTATCGAAAGCGAGTGTATTCTGATGGATCTTTTCGATTACCATGGTACACATGTACATCCTAATGACCATTTGCCTCTCGACCAACGATAACACTACACTTAAAACCCTGTCAATAATGTAACGACAACAGTTCATTTCACAGAATGATATGCATGGTTACCGATAATAATATATTTCCTGACACAATTTAAATGTAAATATTTTTCCTACCAACAGAAAAAAAAAACATGAAATTATACTATGCAGTTATTTCTCCATTTACACTTTCTTACACTCGTGAAACAGATACTGAGCTTTTTCAATTCATGGCAGACATAATAATAAAGTATTCAAAATAGTCATTATTCGACTAAAGATACTTTTGTCCCTTCACACTGGTATAACGGCATACCGACTTTATTCTAATGCGTATCCTTCCCATTCGCCAGTTACCAGTGGAAACGGCGAAAACTTGGGTTTTAATTGAATCCAGTTTACTACACCACTGAGATCCAGATGCATCTATATTCCAGACAATCCACGCATTAATGTGTTTCTTGTACGTATCTATTGGTATCCACACCACATTAACATTGGTTCCGTGTAATTAAACCACCGATATTAGTCTCTGCACCATTTTTAGCCCACCATCATAAGATGGTGGGCTATTCAAATCGCCTTTCGTCCGTGGTCCGTCGTCCGTCCGTCCTTCCGTCCGTCCGTCCGTCCGTCCGTCCGTCCGTTAACAATTCTTGTTACCGCTATTTCTCTAAAAGTACTGAAGGGATCTGTCTCAAATTTCATATGTAGGTTCCCCTAGGACCCTAGTTGTGCATATTGTATTTTGGGACTGATCGGTCAACAAGATGGCCGCCAGGCAGCCATCTTGGATTTTGATAGTTAAAGTTTGTTACCGCTATTTCTCAGAAAGCACTGAAGGGATCTTTCTCAAATTTCATATGTAGGTTCCCCTAGGACCCTAGTTGTGCATATTGCATTTTGGGACTGATCGGTCAACAAGATGGCCGACCAGCCGCCATCTTGGATTTTGATAGTTAAAGTTTGTTACGGCTAATTCTCAGAAAGTACTGAAGGGATCTTTCTCAAATTTCATATGTAGGTTCCCCTAGGACCCTAGTAGTGCATATTGCATTTTGGGACTGATCGGTCAACAAGATGGCCGCCAGGTAGCCATCTTGGATTTTGATAGTTAAAGTTTGTTACCGCTATTTCTCAGAAAGCACTGAAGGGATCTTTCTCAAATTTCATATGTAGGTTCCCCTAGGACCCTAGTTGTGCATATTGCATTTTGGGACTGATCGGTCAACAAGATGGCCGCCCGGCCGCCATCTTGGATTTTGATAGTTAAAGTTTGTTACGGCTAATTCTCAGAAAGTACTGAAGGGATCTTTCTCAAATTTCATATGTAGGTTCCCCTAGGACCCTAGTAGTGCATATTGCATTTTGGGACTGATCGGTCAACAAGATGGCCGCCAGGTAGCCATCTTGGATTTTGATAGTTAAAGTTTGTTACCGCTATTTCTCAGAAAGCACTGAAGGGATCTTTCTCAAATTTCATATGTAGGTTCCCCTAGGACCCTAGTTGTGCATATTGCATTTTGGGACTGATCGGTCAACAAGATGGCCGACCAGCCGCCATCTTGGATTTTGATAGTTAAAGTTTGTTACGGCTAATTCTCAGAAAGTACTGAAGGGATCTTTCTCAAATTTCATATGTAGGTTCCCCTAGGACCCTAGTAGTGCATATTGCATTTTGGGACTGATCGGTCAACAAGATGGCCGCCAGGTAGCCATCTTGGATTTTGATAGTTAAAGTTTGTTACCGCTATTTCTCAGAAAGTATTGAAGGGATTGTTCTCAAATATCATATGTAGGTTCCTCTAGGACCCTAGTTCTGCCTATTGCATTTTGCGACCACCATCTTGGATTTTGATAGTTTAAAGTTTGAAAAGCAGAAAAAAGAATTGTAATTTTGAAAAGCAGAGAAAAGATCCCTCTTTCATTTGTCAGACATAGATCAATCTTTGGTGGGCGCCAAGATCCCTCTGGGATCTCTTGTTCAGTTTGAATACTGAATTTCTTGTTCATGAATTCCAGTTACCGATATAAGTAAGTGGTTATTTAACACACTGCGAAATTCATATGAAGGTGACTTGGTTGCTTGGGTCGATGTTGGTAGTTCAGCTGATTCTGTCGTCGTCAAACATGTCCCCGATAAGAGAGAATGAAGACAACACAGTCTGATGGACGTACACTGTAGGTCCACCGAATCCCATATCATAATCCTCGTCCGCGTCCTCCGTGGATCCTAAAACGTATCCTACATTGGCCCTATCCGGTACCTTAGGCCCAGCTGTAGTCCTATTTGGAGCACAAGGTACTGATTTTGTCGACACAGTTGACTTGGTCGGTGTAGGTGGTCCAATTTGTTTCGACACATTATGCGTTTCACTTAGTTTTCCTGGTTGAGGAATTGAACTTCCGGTTTCTCCCGGAGTCCACTTTGGCATTTGCAAACGTCTCGTGATTGCCACTTGTACACTTGGTGACGTCATGTTCTGTACAAATTAAACAGGAGCTTCATCAGTCACTGAATTTCACATACATTTCAAAGCTCCATAAAACGACTAAGTGTAGTAAAACCATCGCCGTTATACAATCTTCTGTCCAGTGTTCACTTTGGTGGTGTGTGGACGACATCTTCTCGAGAAATTTATTGAAAGTTTTTTTTTTCGTATTTAAAACTGGTATCAGACGGAAGCGTTTAAAGTATTAGTTTTGTGCGTAAACAATACATTGACATCGTATCCACGACAACACAACCTCTGATGTTCACATGTTCTGGATGTCTAAATCTACTATAATATAACTAACACACACTACTATCAGAACACAAAGAATTTCACAATACCACGACAACTCTGGAGTACAAATATATCGAAAGAACGCTCTATACTCACCCTTGATTTGTATAATGCGGTCGCAAGGAAGTCGATAGGGTCACGAGGTCTTTTTTCAATAACCTGCGTCACAGCATCAGTGAGTGACTCGCCCATCTTAGTTCGTAGGTAGGTACCATATGCCTCAACATCTATAAAAACAAAGGATACAAACGTTATTATTCCTGTGTAGAGGTTATTTAAGATAATTTTACTTGGCAAAATTCTGAAATTGTTTTAGCCTTGGTACATTTCAGTTTAGCTAATTGTAATGGATTTATAAGATTGCTGTATACCAAGTTTAAAGTACCTTTAAGTTAATGTCAAATTATTGAAAAAGTCTTTATAAGATACATTGCTGTATACCATATTTTATTATATAACTGCCCCACATACTGACGGCTAGCTTCTGCCTGATAAACCTGTGCTTTATCCGTCATTATGAAAAGCATTTGTTCGTCATCTCGGCTTTCCTAAGTCTCGCACAAAAATAAACCTTATATTGTAAGATACTAATCATCTATTCTCTGTATATCTATTTAATGTGCTACGTTACTCTATATAAAGACTTTATGCTCAGTTTGACAAACTGAAAGGCACTGTCTAAGACAACACCATTTGGCATACTGTATAGTTTATATGAACTCCCTACAATGCAGTACATTGTATAATTAGCTTCTTGTTAAATGATGTGATACTATATGATATATTTGACTTTTGTCGCTATATTGCATAGATTTACATTGCAGTATGTCAAATGGTGTTTTCTTTTTAAGAAACATTTAAGTTTGTCATTTTGTCTTATACCGAATAATGTAGATCGTTTATGCAGAATTGATCGGTATATCAAGCTCTCTATGGACTACCCGGCTTGATGATGAACTAGATAGAAAGAATATTACAAATATCGACAAATAGCCGGAACAAACGTTTTTTGAAGATATTGGAATCCTATGATACCGGTATGTGTTATTTATTATTAAATACTTAACCTGCAGACGTCAACCGGATCAGAATAAACCAGACGTGTCAAAAGTCGTCATTCTACAGATGATCTAGATCAGTGAGGTCTAACAATAGATAGAGTTATGTGTGTATTGTATAGAGGAGGCGTCTGCTGGTCCAACACATGGCTTAACGTTGTCTAAGTATTGTACTGTGTGCAGTTTATAACAAGGCACCTACCTACATTTTTTATCATTTGTAAAAACATCAAACTTGAAATGTAATGTAATAAAAGTAACTTGAATTATCTGCCTGGTCATGCATTTTTCGCTCCTACTACGTATGATATAAGGGTGACCGATATTTATTAAATATAATATTCAATATCACGTGTTTCATTTTAGTACTAATGACAATATAATTCCAGCAATGTGTAGGACTCTTATTGATAAGCAGTTATAATTGTACATTATTTGCATAATAGTATGTCTTTATTCATGTCGTTGTGTAATATACCAATTTCTCACATAGCTAGCCATGTAAGATAGAGTTTTCTCACATAGCTAGCCATGTAAGATAGAGTTGTCCCATGAAAGACAGCTATGTAAGATAAATCTATCTTACATAGCTGTGACGTCACAATTGCCGAACAATCAGATGACGTCATGTCAGCCAAAGTTGACGTCATTTTTCTTCTATTTCGATTGATTTGTCGGATTTATTTACAATTTCTTTTGTTTAATTTGCATTTTAAACCGTTTTACCTAAGATTTCTTGTTTATATTTTCAATATAAATCTTGTTTATATTTTCAATATAAACCAAACTTTGATGAGCTCTTTCGAATGGCGTTTTTATTTTTAAAATCGATCGATTATTTAAGAAGTTAAGATTTTATCACAAAATGGCTGCCTTACCTTTCCTGCAAGTAATTCGATAAGCAATGTGAGAATATAACTCTTTCATATGTAAATTATATAGGATAGAACTATTCCACCCTCGGGTACAGAATTTTGGGTCAGAAACCTCGGCAAGTCTCGGTTCTGACCCAAAATTCTGTACCCTCGGGTGGAATAGTTCTATCCTACATATGTACATATGAAAGAGTCATATAATATTGTTCATTAAGTAGAAGCGAAATTCTGCTACCCTGACAATACGTATATGATTGCATTTATACACCAGTAAATATGTAGTAAACTGAAAGTTGCCATTTCCTTAGAGAGAATGATAATAAGCTACAGGGTGTAGACATTTGCTTTGGTCAAACAATTATTGGTGTATAATGTACATGTCTATGGTCGTTAATGATATCAACAGTTTACAATTTAAATGTAATAAATTGATTCTAATAACAGAGATCAGTAAACATGCATCAACACGAATTGTAGTACTTTAGTAAGGCTAAGGCTAAACATATACATTAATCGTTAGGCTTAGACGTATTATCCAATGTACATTATTTTGCCTATTTTCACTATTGTACCTTGCAGCTATCCATGCATATTGCTGAGAAAGGTATAATGATCCGTCACATGGACACTCGTATTTATTATGATTAATGTCAATAAGTGCATATATTTTAGTGTTTTGATGCTTACTTTTTTAAAACCTCCTGAAACTGTGTTTATCATGACTGACATGTATTGATATTGTATTTCATAGATCATGTCTGCTCTGTATATTATATGATAAAGAAGCGAGTAAGCTTGTACATGTAGGTATACGTAGCTAACTGCTATACCGGTTACTATTCGGTGCTCATTGCTCTGGTAAAATATTATTTGTTACCTTTTGTCTGGTCAGTCATCCTCGTTCGTTGTTACTGACATCCAACGCTAGCCGGTCTCTCTGTCCATTTTGTTTGTGTTAGGCTTAACCAGAGCATAACCGATTTGTTTACAGACCACCATAGGCCTGGACAGATCGCTCATTGGGCGTTGCTATCAACTAGCAGGGAGAATTCATTATTTAAGTTGGATGAATGTGTCACCGTCAAGCACCTAATATTATATGAATCCCCATTCAATGATAAATCAAAGTACTGAAGTACTGAAGGGGGGTCGGACTGAAGAATTGTTAGTTGCTTTTTTTATCATTTTCACACGTGTTGAAATTATCAGTCTAATCTCACTTTCTGCACGTTGATATCGATATACAAAATGGTTCGTTGTAACGTCGGTATTTTTCTTTTGATATAGCCATCAATTAATCTACAAAAAAATGTACTTCATCTTCTGTATTTTTGACAAATGAACAAATGTCCGATTTGGAAACTTTCACCTTACACTTATTTCATTGTCATCATAAGATCAAATGTTATGTCGGTGACATATCATATGAAATGCATGCATTTTGTTCACCAGAAAACCATTTACTCCCGACTGGCGCAAAGGAAAATGCACTGTTGGTTTAGTTTATGAATTGGTATTAAAGAATTCAAAAACGATTCAAAAGATTTCAAACATTGACATTTATATACGAGAGGGAAGATTCCCTGTCATGATTACCACAGAGTTAAGAAAAGTTGTTTTTTTGTCCCCTTGGTTGTTGATTAGAAGTACTTTTGCTTATTTGACCCGTGAGCTTAAATCAAGGTCAAGGTCATTCAGGTTCAATGTCAGGTCTCTGGGCCTTTGATAAGAAGTGTTTTATATGGAAAAGTTGATGCGGGGCGGACGGACACCGCGCCACGACATAAGCTCACCTGCCGGTGAACTAAAAATGGTTGTCTGTTGTCAATTTTGTTTTCGGGTCAGTCTCAAAATAGATCATACACAACTTGGGAAATCTGAGGAGGATCCATCTAAGAACTTTCTGAGAAATAGCAATAACATAAATTGTTTAAGGACGGACGGACGAACAGACACCAAATGAAGGGCAATTTCAAAGTTGGTTCCTTTTAAGGTTGAACAAAATTTATGAATGTTCTTAAAACTTTGTGTACACAATAATTTGGCACAATGCATCTCTCCAGATATTAAATTTTCACTTGTGGTTCTAATAACCAATACATGCAATATGATAAAACATTATTTTTTGGGTGTATTAGGCACACAAAAACATTACCATATTATGGGTTGTTTGTCAATAAACCACAGTATTGTATTGAAAAATTGTTTCAAACTGTTTTATTTATAATGACAAAATGAGATTATGATATAATGAAACACAAATACATGTATATATACAAGAATATATTGTATAATCAAGGATTTGGCACTGCAACAAGAATTTAAAAGATTACCTTGATGAAAAAGTTATAATCAAACTTTAGGATTACATGTATTGCAATAAGGTCAATGTTTACCAGCGTCGCCCAAAATGTGTTCCTGCGCGTGTGATCGAGACTACACAGGTAACATTTGATTTAATAGCTACCGGCGAACTTTGTGAAAACTTTGATAAATAAACAAATGCATAAATATATATTTGTTGGTAATAGATACACACAGCAAAATCTTAGTGTATCAAATATTGTTACATAGTTTTTATGAATATATATGTATATAGTTTACGGAACTATTTGCACGGGCGCAAACTTAAATATCAAACAGCACCCAAAATACCTAAATATGGACCGACTGTCGTCTACCTTACGGAGTGAAAATAATAACAGGTGTAACATTAAGCCTAAGTAAAGTCTCTATCTTTATCTTTTGTTTTTACCCGTTCAGTTCAGTATCTGATATTATATATGTATGCATTAAATTGAGATTTTTCATATATATATTTTAAACTCCGCAGTTAACAAGCTTAATATAACGCGTCTATATGGGAAGGTTTCCATTAACGTGATATACGATGACAAATGGAATTAAGAAACACACTTTAGAACTGGAGGTGAAACATTATGTATTGTTTTATCCTCCGAGTGGGTGTGTCACACCATGGCCAATGCGCGCGTGACTTAAAAAAAACGTCCCATTATATGGACCGACCGAGAAAGCCTTGTCCGCTTAATAAGATAAGATAAGATAAGATAAGTTTATTTCTGGTTCAGGACTTATATGTAAAGTCCTCTATACCAGACTCATACAAAATATAGAGTTTACAGTTAATACATTTTTATCCGGTAATAATAATAAATTAATGATGTATAAAGGCTTTGTAGTTGTATAAGAGTTCTTGTTCTTTCCAATGTTTGTCTAACGCATTTTTGAAGGAGTTTATATTTGGCGCCATCACTACATTCTCTGGTAGATCGTTCCATATCTTAGTAGCTCTTAGTGAAAAAAAGTTTCTCCTAATCTCATAGTTTGATCTTGTATGGAATAGCTTCCTCCTATGCCCCCTGCTGCTCTCGCGGTCCGTTGCATCTTTCCATAAAGATAAAATGTTACAACATTCGGAGTCATATATTCCATCTAAAATTTGAAGAGTTCTATTATGCTCCTCGATCTTTCTATATGCCATATGTTGGCGTAATTCAGCTTCTCCACCTTATGACTGTATGCTAGATTACATTCCTGGTAGACATTGTCGCCTCTTCTTGACACTTTCTATCATTTCTATATGCTTCTGAGTAAAGGCGCCCATACGGGCAAGCAAGTCCCAAATGAGACCGAACTAAGCATTATATAGCGGAATAATATGATTTGATGTCCTAAAAACTGAAAATTCTTCTCAAAAGCCAAACATGGAATTGCTTGTTTACTTTCTCTGAATATATGGGTGTCGAAGCTTAACGTGAATCTACAACTACTCCTATATCTTTTCTTGGTCTATATGTTGCAGTTTTTTCCATTAGCTGTATTATAATTTCCTTCACGTTGTTCTTGTTCTCTGTTTGTGTATCCCTCATGTGTGTGCCATTTAATCTGGCGTGCATTTTAGAAGCACGGTTTCATCCATTTCTACATTGTATCTAAACACTTGCAGATCTAAAGCATCATCTTTGCCACGGATACCTTGAATATCTTTAGTATCATCCGAAATAAGGATACTCTGACTGCAAACTATAATCTGAAGATCATTAACAAATATCCGACAAATAATAAGGTCCAGAACCATCCTTGCTGGAATTGCCTGATGTTACCACTTGACCATTCGGAATTTTTAGCCATTCACTGGTACCATTTAGCTTCTTTCAAAAAAGATGAAATCAAGTTTTCATCTGCGTTAAATTATATGAGTATAATCTTATTCAGTAAACGTTGGCGGAACTGTAATCAAAAGCTTTCGTGATAACCATGTGATATACAACGACTACGTCAACCTTTATCTAAAGCAGTTGTCCATTATCCAAAACTTCTAAAAGTTTAATTGTTGTGATCTACCTGATAAAAACCCCGTATTGTTGTTGGAGAAGTACTTTTTTCCTTCATAATGACTATATGATCCCTTATTTAAGTTTCTAATGTTTACAAACAAACTGACTGAGACTTACAGGCTATAGTTTCCCGGTTCCACACTTATCTCCTTTTTGAAAATGGCACAACCTCGAAGCCCTTTTCCAATCATCCGGACAGTTCCTGTTTGAAATTATGTTGAATAACTTCGTTATTGGATATGATATTGTTACCAGAGGTGTTTTCAGGAACATCGGTGGAGTTCGTCTAGTCCGGGGATTTATCCGTTTGAGATTTTTAGGAACGTTATACAGCTTCTTTGTCTATATCATTTTGACATACTCCTTCGCGACTTCTCTTATGTACAGATGAGGTCGCTGTCCGATTCCTGTTATGAATACACTGCCTAAAAAACCGACATAACACTTCAGCTTTCCCTGTATTGTGAGTTAACTGTAGTTGAAGTTTTGTCCGCTGGTTTGCATAAGTTCTCCAAATCTCTGATTTCGACGTTAGATTTAGATTTATTAATTCCCAAATGCTTTTGGATCCGACGCCTTTATTTCCGCATATGTGCTATATGCTTCCTCAACTGTACACTTAATTTCCTACTTAATTTCTGACCCTATGCTATCCTTCTCACGTCATATCCTTGTATTTGCCAGCCTTCCTTGGATAACGGAATGCTTCTTTTTTTATGCCTTCAAGGTGTTGTATCGCTGGGAAAACTATGCTTGTTTTCCGACCATTTTAGATGAGTTTGTAGACATCCTTTCTTCTATTTCTTTGACCACCTTTTTGAAAGTGTTCCTCAATTCTCGTGATGTTTTAGAGTTCATAATATTTCGTCCCAGTTGTATCACTTATCTCCTCGTTTATCCTTCGATTAATTTGGCATTTTATAACTCTTTTCCTTCTGCTTGTAAGCTATCTTTACTTAACAAATGACCTTAAACAAGTAGTTACACAGTGATCACTTTTACCTAAAGCGCTTTGAATTAATATCTGATAGTGAATTGGCTCGTCTTTGCTTAGTGATAAGATCTAGGACATCGGATTGTCTTGACCTCGCCATCTTGTTGTCTTGGACATGGTTTGGAAAATAAAAGTTTCTTGAGTTTTTGAATGAACTTGTATTCTGAGGAATCGTATTCTCGCTCTTTGTATTCCATGTTTCCCAGTTTATATTTGATATTAAAGTCTCCCATTATCAAAAATTTGTTGTGGTTTTTCGAGCGGCTTCATCAATCAAATCTTTAATTTTTGTTGTTGGTCCATGGTTCCCGTATTCCGATCTGTATATCAATCCTATTAGCAGTTGTAGTTTCCCAGTTTAATTTCTACAAACAGATTTCACGAAACTGTGTTTCCATTAACTTCTTTTGCTATGAACTTGAATTTATAACATCAGTAACCCCCTTCCCGCAGGTTTCAAGTTCTGCCTAACAGGGAATAATTTATCATTATCCATCTAGCTGTATCTGATTCCTTGTAACTTTGTAATCATTTTTGCTTTCACTTCAGAAATCATTACACTGTTGTATACTCCTCTTTATGTTAATTCTGTCATTTGTTTTTATTGATCCGCATTAGTATACATACAATTTAGGTGTCGACAGGCCTCTGCCTTTCTGTCTTTATCTCATGGTTGAAGTTCCATTTAGAAAACTGCTTCCCACTTTTTTCACTGATCTGGCCCAGGGAGGTTCCTCGGACTTTGAAGGTATATTCCCCGAGAATTTGATTGTCTTTTCTCCTTAGCCAGTTCCCATAACTGTTTTTCTTGTTCCCTTTCTGCCCAGTTGAGATTCACGTTCTAATTCTTATATCTTTAGTTCCTGTCGTGCCTAAGTTTTTATGTTCTGAAAAATACTCTTTTTTGTTTCAAGATTGTTCAACGAACCACAAGCATAGTTACTATTTTTCCTATTTGTTTCCTTGTTATCTGTATTGATATTGTCCAATCTGGAACATCTGGTAAACCTTTCCTCAAGATCATGACTTCACACTTATTGAGGATTATAACAATACCTGTGTCGGTTCCTTCCTTACTTTACTGTCCGCTAGATTCATTTCTGGAACACCGAATACCACTTATTGCTCTCTCTAGGCTTTCTTTGTTTATCTCAGAAAAACATTCTTGATATCCTGTGGTGGTGATCGGGACTTGAGCATGTCCAGTAATTTTAGGCCATTCAATATAGTTTTCCTCTCTGACGCTCTCATTTCTTTGACGATAGTCGCACCTTCGACTGCAACATTGGTTTGATCAGATCCTCCATAGCTGTATTCTTTTCTCAATTTTTCCATAATAGGCCTGCAAACGTTCCTCGATCTTCAATCTGTTGCTATTGTTTTCTGTACATTCTCTCTGCAGACATGTCAGAACCACAATGAATCAGAATCTTGGAGTATTCTTATATTCATCTTCGATTTCCCTAGAATCGTATACAATGACCGATGTACACGTCAACAATATCTAACATTTTGTCCTCTCTGGATCGGAAATACAATATCGCAATCAATGCATTTCCATCCCAAAATCCTCTTCATCACTGCTTATTCAGTAATCATAGTTTGTTATGAAAGTTTGAGCCAGTTGACATCTCTCTTTGGATTGTTTTCAACACATTTTTGGAGCCGGGACTCACGGATATTTTTCTGTGCGTTCTAAAAGGACGCCGCCATTTTCTTGAAGACTGTGTTGACATGGTTCGTATTCAGTGATTACATCGCCTCTCTACCCCATGATTGATGTTTTTTGTAATTGACTACCTCAGAAGGTCTTAAATAGACTATCCGTCTTGTTAACTTGGTCTCTTCGGATAACCGCGGTATTTTCACTTTACTGGACCTCCGTGAATGTTATTGTTTACCTAAGTCACGTGACGAAAACAATGGTACGGCACATTTTAACTTTAGGACAACAAAACATTTAAAAAAGCAAAGTTATATACATTGTACAAGATAGTTTATATGAACACAACTATTATAAAAGTATTTCTATATATTTTTAAAAAGAGTGTTTCGAATGTTTTGTTGAATATTGAAAGCTGAATTAACGTCATTAAAAATGCGACCGGGCCTGCGTATAATATAAACTTTGGAAATAAGGAATAACACCTGAATGTAATGGAAAATGTTGCAAACCTAATTTTATAATATAAAAAAATCCATAACCAATATATTTGAACATTGAGTATATTATAATAGGCATGTGGTGTAAATCGGAACATATTGCCACCGCGAACTGACACACATTTCTCGATTGAGGTGTTTCCCCACTTGCCGAGCTCGCTCGACGCCTATAGAGAGTCGGATGAAAATCGACCCCCCAAAAATGTTAACTGTATCTACAAAACTGTTTCATTTGTCAAGGAAACTCTGACAAAAGATGAAGCAATTAAATAAATAGCAATATATATCAAAATACATTCAAATAAAAAACAATTTCAAATATACTATATGTAGTAAATATATTTTGTTTAAATAAAAATAAGAACACCAAAGGATTTCTATGAAAGTTTCTCTAAATTATTATGTAACTATTTAGCCCTCTTAACTTGATTTTATCTGTTAAACTACATACTATATCGGTATTTTTCCTTGTTGAATGTCAGTAAAACCGCTAAAGGGGAAACCTTTTCAAAAAAAGGAATTAAAAAAGGATTAAGGTTTAAAAAAAACATAGGACAAAAAAAGCAAACAAGATATTTGCTACTTCACTCTATTAAAATATATAGAAATACTTTAATAGTTGTGTTCATATAAACATATCTTAGTACAATGTATATAACTTGCTTGTTTTTAAATGTTTTGTTGCTGTCCTAAATTAAAAGTTGCGTAAGCCATTGTTTCCGTCACTACTTAGTAAACCAATAACAATTCACGGAGGTCAGTAAAGTGAAAAATACCGCGTTATCCGAAGAGACCAAAGTTACCCAAAGACATAGTCTATTTAAGACTTCTTGAGGGTAGTCATTACAAAAAACATCAATCAGGGTTTAGAGAGCCGATGTAATCAACTGAAATACAAACCATGTCAAACACAGTCTTCAAAGAACAATGCGCTCCTAGCAACGCACAGAAAAAATCCCCGGGAAGGCCTCCCGCTCCAAAAATGTGTTGAAACATCCCAAAAGAGAGATGTCAACGCTCAAACTCAT
The DNA here is from genome assembly GCA_004382745.1 of Argopecten irradians irradians. NCBI lineage: Eukaryota > Metazoa > Mollusca > Bivalvia > Pectinida > Pectinidae > Argopecten > Argopecten irradians. The sequence goes on along the minus strand of SAYR01037147.1, from coordinate 493,871 downwards.
AACAAAACGATATTACTGAATAACAGGATGAAGAGGTATTTGGATGAAATGCATGATTGCGCATAATGTATTTCCATCCAGAGGACAAAAAAATTTAAGAAGTGAACGCTGTACCATCGCGTCATTAACTGTATACGATTCTAGAAATCGGAAGATGAATATAGAATCTCCAAGATTCTGATTACATGTGTTCTGCATGTCTTGCAGAGAGAATGTTACAGAAAAAACATACAAACAGATCTGAAGATCGCAGAACGTTGCCAGGCATTATGGAAAAATATGGAGAAAAGAATAACCACTATGGAAGATCTGACAAAACCAAATTTCGCAGTCCGAGTGCGAAATATCGTCAAAGAAATGAAGCTTCAGAGCAGGAAAACAATATGAATGGCCTTAACAATACTGACCATCCCTCAATCCCGATCACCACCACAGGATATCAAGAATGTTTCTCTGAGATAAACGAAAGAAAAGCGTTGAGAGAACAATATATTGGTATTCGGTGTTCCAGAAACTGAATCTACGGACAGTAAATAAGGTAAGAACACGATCACAGGTATTGTCATAAAATCCTCAATGAAGTGTGAAGTACATGATCTGAAGAAAGGTTAACCAGATTTCCAAATGAGAAACAATATTCATCAGAATAAACAGGAAACAAATAGCGAAAAATAACCTTGCTTGGCTGAACAATCTTGAAACAAAAAAGAGATTTCAGAACACAAAAACTTAGCCACGGAACCAGGAACAAAGATATAAATAATAAGCAACATCTCACTAGGCAGAAAGGGAACAAGCAAAACATATGGAACTGGCTAAGAAAAAAGACAACAAGATTCCTCGGGGAAATACCTTCAAAGTCGAGAACCTCCCTGGGCCAGATCAGTTGAAAAAAAGAGAAAGCAGTTTTTAAATGAAACTTCAACCATTGAAATAAAGACAGAAAGCAAGGCCCTGTCGAACATCCTAAATGAGTATACTAATGGCGGGATCAACTAAAAAACAAAATGACAGAAATCTTAAACATAAGAGTGATAACACAAAAACCAGAAGTTAAATCGAATTACTGAAGTGAAAAGCAAAAAACTAGATACCAAAGTGACAAGGAATCAAAACAGCCTAGATGGGAAATGAAAATTATCACTTCAGCTAAGAATCATTGAAAAACCCCGCGGGAAGGGGTTACGATGTAATAAAATTCCAAGTCATAGCAAAAGAAGTTAATAATGAAACACAGTTTCGTGAAATCTGTTTGTAGAAATAAAACCTGGGAAAAACTACCACAAAACTGCTATAGGATTGATATACAGATCTGAATCGGGAACCACTGACAAACAAACAAAAAATTACAAATTTATTGAAGAGCCCTCAGAAAAAACCACAACAAAACTTATTCATAATGGAGACTTTATATACCAAATAAAAACTGGAAAACATTGAATACAAAGAGGCGAGAATACAGATCTCAAGAATACAGATTCATTCAAAAAACTCCAAGACAACTTTCTTTTCCAACATGTCCCAAGAACCAACCCCAAGAGGGCGAGGTCAAGGACAATCCGAATGTCCTAGAGCTTATCATAAGCAAAGACGAGCATTCACTATCAGAATTAAATATCAAAGCGCTTTAGGTAAAAGTGATCACTGTGTACTACTGTTTAAGGTCATTGTAAATTAAAAGAAGCTCTACACAAGCATAGAAAAAAAGAGTATAAAAATGCCAATTATGAAAGATAAACGAGGAGATAGTGATACCAACTGGACCGACAAAATAGAAAACTCTAACAACATCAACAAATTGAACACTTTTCCAAAAAGGTGTCAAGAAATAGAAGAAAGCCATGTCCCTACAAAAATCATTAAAAATACTTCGGAACAACAAAGCATAGCTTTCCCAGCAGATACAACAACACATTGAAGCCAAAAAAAGAAGCATTCGTTATCAAGGAATGCCTGCCAACACAAAGGATATGAACGTGAGAAAGAATACAATAGGGTCAGAAATAAAGTAAGGAAATTAACACGCAGATTAGGAAGAATATGTACCACAATATACGATAAGGCAAAGTCGATCCAAAAGTCAATTGAATTATATAAAATCTAAAACTACTCGAAATCAGAGATGCGAGAACTTATATGCAAACCAGCGACAAAAACTCAACTAAATTACATCAAATAAGGAAAAAGCTGAAGTGTTATGTCGGTTTTTAGCAGTTATTCATACAAGAATCGACACACCCCTCATCGTACATAAGAGAAGTCGCCGAAGAGAGTCAACAAATGAATATAGAACAAAGAACTGTATCAAAAGATCCTAAAAAATCCTCAAACCGATAAATCCCCCGACTAGACGAACCCACCCGATTCCTGAAAAAAACACCTCTGTACAATATCAAACCAAAACAAGTTATTCAACCAATCAATTTCAACAGCGGAACTTGTCCCAGATGATTGAAAAGGGCTGGGCACTGAGTGTGTGCCATTTTCAAAAAGGCAGATAAGTGTGAACCGGAAACTATAGCCTTAAGTCTCACGTCAGTTGTTTGCTAAAAACATTAAGAAACTCTTAATAAGATCATATAAGTAACATTATGAGGAAAAAACAAGCTACTTCTCCAACAAACAATACGTTTCTTATCAGGTAGATTCAACAACATTTACAACTTTGAGAAGTTTGCCGGCTAAATGGAACATCTGCCTTTAGATAAGGGACGTTAGTCGATTGTGTATATACATGGATTATTCAGAAAGCCTTTTGATACAGTTCCGCCCACAACCGTTTTACTGAATAAATAAACTCATTATAATTTCAACCAGAGATGCAAAACTTGGGATTTCATCTTTTTTGAAAGCAAGACATCAAATCCGTAACATGAATGGCAAAAATTCCGATATGTCAAGTGTAACATCAGGAATTCCACAAGGATCGGTTCTGGACCCTTATTATTTGTGATATTGTTAATGATCTTCCAGATTATAGTGCAGTCAGCACGTATACTTATTGCGGTATGATACTAAAATATCAAGGCTATCCGTGGCAAAGAATGATGCTTTAAGATCTGCCAAAGTGCACTAGATACAATGTCGAAATGGAAGTAAAACGTGCTTCTAAAAATGCACCCAGAAAATGCAAAACACATGAGGATACACCAAACAGAGAACAAGAAACCAACGTTGAGAAATTATACAATACCAGCCAATGGAAAAAACACTGCAACATATCGACCAAGAAAAAAGATATAGGAGTAGTTGTAGATTCACGTTAAAGCTTCGACAACCCATATATCAGAGAAAGTAAAAAAAGCCAATTCCATGTTTGGACTTTTGAGAAGAACTTTTCAGTTTTTAGACATCAAATCATTATTCCGCTATATAAATGCTTAGTTCGGTCTCATTTGGACTATGCTTGCCCCGTATGGGCGCGCTTACCTACAGAAAGCATATAGAAATGATAGAAAGTGTCCAAAGAGAGCCACAAAATGTCTACAGGAATGTCACATCTAGTCATACAGCAAAAGCTGGAAGCTGAAATTACCAACATTGGCATATAGAAGAATACGAGGAGACATAATAGAACTCTTCAAAATTTTAGATGGAATATATGACTCCGAATTTGTAACATTTTATCTTATGGAAAGATGCAACGGACCGCGAGAAGCAGCAGGGGGCATAGGAGGAAGCTATTCCATACAAGATCAAACTATGAGATTAGGAGAAAACTTTTTTTCCACTAAGAACTACTAAGATATGGAACGATCTACCAGCAGAATGTAGTGATGGCGCCAAAATAAAAACTCCTTCAAAAATGCGTTAGACAAACATTGGAAGAACAAGAACTCTTATACAACTACAAGCCTTTATACATCATTAATTTATTATTATTGCCGGATAAAAATGTATAACTGTAAACTCTATATTTTGTATGAGTCTGGTATAGAGGACTTTACATATAAGTCCTGAACCAGAAAATAAACTTATCTTATCTTATCTTATCTTATTAAGCGGACAAAGGCTTTCTCGGTCGGTCCATATAATGGGACGTTTTTTTTAAGTCACGCGCGCATTGGCCATGGTGTGACACACCACTCGGAGGATAAAACAATACATAATGTTTCACCTCCCATTCTAAAGTGTGTTTCTTAATTCCATTTGTCATCGTATATCACGTTAATGAAAACCTTCCCATATAGACGCGTTATATTAAGCTTGTTAACCGGCGAGTTTAAAAATATATATGAAAAAATCTCAATTTAATGCATACATATATAATATCAGATACTGAACTGAACGGGTAAAAACAAAAGATAAAGATAGAGACTTTACTGTAGGCTTAATGTTACACCTGTTATTATTTTCACTCCGTAAGGTAGACGACAGTCGCGTCCATATTTAGGTATTTGGGTGCTGTTTGATATTTAAGTTTGCGGGCCCCGGCAAATAGTCCGTAAACATATATACATAATATTCATTAAAAAACATGTAAACAATATTTGATACACTAAGATTTTGCTGTGTGTATCTATTAAACAAATATATATTTATGCATTTGTTTATTTATCAAAGTTTTCACAAAGTTCGCCGTAGCTATTAAATCAAATGTTACCTGTGTAGTCTCGATCACACGCGCCAGGAACACATTTTCGGCGACGCTGGGTAAACATTGACCTTATTGCAATACATGTAATCCTAAAGTTGATTATAACTTTTCATCAAGGTAATCTTTAAATCTTGTTGCAGTGCCAAATCCTTGATTATACAATATATCTTTGGTAATATACATGATTTGTGTTTCATTATATCATAATCTCATTTTGTCATTATAAATATAAAACAGTTTGAAACAATTTTTCAATACAATACTGTGGTTTATTGACAAACAACCCATAATATGTAATGTTTTTGTGTGCACTAATACACCCAAAAAAATAATGTTTTATTCATATTGCATGTATTGGTATAGAACCACAAAGTGAAAAATTAAATATCTGGAGAGATGCATTGTGCCAAATTATTGTGTACACAAAGTTTTAAGAACATATATAATTTGTTCAACCTTAAAAGGAACCAACTTTGAAATTGCCCTTCATTTGTGTCTGTTCGTCCGTCCGTCCTTAAACAATTTATGTATTGCTATTTCTCAGAAAGTTCTTAGATGGATCCTCCTCAGATTCCCAATTGTGTATGATCTATTTTGAGACTGACCCGAAAACAAAAATTACAACAGACAAACCATTTTTAGTTCACCGGCAGTGAGCTTAGTCGTGGCGCGGTGTCCGTCCGCCCCCGCATCACTTTTCCATATAAAACACTTCTTATTCAAAGGCCCAGATAACCTGACATTGAACCTGAATGACCTTGACCTTTGATTAAGCTCACGGGTCAAATAAGCAAAAGTACTTTCTATATCCAACTAACCCAAGGGGACAAAAAAAAAACTTTTCTTAACTCTGTGGTAATCATGACCAGGAAATCTCCCTCTCGATATAAAATGTCAATGTTGAAATCTTTTGAATCGTTTTGAATCTCTAATACCAATTCATAAACTAAACCAACAGTGCATTTCCTTTGCGCCAGTCGGAAGTAAATGTTTTCTGGTGAACAAAATTTCATGCATTTCATATGATATGTCACCGACATAACATTTGATCTTATGATGAACAATGAAATAAGTGTATGTAAGGAAAGTTTCCAAATCGGACATTTGTTCATTTGTCAAAAATACAGAAGATGAAGTACATTTTTTTGTAGATTAATGATTGGCCTATATCAAAAAGAAAAATACCGACGTTACAACGAACCATTTGTATAATCGATATCAACGTGCAGAAAGTGAGATTAGACTGATAATTTCAACACGTGTGAAAATGATAAAAAAAAGCAACTAAACAATTCTTCAGTCCGACCCCCCTTCAGACTTCAGTACTTTGATTTATCATGAAGGGATTCATATAAATATTAGGTGCTTGACGGTGACACATTCAATCCAACTTAATAAATGATTCTCCCTGCTAGTGTTTATAGCAACCCCAATGACGATCTGTCCAGGCCTATGTGCGCTGTAAAAAATCCGGTTATGCTCTGTTAAGCCTAACACAAAACAAAATGGACCAGAGAGACCGGGCTAGCGTTGGATGTTCAGTAACAACGAACGAGGATGACTGACCAGACAAAAGGTACACAAATAATATTTTTACAGAAGCAATGAGCCACCGAATAGTAACCGGTATAGCAGTTAAGCTACGTATCATATACCTCACATGTACAACTTACTCGCTCTTTATCAATAATAACAGAGCAGACATGATCGATGAAATACAATATCAATACATGTACAGTCATGATAAACACAGTTCAGGAGGTTTTAAAAAAGTAAGCATCAAAACACTAAAATATATGCACTTATTTGACATTAATCATAATTAAATACGAGTGTCCATGTGACGGATCATTATACCTTTCTCAGCAATATGCATGATAGCTGTGCAAGGTACAATAGTGAAAATAGGCAAAATAATTAGCATTGGATAATACGTCTAAGCCTAACGATTAATGTATATGTTTACCTTAGCCTTACTAAATTACTACAATTCGTTGATGTCATGTTTACTGATCTCTTTATTAGAATCAATTTATTAAATTTAAAGTGTAAACTGTTATATCATTAACGACCATAGACATGTACATTATACAACCAATAATTGTTGACCAAAGCAAATGTCTACACCCTGTAGCTATTATCATTCTCTCTAAGGAAATGGCAACTTTCAAGTTTACTACATATTTACTGGTGTAATAAATGCAATACATATAACGGATTGTCAGTAGCAGAATTTCGCTTCTACACTTATGAACAATATTATTATGACTCTTTCATATTACATATGTAGGATAGAAACTATCCACCCGAGCAGGTTCGGAGTAACCAGAGCCTTGCCCAGAGGTTTCTGACCCAAAATTCTGTACCCGAGCGGTGGAATAGTTCTATCCTATAATAATTTACATATGAAAGATATTATATGTCTCACAATTGCTTATCGAATACTTGCAGGAAAGGTTAAGGCAGCCATTTGTGATAAAATCTTAACTTCTTAAATAATCGATCGATTTAAAATAAAAAACGACCATTCGAAAGAGCTCATATCAAAGTTTAAGTTTATATTGGAAAATTAAAAAAGATTAATTGAAAATATAAACAAGAAATCTTAGTTAGTGTTAAAAACGGTTTCTAAAATGCAAATTAAACAAAAGAAAATTGTAAATAAAATCCGACAAACAAATCACGAAATAGAAGAAAAAAATGACGTCAACTTTTGCTGACATGACGTCATATCATGTTTTTTGAAATTGCTGACGTCACAGCTATTGTAAGATAGATATCTTACATAGGCTTGTCTTTCATGGGACTATATTTGACCTCTTCATATGTACAATATATTTTAGGATAGAACTATTCCACCCGAGCGGATACAGAATTTTAGGTCAGAAACCGAGCTTGCCGAGAGTTTTCGACTCGCCCAAAATTCTGTACCCGAGGGATGGAATAGTTCTATCCTACATAAAGTTACATATGAAAGAGTTATTTTCTCACATTGCTGTCGAGTTACTTGCACGAAAGTTTGAGGCGCAGCCATTTTGTTACAAAACTCTTAACTTCTTAAATAATTGAATCGATTTTAAAAATAAGAACGCCATTCGGAAAGAGCTCATCAAAAGTTTGGTTTATATTAATAAATATAAAACAAAAAATCTTAGTTTGTAAAACGGTTTGAAATGCAATTAAAGAAGAAATGGTAATACAATCCGGCAATCAATCGAATAGAAGAAAAAATGACCGTCAGCTTTGGCTGATATGACGTCATCTTGATTGTTCAGGCCAATTTGACGTCACAGCGTATGAAGATAATTTATCTTACATAGCTGTCTTTCATGGGACAACTCTATCTTACATGCTAGCATGTGAGAACTCTATCTTAATGGCTAGCTAGTGAAGAAATTGTATATTACACAACGACATGAATAAAAGACATACTATATGCAAATAATGTCAATTATAAACTGCTATCAAAAGACCTACACATTGCTGATTATATTGTCATTCAGTACTAAAATGAAACACCGTGATATTGAAATTAATTTCAATAAATATCGGTCACCTGATTATCATCGTAGTAGGATGCGAAAAATCATGACCCAGGCAAGATAATCAAGTTACTTTATTACATTACATTTCAGTTGATGTTTTTACAAAATATAAAAAAATATTAGGCTGGTGCCTTGTTATAAACTGCACACAGTACAATACTTAGCAACGTTAAGCCATGTCGTTGGGACCAGCAACGCCCCTCCTCATACAATACACACATAACTCTTACTATGTTAACCTCACTGATCTAGATCATCTGTAGAATGACGACTTTGACACGTCTTGGTTATTCTGACGGTGGATCGTTGGCAGTTAATTATTTAATAATAAATAGACACCCATACCGGTATCATAGGGATTCCAATATCTCAAAAAAACGTATGTTCCGGCACTTGTCATATTATTTCATATTCCTTTCTATTCTAGTTCATCATGCCAAGGGTAGTCCATAGCAGACTTATATACCGATCAATTCTGCATAAACGATCTACATTATTCGGATAAACAAAATGACCAAAACTTAAATGTTCTTAAAAAGAAAACACATTTACATACTGCAATGTAAATCTATGCAATATAAGCGACAAAAGTCAAAATATATCAATAGTATCACATCAAATAACAAGAGAATATACAAGTGTACTGCAATTGTAGGAGTTCATATAAACTATACAGTATGCCATATCTTTGTTCTTAGAACAGTGCCTTTCAGTTTGTCAAACTGAGCGAAGTCTTTATTATAGAGTTAACGCTAGCACATTTAAATAGATATACAGAGAATAAAAAGATGATTAGTATCTTACAATATAAGGTTTATTTTTGTGCGAGACTTGGGAAACCGAGATGTACGAACAAATGGCTTCCATAATACGATAAAGCACAGTTATCAGGCAGAAGCTACCTCAGATAGTGGCAGTTAATAATAAAACATGGTATACAGCAATTATCTATAAAAGACTTTTTCATAATTTGACATTAACTTAAAGTACTTTAAAACTTGGTATACAGCAATCTATAAATCCATTACAATTAGTCTAAACTGAAATTGTACAAGGCCTTAAAAACAATTTCAAGAAATTCCAAGTAAAATATCTTAAATACCTCACACAGGAATAATTAACGTTTGTATCCTTTGTTTATAAGAGTTAGCATATGACCTACCTATCGAACAAATGGCCGAGTCACTCACTGATGCTGGTGACGCAGTTATTGAAAAAAGACCTCGTGACCCTATCGACTTCCTTGCGACCCATTATACAAAATCACAGTGAGTATAGAGCGTTCTTCGAATATTTACTCCAGAGTTGTCTGGTATTGTGAAATTCTTTGTGTTTCTGATAGTAGTGTTACCTGTGTAGTTATATTTATAGTAGATTTATGACATCCAGAACATGGGAACATCAGAAGTTGTGTTCGTGGAACGATTCCAAGATTTACGCCACAAAAACTAGATACTTAAACGCTCGTCTATACCAGTTTTAAATACGAAAAAAAAAACTTTCAATAAATTCTCGGAGAAGATGTTCGTCCACACACAACCAATGAACACTGACAGAAATTGTATAACGGCGATGTTTTACTACACTTAGTCGTTTTATGGAGCTTTGAAATGTATGTGAAATTTCATGACTGATGCAACTCCTGTTTAATTGTAACATGAACATGACGTCACCAAGTTGTGACAAGTGGCAATCACGAGACGTTGCAAATGCCAAAGTGGACTCGGAGAGAGAAACCGGTAAGTTCAATTCCTCAACCAGGAAAACTAGAATGAAACGCATAATGTGTCGAAAAACAAATGCACCACCTACACCACCAATCAAAACGTTCGACAAAATCATACCTTGTGCTCCAAATAGACTACAGCTGGCCTAAGTACCATTAGGGCCAATGATAGGAACGTTTAGGATCACGGCGGACGCGGACGAGGATTATATATGGGCATTCGCTGACCTACAGTGTACGTTCCATCAGACTGGTTTCTTCATTCTCTCTTATCCCGGGGACATTGTTTGACGACGACAGAATCAGCTGAACTACCAACATCGACCCAAGCAACCAAGTCACCGTTCATTGAAATTTCGACATCTTGTTAAAATAACCACCTTACTTATATCGGTAACTGGGAATCAAAAATGAAACAAGAAATTCAGTATTCCAACTGAACAAAATCCAGAGATCTTGCGCGCCCACCAAAGATTATCTATGTCTGACAAATGAAAGAGGATCTTTTCTCTGCTATTTCAAAAGATTACAATTCAACTTTTTGCTGCTTTTCAAACTTAAAAAACTATCAAAATCCAAGATGTAGGTCGCAAAATCAATAGGCAGAAACTAGGTCCTAAGAACCTACATTATGAATTTTGAGAACAATCCCTTCAATACTTTCGAGAAATAGCCGTTAACAAACTTTAAACTATCAAAATCCCCAAGAGGCCCCGTCGGCCATACTTGTTACATCAGTCCCAAAATGCAATATGCACAACTGCGGGTCCTAGGGAACCTACATATGGAAATTTGAGAAAATCCCTTTAATGCTTTGAAAATAGCGGTAACAAACGTTAAACTATCAAAATCCAAATGCCTGACCTGGCGGCCATTCTTGTGACTGATCCAGTCCCAAAAATGCAATATGCACTACTAGTCCTAGGGAACCTACATATGAAATTTGAGAACAATCCCTTCAATACTTTCTAGAAATAACCGTAACAAACTTAACTATCAAATCCAAGATGGCTGCTTGTCCGCATCTTGTGACCCATCAGTCCCAAAAAGTAATATAAACTAGGTCCTAGAGGAACCTACATATGAAATGAGAAACATCCCTTCAAATACTTTCTGAGAATAGCCGTAACAAACTTTAACTATCAAAAATCCAAGATTTGGCCACCGTTCGCCATCTTGTGACCGATCAGCCCAAATCATAGCACAACTGGGTCCTAGGAACCTACATATGAAATTGAGAAAGATCCCTTCAGTACTTTCATGGAATTAGCGAGCTAACCAAACTTTAACTATCAAAATCCAAGATGGCGGCGGGTGGCCATCTTGTTTGACCGATTCAGTCCCAAAATGCAATATGCAAACAACTAGGTCCTACAGGAACCTACATACAAATTATGAGAAAGATCCCTCAAACTTTATGAGAAATAGCGTAACAACTTAACTATTCAAAATTCCAGAGGCTGCCTGGCGGCCATCTAGTTGACCGATCAGTCCCAAAATACAATATGCAACAACAAGGTTCCTAGGGAACCTACATATGGAATTTGAGAAAGATCCCTTCAGTGCTTCATCTGAGAAAAACGGTAACAAACTTAACTATTCCAAAATCCCAAGTATGGCTACCTGGCGGCCATCTTGTTGACCGATCAGTCCCCAAAATGCAATATCACTACAGGGGCCAGGGGAACCTACATATGAAATTGAGAAAGATCCCTCAGACTTTCCTGAGAATTAGCGCGTAACCCAAACTTAAACTATCAAAATCCAAGATGGCGGCTCGTCGCCATCTTGACCGATCAGCCCAAAAACCAATATAGGCCTTATTGCTAGGAACCTACATTATGAAATTTGAGAAAGCATCCCTTCAGTGCTTTCTGAGAAATAGCGGTAAACAAACTTTAACTATCAAAAACCAAGATGGCTACCTGGCGCCATCTTGTGACCGATCAGTCCCAAAAAGCAAATGACTACTAGGGTCCTAGTTGGAAACCTACATATCAAAATGAGAAAGATCCCTCTCAGACTTCTGAGAATTAGCCGTAACAACTTCTAAACTATCAAAATCCAAGATGGCGGCTGTCGGCCATCTTGTTGACCGATCAGTCCCCCAAATGCAATATGCACAAACAGGTCCTAGGGAACCTACATATGATAAATTGAAGAAAGACCCTCCAGTCTTCTGAAAATAGCGTAACAACTTTACTATTCAAAATCCAATATGGCTGCCTGGCGCCATCTGTTGACCGATCAGTGCCCAAAATACAATATGCACAAACTAGCGTCCTAGCGGGAACCTACATATGAAATTAGACAATCCCTTCAGTACTTTTAGAACAATAGCGAACGGTAACAAGAATTGTAACGGACGGACGAACGGACGGACGACGGACGGAAGACGGACGGACGACACCACGGACGAAAGCGATTGAATAAGCCCACCATCTTATATGGTGGGACTAAAAAATGGTTGCAAACTAGATATACGGTGGTTTAATTACACGAACCCAATGTTAAATGTGTATGGATACCAGAAGGATACGTACAAAGAAAACACATTAATGCGGATGCTCTGGAAATAGATGCATCTGGATCCAGGGAGTAAGAACTGGATTCAATTAAAAACCCAGAGTTTCGCCGTTTCCACTGTTAACGAGCGGAATGGGAAGTAATTACGCATTAGAATTAAAAGTCGGCTATGCCGTATACCATTGAAGCGGACAAAAGTATCTTTAGTCGAATAATGACTATTTTGAATACTTTATTATTATGTCTGCATGAATGAAAAAAGCTCAGTATCTGTTCCACGGAGTTAAAAATGTAAATGGAAAATAACGCTAGTATAATTTTCATGTTTTTTTTCTGTGTAGGAAAAAATATTTACATTTTAAATTTGTCAGGAAAAATTATTACGGGGTTAACCATGCAATATCATTCTGTGAATATGAAACTGTTGTCGTTACATTTATTGAAACAGGGTTTTTAAAGTGTTAGTGTTATCGTTGCTCGAGAGGCAAAATGTCATTAGATGTACATGTACCCATGGTAATCGAAAAGATCCATCAGAATACACTCGCTTCATACATTCTACTTGAGAAATGGTAATTAATGTACAATTGTATTTGTTTTTGCATCACAGAGTTTCTCCTCGTGATACAAAGCAGTGTTCGAGAGCGCAAGTATTAGATTGTGTGATTCGTATCAAAACTATTACTTCAGATCTGAAAATGTGATATTACGTATTCAGCTGTTGATGCTTCGTCACGTTTAAGACTTGCTTTACTGCGATCCTAAATGAAAGTTTTCATGGGATGATAGCCTTCGCTTGTATTATATTTAATGTGTCTATAACAAACAACAAATCCTACATTTTATCGATTGTCTAGTCAATCATCTGAATCTAAAATCATTCTTAATCAGAATTTTTGTTTAGCTAATACAAATACTTTGTATAAGTGTTGTTTTTTGTTATTTACATAAGAGAACCATCGAAACTTTCTTTCAACGATGCACGTGCCCGGTTTTATCTGATTTGTTTAAAACGAATACATACACATGTGGAAATTCAAAGCATTCGAATATTGCATGCGCGGTTAAATAGTATCTTTCAATATAACATTGGATATACAGTAAGCGCACGTACATGTACACCTAGGACTTCATGTCCTCATAAGTTTTGAAAATCCAAAATTGAAACAGTTATCTCGAAAATGGATAGAACCCGATATATCATTTTGTTTTAAAGGTTCAACTACGTTTCCGAGACGACTTTTGATTTTTTAAAATGGGAAAGTTAAAACGAGATTGATTAATTTTGTAAGAGTCGTGTGAAAACTTGAGCTAGCCTTACACTAACCATCACCTTCTGAACAAATTAATTAAAATATATCCAAACGTAATTTTCATAACACGTGTCCTGCGTTCGTCCTAATTACTGCGCGTTGTGTCTATCACTAAATCTTTGCCAATCCATAATTAAAACATGAAATGCCTCCCCCCCCCCCATCTTTCTCTCCCGCCTCTCACTTGCATTCTTTAGGAGTAAGCTTAATAGGTGTAAACTTATTCCAATCCTGTGCAATTTGTTTTTGCAATTAAAATACGTTTTAAACTGTGGAGATCATTTCGCTGTTGCCATCTGGCGCAGTAATATTCAACTACCGCTCCGTATTTAGGACGACATGTGGCGAACATAAAAATACCGCGTTATGAACATTAATATTTATTATCTAATTAACAGGTTTCCAGAAGATGATGATGAGTGTAGGTAAAGGTAAGTTAATAATTTTGCGACTCTAAAAATTACGATTTCGTTTACATTCCCATTTTAAAATTAAAAAGTCGTTTCGAAAAGTATGTAATAGTTATTATAAAGATTTCCTTTGAGCGATCAATGAACCCACTGTACTTAATTTAACTTTTCGTTTCACCATGCAGTGCAAGCCAAACACATATTAAAATAATCAGGTCTACTCTAGATATTCACAACGTCTCCTCTAAAAATCTATCTTTATTATCTATATAAAAGAAAAAAAATACACTATATCCCGTCCCAGTGTCAACGCCACTCAATCCTTTCATAATGTTCCTGCGGATTACGGGAGTGTTTCGCATTAGGTCCATGAATGACCTGAGACAAGCATGCAGGATACACACTTTTCGTACAAAAAACTGACGAAATTGGAAGAAAAAAACACCTAGTTCTTAATACATGTTCCTAAGCAAGCTAGAAAAAAAAATTAAAAAACCCAAGAAAATGGCGTTTACATTTTGAAAAATGCGAGCGTGATGCGATGTTAGGCGCCCTTTTTACCACCTTTTTATTCAGGAAGATGAACTTGTACATGCAAAAATAAAGTCCTTGCGAACGAATAATGCCAAAAACTCAGAACTCTACTTACCTTAATGAAGTCTAATATATAACTGACATGTTCTAGAAACTGCATTTAATATGCCAACACCACGTTCTCTACGTTTGTACTATCATTCGGAAACACAATGTAGTTAATTGCTCGCCGTCTCTGCATTGTATTGAAATAACTTTAAAGATTCAATTGGGTGAAAGTTCCTAAATATGGATTCCTAAAGGCGGTTTAAATCTCTCTTGCGCGCATTTTTTTTTGCGTAAACAGTAATGTGCTACAGTGTATACCAGTTGTTTTTTATAATCTTTTTAATTAGAGTTTTTTCATATGCCACGCTGGATCCTACAAAAGTATCACAGTACAAATTGTAATGAACAATGTCAACAGTTCGTTCTTTCATTGTTAAAGTCCATTGCATTAATAGTTCTGATCTCACCCTTGTCCATGCAGTGTTGATTGCAGTATCAAGCCCGTCAAGACACACTTTACTTTTGACTTGTATGTGGAATGTGTAGATTGACGCATTGCAAATAATGTAAAGATCTGCTTCTATAATGTTCTTATGCTCTTAAATTATTTCCCCATTGTTTTTTATTAATATAACTAGCTCTACCCTTCTCTCTTTATAATCCATGCCTTGTCACTTCTCTAGTATTTTAATATTATACAAAACAATGTAGTAACAAAAGCCCGTTTGGCCTGTTCGGCATAATATGACTGAGAGATGAACCTTTTGCCTAATTACCAGCTTTGATGTGTCTTTGAGAGCAGTTTCACTCATCCACAATCAAGAACATCATCTGACCAAACACGTTATACAGAAAAATCGTAAATAAGTATACTATGTATATTATAATATATATAATATAATAGATATAAGAATATATTCAGAGTATGTTATATCTACATGCTAGGTCATTATATTGCCTACACTTAGTATTAGTTGTTGATGCTGTCAAAACGTTTCGCTAAAAACATGCGTTAGTATTTGATGTAGTATTATATTTGAGCCAATTCAGGTATAAATGATTCTTTGTTTGAGTTATTGTTTTTGTTTTGTTAAAAACTTCAAATATGACTATCTAATTAAAAAGGTGATTTATAGAGTATTAGCTTATCCCATTCACATCTTTCAGTCCTTTCCTTCAATTAAAATTTACTCTTTGTCTTTTATTCTTTTGATAAGAAACAACATCTTTCTGCATAGGAATAAATTTGCAAGTGGCAGGTTTTGATTTTAAAACGAACGCGAATGATATATGTCAGAAGCCAAAAATTATTCTCCCCCCACCATATTCGGAAACTCTTCAGAAATAGAATAAAAAATTTCCCCCGTTATCAACGAAGCGTAACCAGGACAGTTGGAGCATTGCGATAACAAGGTTTCTTACACATGAATATGTTTACAGGGTCAACTAGTTGCATTAATTAGGACAATTTGTGTCATTCTGTCATATAAAAACCACAAAATTAAAAGTAGATCTACTTGACACTCACTGTCCGAGATCATTTCATTTCTATCCAAACGATCGGCGCCCGTGCATTGTTTTACAGTTGCTGTTACTCCGGGTGATAGTGCAATATGTACAGGAGTGTAATACTCATCAGTATAGACAGTGATCGAGAATTGCAGCATCCCACTTCCAAAGCAGACACGAAATTAGGCTGGACTATGCTTTAAACAATTATTTACATGTTAGATATTTCGATGAAATCAGGCACCTCTGTAGATTAATTGTAAAACGCAAAAAATTGTGGAGCAATTAATTTAAGCACAAAAACAATCGGAATAATGACATAACTAAGAACTTTACGTATACACACTGGTGCCAATAATTAATTATCATTTTGAATAATACTTTTATGTACGTTCTTGTGCATTGTGGTATATTTGTTAATGTAAAAAGAGATAAAACAGAATGTAATGTTTATAGCTTCAACATGCTATATTTACTGTAAAGTATGATTTTTGTGTTATTTGTAGATCAGACGCAGAGTCAGAGATATTATACCATTGATTGACCTTTTCATATAAACTTTTTTAGGCTTAATTAAGTCCATCTAAATAAAAAGGGTTGTGGACCAAGCCAAAGATGCTGTGAAGAACTGAAGAGATCATGACAATGAAGATACAAAAGTCCGATAACCTTCAAAGCCAGAAACAGTGACCGCTAAACCAATCAGAGAGGAGGCTGAACAAAACTGACAAAGCGTGGCTGTGGTGAAGAGTGTGTGATGAGTCTGTTCCCAAACCCATACTCTCAGGAAAGTGACGTCCAGAACCTCAGGATCCCTGACCGACAGCAACTCACGAACCCTCAAACGGAGGAAGGACAATTGATACTCATAGTAATAACTTCAGAACATAAAGAAGATTCAGCAACAATTTGTTATTCCGTAGGGTATCAGAGGAAGACCCACAAAAGCGACAAAATAACTTGATGAGAGAAAATGAGGAGGACGTAGTCTTTTGTCTGATGAGCAAACTCAGAAGGCTGAAAAAAATCAAAATAGGTAGATGATATAAAAACCTGAAGATAATGGACAAAATCAGGTTAGAAGAAGAAAATCAGGAATGTAGAGAAAATGGAGAAGAAAAAACAGAAGAAAGTGAACAGAACCTGGCAGAGGAAGAAGAGGACAGTGGGGGACGCAGGAGATGAAGAAAAATCAAGAAAATGAACACTCAGTAAGAAGAAACAATGAAAGGGAACATTGTCAGCAGGAAGGAGAAAGTCAGCACTTGCATAATGAGGAAAGTGAAGCTGATTATAACTCCAGCGAGGAGGATGAAGCAAATCAGCAATTATCATAGCAGCTGCTGACATTAAAAGATTACTATGGTAACAACATATACTAAAATGTATAGTATAATGTGGGCACTTGATGAGATATAAGCAATTAAAACATGACGCAATATAGTTACCATAGTGCAATTAGTTGTGTATCTTATCTGCACTGTATACATCATTACCATGTTTATGTATTTATTGTTCATATTTGTATGTGTGCAAACTTTGAATGATGGAACCTTTTATTAATTCCTAAATATTACTGCGATGAAAGATGCCTGTGAGTATAATATAGGTTATGCTTGTAGAGAGACTTGGTTTCAGTTTCATTCATTCTATATAATTATAACTCTGCTCGAAGAGTTTTGTTCTAATTATTGTTGGGATCCCGGGTAACCAAGAAATCAGATTTGATACATTACATGTGACTTAGTAGGTATAGAGAGGGTGATTTTTATACATCAACAGATCCCCAATCAGACTGAAGAGACAAAGACGAGGACAACTGGCGCCAAAAGATGAAACAACATCTTACAGAACAAAACTGCACTTCCTTCTAACCTCCGAATCCACTTCCAGGATTGTCATTTTCAAATACCAAATAGAATCCATTCAATACTGAGATCCAACTTTTTTTATGTGCGATAAATTTATACATCTATTCTGGGTGATCACTAATTACAAAAATAAATCAACGCCACAGCAAAATTTTTCAACTACAAGTCAATAAGCTTTATTATCATTAACTTGAATGCCATACCCTTCGCATGGCATAAAAAAAGTACATTAGGCAGGGAAACACAAAAGTAGCAACCGTGAAAATTAGGTGGCCATTCACATACGATTGTAATTGGTGGTCATAGTTGTTTCATCCTTTTTATCAGACTTCTTGAAATGAAAATATTCACTTGCTCATAATGTATACTTAATATTTGCTGTTTCCAAAACACTTCCTCTTATCATTACTGCCTGTTCTAAAGAAACTTTTATACACCCAGAGCCCTGAAAGTTTTAGTTAGAGATACCACCTATTGATGTTGCTTAATTAACTTAGCTAGCCCAAGTTTGATAGCATGAGTCAACTCCTTGGGTTGTAATTAATGCGAAAACCTTACCTTTTGTGTAGTATGGATATCTGAGTCCAGCTTAACGAAGAGATTCTATACAGAATATACAGAATTAACATAAATCATTAAAGCATTTCATGTCATATTGTAAATGAGTTTTAAAACAAAGCTGCTGTATACCAATACCATGTAACACTTGTGTCAATGAGACACCCAAAGGACAGATAAAATGTTCTTAATATATACCGTAATAAGGTAAACCATATAACTGCCAAAAGATTATAAAAAAAAATTCAAATGATTTAATACAGACAATTACCTTTATATTATGTATTACTATTTAATGGACAATGAGGATAACTCTATTGCCAAACCTATACGAGTTTTACAACCTGATATGATAAGATCTTAGATTTGGATATCACGTACGACATTTCAACCAATAGAATACAAGATCTTGTCTGAGCAGGGAAAAGTTTAATATTTCGCTCTACTTTGTCGCCGCATTACTGTTCGATGCCTATTAATGTAATCGTGTGCGTTTTGTATGCTTGATAACTGGGGGATCTCTCTCC